>JARJHM010000013.1:0-600000 GCA_033356055.1 Carex pumila | reverse complement strand
TACTTGAAATTAGTTAAATCTACAAGTGTTCGAAAATTAGGATGTTACATTATCAGAGTTCTTGAAGATCTGAGAATGGATATATAGCAAAAAAATTGAGTGTTGATAATAGTATACGCGCCAACAAGTTAAAAACATTTTGAATTAACACCATATACTAGACATGACAGGAGTCGAGTGGGTAGAATAAGGAGGGAAGTTTTGCAGTATCACTGTTCCATGTCATATTTTATTAATGATCTTAACCCCACTTGATAATTCATTTTGTTGTTGTACATTGACTACCCCCTCGCTAGACAACTAAGCTTTACTGTGTTTTCTCTTACTTGGTCTTATAAATTATTAGGAATGGTTCTTTGGTATCGACCTCTTTAATTCAGATTTGGAATACATTTTTCTGATTGCAAGAACTAGCAATGGATACACCTTAGGTTAGTCTCTCTGCTTCTCTTTCTCTGTCTGGTACTAATGCATGTGAAATACCAGAGTTGAACATTGAGGCCACAGATGCAAAGAAAATCTCTAGATTCAATCCCTCTGCTGCTTTAAGTATGGAACTGTTTATCGGTCATCTAATCAAATCCAACAGTCAAAATTACAGTGGGATTTTGACCGGATGGTTCCTAGTAGTGCATTCTTCAGTGCCACAGTTCCAGATTTCAGTAGATGCAGAGTGCTCATGATGGATTATTGAACCCAAAGTATGTATCAGTACATAGCATCCTTTTTTCTTTCAACTACAAGAATTTGGAGAACACCAATGAAAGAGACCAAATGATTATTGAATAGCAATGGCTTTCTATTACATTATATATTCCGAAGATCCTTGCTTCATATTTTATTTGGAACTTCCATGATAACATGGCATGTGTCCTTTCAGGAAGGGATGCATCATCGTGCAAGATCTGGAACAGTAGACAATATGACGGAACAACTCATGATGTGAGATTAATCTTTTCTTACTTTTTCTTTCTTCTTTTGCTTTTTTTTTTTTTTTTCCTTTTTATAGTTTTTCTTTAGTTTTGAATGGGAGAAGGGGCTGGGTGGTTTGAGCTCATTCAGAATAAATAGATACTGTTGGTTCTATATCTTTGCAGCTCATGTATTTAATACAACATCTAATTAAATTTGGCAAATGGACGGATCAGTTCAGGTCAGACAAGAAGGGGCAATTTGGGGAAGGCCAGATATGCGTTATGAATCTGATTTCTCAAAATTTTTGCCCATTGATCTCTTATGTGTCAAAAGCAAGCTGCATTTCTAGTACCTATCACCTATTTTTGTAGTCTGTTTGAATTTGTTTTCATTTTAGTATGAGTAAAGTAGTGTAGTGGCATGAGAGATGAGACCCGTCTCTCTATGGAGATGTCGCAGATTCAATTCTTGAGAATAGCATCTAAAAGATATTAGAGTGTACCGGAACCCTTTAATAAAAAAAAAATATGAGTAAAGTACTTCAGCTTAGGCTGGCTGGGTTCGGGAAAATCACCTGCCAAAGATAAAACGGGTCAAGCTAGATATAGATTTAGGCGGGCAAGACTGGTTCAATATAAGTTCGTAATTGAGTGTTATTAACAAAGCTGATTTTTCCGACATACTAAATCTGAGAAATTTCTATTGAGTAATTTTATATTTGAGTTACTCGAAAGAAAGTAACTAAAATGTAACAGGAACCAGCTAGCCTGACACATCAATCTTGTGATGTTCTCAACTGGAGAACCATGGCCTCTTTACTTTTTATGAAACTTTTGCTTTTATTTAATTTTGGGTTTATTCATTTTTTGTAAATATTTTTGTATGAGTTGTTGGATATTTAAGTCTTGACGGCTGAAAGGAAAATTTTCTTGTAAAGAGATGAAACTTGATAATTAATTAGAATCCATCGTTTAACAACCCTATATTGGTACATCTAAACCTACAAAACAACAACAAAGCCTCTAGTCCCAAACAAGTTGAAATAGGCTAAATGTTGTATTTTAATAGTCCCAACCAGAGTCACAAAACTCATGAGAGTTTCATTTCAATAAAAATGTTGTATTTTACGCTAGCTCGCCACGCCTATCACAACCCTCATTTTTTTTTTTCTGGCTTGGGATAAATTGTGTAGAAACTACACAGCTGAAGTTATGTAAACCTATATTGGTAAAAGCAAGAAACTTTTATGTGTTATAAATTTTCCATTTTTGATAATCAGCTGACAGATTTTCTTATTGCCAGGATCAAGCAGGAAATGTGTATCCACCAGGACATGCCAAGCGTCTCACAACATATGCAAAAACTGCCATCCTAATCACCTTTAGCCTTACTGTTGCATTTTACACCGCAAAACTAGAAACGGAAGAGAATATGATGTTCATCCTGGCATCATACACCTCTCTAATGTTTTCTCTCTTATTTGAGCTAGTACTGTTTATGCTCATTGGCTGCGTTGAAAGCCCTGATCCCAACTGTTTTCGTTGTCGATATGAAGAGACACTGTATATCTCAATCTATGGATCAAATTCACTAAAGATGCTTACTGCGTTTTTTCTTCTCCTTCTGTGTACCTTCAGATACGCATATCTAGCTGTTTTTCTAATTCTCGCCCTGTTGGTCATCAATATTCTCTTTTACCAAGGTTCTACATTGCAGCACACAACGTCCATAAAGAAGCACAGAGAAATACATGACAGCGATTTAAACCACTTCTCTGAACTCTCTTCAGCTGTTGTTCTAATGCTTTTTTCAGGCCTGTCAAGTATTGTATTCTCAAGCTCTGATCTTTATCGAAATAATGATCAAATGAAGGTCACTGAGTGTTTTCTGTTTGTTATTCTCATCACGAGCCTTCTCATGCTATTTACCTCAGTATTATTTCATACAAGCTTCCTCTCAATTAACTCTTTCTTCTTTCCCTTTTTGCCCCATGCAAATGTCTAATGTATGGCAATTACAGGTACCACCTGCAGTTCAGAACGAGGGAACAAGAGCCCGCATGGTTATAGTAGTCAAATTCCTTTTCTATACACTTGCCAGTATCCTGACCTTTGTTGGGCTGATGGCTGCTGGTGAGGTCCTTCAAGGCCCAGTTGTTTTCTCGACTTTTGCATACATCATTGGAGCTACGTATTGGTTGGTTACAGAAATACTATATGAGCATCCGGAACCCAACCGAGAAATTGCAACAGCACCAGTTGAAATTGCAAAGATGGAGCTTCATCTCGGAGCAATGGTTCTTGCAACAGGGGCATTACCGGTGATTATGGTTGTCTACTCTAAGAACGTGGATAACTGCGAGCTGCACAAGTGGGGGTATTTTCTCATACTGGCTATATGTTGTTAGTATTTGATATATATTTCGGTGGAAGGAAGAGAGACAAGAACACAATTTCTTTCTATTAACTCTTAAACATGTGTTCTTCTCTTACTTTGCAACTGAGATACAACTCTATTTATAGCCTTAGACATGACTCTTAAAATTTCGTAATTAAAACAGAATTAAATAACTCAAAACCAAAATACAAAACAGCACAGTAAATTCTGACCCTTCACTACTAAAACTGCTATAACTTTCTCTAGAGAAATCCAATCGACTTGAAATTTGTTGCATCTGAAAATAGACTTCAATAGCTTTAATTTGATAGGTTACACACCCATAATGGTTAACGTTTGCCCCTTCAAATTGTCATTTAAAAACAACCTTAAGTCTGTCCACTGTGCAGTTATGAATTTAATGGCAAATTAAGTTTATTCACCAACACCCCTCCTTAAACTTAATTCTCTTCTTTCTTGCTCTCCAATTCTCCATTTGGAACACTCTCCATTTCAGTTTTCTCTCTATCCTCCCCTTCATCAGATTCGTCTTCTAATAAGGTCCAATTTTTACCCACAACTGCCGATTCCTCTTTAGTACTCGACTTATCTCTTCATGCTGCTCTATACGCTTAAGCTCTTGCCACTCCTGCACAAGCCTTTGCCTTTTTTCTTCATCCCGGTCGGCTTCCCATAACCTCTTCTCTTTTCTCTATCATCTCATTGTCTCTCTTTCTCTTCTCTCCTCCAAGTCTGCTCCTTATTATTCTCTTTACTTTTCTCTATTCGCATCTTTTGTGAGGTGCTGCTCATTTTCTGATTCTTCATAATCGATTAAATTATGTACTTCACATCTGCAAGTTTTCAGAAAGCATTAGCGTCTATCTTTCCCATCACATATGGGATCCATACGACGCGTTCCTCTTGTAGGGTTTCGGATACCACTTTTGGGGTTTCGCGGTAACCAAAACCCGTTTAGGCTTAAGGTGCGGAATGACCGTAGAACAAAAATTTCTACGGCCAACTTAAGCTCAGGATTAAACGGGGTATGTCAGGAAACTTTCCAAGGCGGTCCACCTTCAGTATTCCTTTGGCATCAAAACTCAATTTAATCCTTTTACAGATCTACTCCATGATTGATTTCTAAACCTTTAATCTACTTACCAATTAAATAGATTAATATAACATATTTATACCTTGTTTCCAAATCACAGTTGGAATGCAGACCGAGCGTGTAGAGCTACATCACGGAAGGAATCGACTCGTCTCGGAGCATCAGACGTCTGATGCCTCTATCGGTTATCCACCAGGACTAACCAGAGAGCGGTTTATTTCTTCTGCCAGAAATACCGTAAACCGCAGAATTCTGCAAAAACACTATTCACGGGGAAAAGACGAAAACCCGTAAACACGAATTTTCGGTTACTCAGTTTCATCAATGAGCAAAACTGAAATACCGTGAAATTCGGTAAAACACTATTCATCGACCCCGTAAATATACTCCACAACAACCCGCAAGATTATACGTTAACTACGTATAATTTTTTTTTCTCAACCGAAACACTATTTGGGAGAGAAACCGAGAAAGAGAGAAAAACCGATTCGATTCTGCACGAAACGATACAAGTGAATTAGTGAGTTTTCTCTCTACCCCTCCACCTCTATTTATAGGCTTTTGAGGAGGTTCGCAAAAGATCGAAATACCCCTCAACATATGCCTATTTACAAGATATGCCATCGAATGGATAAGGATGATGACATGTGGATAAGATCGATGACGTGTCATCTGGATAGGATCGATGACACGTCATGCGGATAAGCACGAACCTGAAAAGACCCGAATGCCCTCGGTCCGAACACAAATAATGTTCGTATAATTATTCTGAACAATTATATATATTTTTCTGCGGTTGTTTGTTTCGGTATCGATGACGTGTCATCTGGATAGGATCGATGACATGTCATGCGGATAAGGACGAATCTGAAAAGACTCGAATGCCCTCGGCCCGAACACAAATAATATTCATATAATTATTCTGAACAATTATATATATTTTTCTTGCGGTTGTTGTTTCGGTAATTTATACAACGTGTCATGCACATTTATAAATTAACCGGTTAACTTTTATACAACGTGTCATACACGTTTATAAATTAACCAATGTTTTTGCTTGTTATTTTTACATAACATTTATAATTTAATTATAACACGTATAATTAATTATAACCATCTTACTATTGATCATAACCAATTTATAATCAATCACAATAAGATTCTCCGATTAACTCCTATATGGTGTGACCCAATAGGATCTGTGTTATGTTGGTAAATAGAATTAAAACTGTTTTAACTTCTATAATCATGAGAGGCATCTGACAACACATCATGACCATCCAATTACACAGATGATGCTGTACAGTACAATATCACGATCCAGTAAACAATTTACTCGTGTTAATTCTTTTGTCACATAGCTATCAGATTAGTTTCAAGGTAAGTGTGTGTCATCCTTGTAAACTTAATCTTTTCTTGATCTTGAGCAGATTATCAAATATGATTACTCTTGTAATCATACCGCGCGCTGATAATCTTACTCTATCAAGGGGCCCAGTAATGCTATAGCTCGTATAGAGATACGAGGGACAATAGTACTTTTGGTAAACCATCACTACCTCAGCTAAGCCATGTATACCGAAGAGCTACCGTTATAACTGCATTTTACCGATAGCGTTTGATAACAATCACACATATACATTTCTTAGTAGGAAAGATGAATACCTCATACTTTAGAACTTAACACTGAATAAAAGCATTAATGACACGAACACAATTCCGTATAATGTTTCATTCGGGGTCTGTCAGATATCATGTTCCTGGAACATATATCTATGTGATTAAAATGACAACTTCTTGTCTATGGTCTGTAAAACTTGACCATCATTTAATCCACATACTAACCTTATAGCGATAATTAGTGTTCCTGCTAATTACCTTGGTCAGTGACCTTTTAAAATTAAGAGTATATATCATCTATATTATGGAGTTTTACAATTTCAGTCATGAACTCGAAATGATCCATAAATGCAATAATACTCAAGGCAACAAAATGATATTAATCATCCAATTCATGAACAAAGCTTTATGATAAATTAACGTATTATTAACTTCTAGATTATTACAAACTAACACCTCTAACGCTGCCACCTGCACTTGAAGTCATCTTCATTGATGCTTCATCTTTTTCTTCTTTTTCTTTAACGCTTGCTTTCAACTTCCACGATGCTCGTCTTCCCACTCGACAATACTTGCGGTATCTTTTCTCGATCTCGGCTGTTCCTTGATATTGTCACTTATCATTCTTGTTGTCTTGTATTCGTATCATCATCAAAACTTCTTAATTGTTCACAGCGAATCACAGTGCCATCCTTTGACAACTTCTTCTTGATTCATTGAGCTAGCATGCGTCTTCGCTCCTTGCTTGCTTGCAAAATCAGTTGTGGTTTCATTTCCTCTGCCATCCAATTGCCTGACTCTTCAAGTCATGTATATGTGAGTTTCACACCCACACCGCAGCTCCACACCGCGTCTCATGTGGTTTTACACCACATCTTCTCATGGTCTTCGAACACTTCCAGCAATCATCTCATCATGTCGCTGGTTCTCTTATCCTGGCATTCATTGCGCAGGCTCTCTTGTGAGTCATTGCTCACATCGGCTTCACTCACTGATTCTTCAAACAAAGACCATTGGCAGAAATTTCACCACACTTTAATCACATTCGCCGCTTGATATATATCACCAACCATTGACAAGTCTTTTTTTCTCCTCACTTTTTTTAATATCAGCACTCTCTAAACAACCTTTTTTTATCTTCTTTTTTTTTTAAACATGCTATATTTTTCTCGTCAATTTTTTACTAAACCGACATTTTTTCAATAGCCATATTTTATTCTCTTTCTTTTTTTTCATTGAACCGACACTTTTTTTAATAAAACCAATACGCTATTTTTTCTCTTATTCTTTTTTCATAACTATATTTTTTTTTCTCTTCCTTCACTCATATTTTTTTAAACCACTCAAAACTCATGTACCAAAACAAACTCGAAAATGCAACAAACTTGATAAAAAAAATGACACTCAACTTTTTTTTTTTGAACAAATAACAACTCACCATATTTTTATTTTCTTCTTCTCGGTCATATCTTATTTCTTAATGATTACCAATCGACAGTCACAATTCATACATCCTTTTCTTCTTTTTCTTTTTTCTTCTTCTTCTTCTTAGCCATGGTTGAACCCTCTTTTATCTCACCATGCTCTGATACCAATTTGTTAGTATTTGATATATATTTCGGTGGAAGGAAGAGAGACAAGAACACAATTTCTTTCTATTAACTCTTAAACATGTGTTCTTCTCTTACTTTGCAACTGAGATACAACTCTATTTATAGCCTTAGACATGACTCTTAAAATTTCGTAATTAAAACAGAATTAAATAACTCAAAACCAGAATACAAAACAGCACAGTAAATTCTGACCCTTCACTACTAAAACTGCTATAACTTTCTCTAGAGAAATCCAATCGACTTGAAATTTGTTGCATCTGAAAATAGACTTCAATAGCTTTAATTTGATAGGTTACACACCCATAATGGTTAACATTTGCCCCTTCAAATTGTCATTTAAAAACAACCTTAAGTCTGTCCACTGTGCAGTTACGAATTTAATGGCAAATTAAGTTTATTCACCAACATATGTATGATTTCCTTGTGCTCTACCTTCATCAGCTGTCTCAGCAAAATGGTATTTTTAAGTCATAATCCGCAGTCGCCATCTTGGAAAACAGCAAAGAGGATCTTAGAAAACATAATGTACATTTCACTGTTTGTTGCGTTACTTTCTACTATCGTTCTTGCTGTTTATAATCGCCTTACATCACAAAAATCTTGCAATTAGCTAGTGATGATCCCTTGCTCGTGTAGTCATCCTTTGTCTTGAACGAATAAAATTTATTTGGTCTTTGTTGAGCTTCGATCAACACTTCAAATAAATGTAACTGTCTTTAAATATTACTAGTAGTAATATGTGTCTAATAAAAAAATAGCTTAGTTTTCTTTCATTATATATACTTTTCACATTTTTATTTTCTAAGTTAAAAGATTGAGAAGCCCTGATGATCACAAAATCAAGAGATTAGCTGAAGAAACAGAGAGTGCATGTATTAACACATAGATTTACCGAGCCATCGACAGAAATATTGAAATTGAAAGGATGTTGGCACAAAAGTACCATTCCCAGTACATGCCGAAGGGAGATAAGTGTGTCCGAACTCATAGCATATTTGAAGGTACGTAGACAGACATTGTCTATTACGAACGAAAGACAATGCTAAACTTTTAACCATTTATCCAATTTGTTGGATAAAGAGGGTATGGTTAAAGGTTTTTTCATTAGCTTATCATGTATGTGTATGAGTAAGAAAATATTTTAATTAGTTTATTGAGTAAGAATATAGATAGAACTATTTCGTACATTTTATTCTATAGGTAATAATTTATATATGATAACTTTTTGTATATGTGTAACTATATAATTTTATTACTATTAGATTGATTTCTATTACATTTCATATATTTTATATTAGTAATTTGTGATTAAAAAAAAATTCAACATTTTATATATATTTTTAATTAGTACTCTATGAAATGTATATATTCTATAATAATGAGATAAAAAAATAATTTATCATATTTTGTGACATTAGATGCATGATGTATTACTATATATATATATATATATATATCGAGAAGCTAATATTTAATAAATAAAATTAATTTAAGTGAATATGAAATATTTCCAAGCGATCCCGAGATTTGATTATAATTGGGAGGAAGATGTGTTGCAAATTGTGTATAAATAGGCCGATAATTGAAATGGGCTTTGATTATAATTGGGACGCTTGAGCTGCGGGATACCATTATACCATCCTCAACCATATGATATAAAGGGCCAACCGACTTCTTTCTATTTAAATCCCTAAGTATTGCTATTATATATTTATTGGAGGTAATGCGAGGCCCAAAATTGGAGGAAGAAATTCTTACAAACGAGAAAATGACGATAATAAGACAAAATAACTTGGAATCAATGGTTGGCAAGTAGAGATTCCAATAACTCGATCAGATCTGACAAGTAGATTAGGAACTCCGTTGCGATTTTGCTGCGGCTACGGTGCCACCAGTTGAATGTCACATAGAGTTCAAGAGAATGAATGATAGATATCAACCGTTATGATTGACGCACCAGATTTAGCAGCCAAGTAAATGAAGGGCTGGGATGAAAGGCAAAATCCCGTCGGTGCTAGAGAATTTCTTGAAAAAATAACACAAGCTCCCACTAAATTGGATGTGTTCGTTCATCAATGTTTAGTAATGAGAAAGAATAAATTGGTAATCACAAATCTGAATTTTATGAAATGATTGTAAAGACTAAAAGTCAAATAAACCATAAATTCGTTTTCTGTAATTTCCATATTTTGAAAATTAAATTTTACGAAATTTCTATTTGTTATTGGGTAATAAATTAAATGCTCATAAATTAGAATTGTTATCCTTGGTAACTTCTACCAAGTTTTTTAAAATAAATTAGAATTGTTAATTTTTTAAATTTTAGCATTAAATCGCTCAAATTTTAATGAAAAATCTACTAAAATTATAATTAACATTAGTTTTTTTTTTTTCAACTACTTTTTCATACTGGTGATGTATTTCAGTATATGTCTTTCGATCAGATGACAAACAAGACATGCAAGATAAAGCTTTATACCAGTATATCTTGACATTTAGAAATATACTTGAATTTCAGGTCTAAAATAGAAATGTTTTTTCTGACTTTTACCAGTATAAGAGAGATGGTGTTGAGAATTAGAAAATATGACAATGAATAAATAGGCAGATGTGCTTCCAACGAGAATCTGGTAAAACTGAAGCATGAAACGGAAAATAAAAACAAATATCCAGGAATGCTAACATCTGAGCATCGATATATCTTATGAAATTGAAGAAGATCCATCAGCCAGAGTCAATTCCATTTTTTTCTCAATTTTTTTTATTGTTATGACAAATAGAACAGGAAAAAAGAAATGGAGAAAATGAGAAGTTGCGTATTACATTTAACATCTTGTTGAAGGTAGGGACAAGGGAGGGGATCCGACATTTGTATTAAATTTTGTTGAAACTCTTTTTACATTAAATTAAGTATGAGATGTTGGTTTGTCTCCAATTTTTGGGTTTAACATTTAGGCCTCTTGATATTGACATATGGTTCCAACAACAATATTATTGTTCATTTAGTTAAGGCGGTGGAAGGTAGGAATAGAGCATTACAAGAACTGATGGAGGGAAAATAAAACGAGCAAACGAACCTTCAGAGACGAAGAGAGGACAACTTCACTTCAAATCGGGGAGGAGAGGAGCAGGAAGCGAGAGGGGAGAAGAAATTTCAGGAATATCCAAGGTGTTGAAGATTTGAAGATCTGATAGCTGGAATTCATTAGCTGTAACATACTTTGGGAAACATGACAGCTAAAATTTATCTCTTTCTTTGTATTGTCTAATTATCAATCACTAAATATTTGTTGCTATGTTTAGCTTCATTACTAGAAATTAGACCCTGATCACTATGTCTATAAATCAGGCTATCTTCTCTCTTGTAAAACAGAACAACAAATTATAAGAAATATAATGGGTGGGAGGGAGATTTATCGGAGTGCTGTGTCAATTCTCTAATTACTCTTAATTTCGTCATGGTATCAGAGCAGCAAACGTATCCTGCCGCAACCTCTTCGTTGCTTTCTGCCGTAACTCCCTTTCCTTCCTACTAATTTCACCCATTGTCTAACGGATCTCTACCCATTAAAACATCTGACCATAAACTATTTTTTTTTCATTTTGACCCCTATCTTCCACAAAATTCCCAAACTTTCCCTATAACTTACCACCATGGCTTCTGACTCAAACTTCAATACAAATACCAACAAACTGATCAGTCTCATGCTCAATGGAGACAATTACCTCCCATGGTCACGGGCAATTTGCATAGCACTTGGAGGCAAAGAAAAATTAAATCACATAACAGATGCTTCCATGAAGGAAGCCAAGACACCTGAATACAACAAATGGCGTGCCAGTGACCTTACAGTTATGTCTGGAATATTGAACTGTATGGAACCACAGATCTACGGGATTCATGCCTATGCAAATACAGCAAAAGAACTTTGGGATTCACTGTATCAAATGTATGGGCAAGCCAACAATGCTTCCCGTATTTTTGAACTACAACAGAACATTGCCAATTCGAAGCAAGAAGCTAACCAGTCCTTCACCGAATTTTTTGGAGTTATGAAAAGACAATGGGAAGAATTGCGGCAGTTACGACCTGTCGCATCTACTGTCGATGCATACCTTCAACGGGAAGAACATGATAGAATTTTTCAACTACTGGCAATTAGTTCCTCTACCAAAAGGAAAACAAACAGTAGGCTGCAAATGGATTTATAAAACTAAATATCATAGTGATGGGTCAATAGAAAGACATAAGGCTAGATTGGTTGCAAAAGGTTTTACCCAGACTTACGGGATTGACTACAAAGAAACCTTTGCCCCGGTAGTTAAAATGAACACTGTTCGAGTAATACTATCTATTGCTGCTAATTGTGAATGGCCTTTATTCCAAATGGACGTAAAAAATGCGTTCTTGCAAGGAGATCTTGACGAAGAGGTGTACATGGATCCACCTCCAGGATATCACACTCAAGGTAACAAAGTCTGTCTGTTAAAAAAGGCTATTTATGGCCTTAAACAATCTCCTAGAGCTTGGTACGGAAAACTAAGTACTGCTCTAATTCAGTTTGGGTTCAAGTATAGCGCAACTGATTCTTCTATGTTTATCAAAAGATCTTGCAGCAAATTAGTTGTGGTATTAGTTTATGTTGATGATCTGGTAATTACCGGAAATGACAAACCAAGCATTGAATTTCTTAAACAACAGTTAAAACAACAATTTGACATTAAAGACCTTGGTATTATGAGATATTTTTTAGGCATCGAAGTAGCTCGATCATACAAGGGACTGTTCATATCGCAACGAAAATATGTCCTTGATTTGCTCAAAGAGACTGGCATGATGGGTGCAAGGCCGGCAAGTACCCCTATGGAGTACAATGATAAAGGTAGCACTGATGATTCACAATGGAAAAATGTTGAGCAATTTCAAAGATTGGTAGGCAAATTGATATATCTCACCATAACTCGACCTGACATATCATATGCCGTTAGTTACATAAGCCAATTCATGCAAAAACCTACCAAGGGACACATGGGACTTGTAAATCATTTACTCAGATATTTGAAATCAACTCCAGGGAGAGGAATATTAATGAAGAAAAATGGGCACACTAAACTCATAGGCTATGTTGATGCAGATTGGGTAGGTAACCCGTTAGACAGAAAATCAACGTCCGGATTTTGCATGTTTATCGGAGGAAATCCGGTTACTTGGAAAAGCAAAAAACAGACAGTGGTTGCCAGATCTAGTGCAGAAGCTGAGTATAGAGCCATGGCTGCAGCTACAAGTGAAATAGTCTGGCTACGTGCATTACTTCATGAATTGAATTGCAATCCGCTCAGTGAACCAACCGAACTGTATTGTGACAACCAAGCAGCAGTACACATTGCTTCAAACCCGGTCTTTCATGAAAGAACCAAACACATTGAAGTCGATTGTCACTTCGTGCGAGAAAAGATACTTGACAACACCATCACAACTCCATATATTTGCAGCAAAAACCAGATTGCTGACATTCTTACTAAAGCTCTTCCTCCTGGTGTGTTTCAAGGATTAAGATGCAAGTTGACCTCAGACGAACTGTTCGGTCCAACTTGAGGGGGAGTGTTGAAGATTTGAAGATCTGATAGCTGGAATTCATTAGCTGTAACATACTTTGGGAAACATGACAGCTAAAATTTATCTCTTTCTTTGTATTGTCTAATTATCAATCACTAAATATTTGTTGCTATGTTTAGCTTCATTACTAGAAATTAGACCCTGATCACTATGTCTATAAATCAGGCTATCTTCTCTCTTGTAAAACAGAACAACAAATTATAAGAAATATAATGGGTGGGAGGGAGATTTATGGGAGTGCTGTGTCAATTCTCTAATTACTCTTAATTTCGTCACAAGGCGAACCCAAATGCATAGAGTAGGTGTTCATTCTACACTCTACAGTACATCTCCATTTTTTTTGGTTAAAATTATTGTATTTTTATTTTTGGTATGAGTATATATTTTTTTACTACTCAAAAATCAAAGTGGATAGGAACAATATAAAGTTTCATATCAATTATATATTGCACCATTTGTCCTAAAGCTAGTGAATCGTATATTTGTGAGTAGGGCTTATACATGAGCCGACTTTTGAGCGAGTTATTCTCAACTCGTGTTCATCTTATTTAATTAATGAATGAGTCAATTTGAGTTGAGATGGCAATAACAAACTATAAAGTTAATTCGAATTCAATTTATTTCCAATTTGAGTTGACTCACAAATCGTTTATAACTCGTTTGATCAATTAATTTCCTTAGTTATTGTTATTTACCAATAATACTAGTATATAAATACAAACAATTTAAATGACTTAGTAAAAGTTTATCTAAACACAAACAATTCAAACAAAATTAACAAGACAACTAATAAAACAAACAATCCAAACAGCAATTTAGGAGTCATTTCGAAAGGCATGAGATTTATTGTGATGAATTTTGTGTAACTTGAGCTGTTAATGAGTAATTTGAAGTACGCTTAAACTCAACTCATTTATTAAATAAGTCAGCCAACTTGAGTTAGAACTGATTCAAATTGTAAATGAGCGAGTTATGAACAAGTTACGATTTGGTGGATGAATCAACGAAACAGTAGTAACTAGGTCAATTCGGATTTGGTGGTTGTATTTTTTTATGTTTATGTATTTTATGCTTTATGTTGAAGTATTGTTGGTTGCATATTGTCAAATGTCAATATAATTCGCAATCAGATGATTAATGACAAGTCATTATGCTGACAATATATTTAGAGCTGATGGACTTTTTTTGAAAGATTACGATAGTATGATCATAGATCCAAGTACTTGGTGTGTTGTGATGTATTGTGATTAATCATTCTGTGATTTGGGTCACGTGTTATATCGTCACCAAATCAGATTTTTAAATGTCATGACGTGTTCAAATTCGAAAGGATAGTCACGGCACTTTTTTTGTTGTAACTAATCATACTTATGGTTTGGTCGCATTAAATATTTTTTTATAATTTATATAATTTTATTTTATAAGGGAGCTAATAGTATAACTTTTTTATAAAAATTAAAAATTTTAATGACGAAATAACAAATTTCAATTAAGATGAGGGTTCAAATGCACTCTATCTTTCAAATCATTTTTCTCCGTTTTTAAAGTCCGAATAGTCAATCCAACCGTTATATGCGATCTATATATTAAGATGTGCTTGGAGACCAAATTTTACATTTTTTTGGAATTTTTTTACTATTTATTAAACCACTTTGAAAATCGCTTATTTTACATTTTCTGAATCATTGGATCAGCGATTTTTCAAAGTGGCTTAATAAATAGTAAAAAAATTTCAAAACATATAAAATTTGGTCTCCGAGCACATCTTAATATATATATCGTATCTAACGGTTCGGATTGACTATTTGGACTTTGAAAACGGAGAAAAAATATATGGTCCATTTGGGTGCACAAAAATTTAGATGCATTTGAAACCTCGTCTTGTGGTTCTTAGCACTTTTTTTAACTCATATTCCTCTACTTCGACACGACATATGATATGTGTCACAGTATAGAACATTTAAGTCACAACACGATACTAGTACACATGTCGTGATGGTATCTTATTGTGCCTTGACGTATTCAATTATGGCATGGCTTATTTAAATCCGTAAGTATTGCTATAAATAGGATATATCGGAGGCGAGGCCCAAATTAAATTGGAGGAAGAAAATCTTAAAAGCGAGAAAACGACGATAATAAGACAGAATAACTTGGAATCAATGGTTGGCAAGTAGAAATTCCAATAACTCGATCAGATCTGACAAGTAGATTAGGAACTCCATTGCGATTTCACTGCGGCTGCAGCGCCACCAGTTGAATGTCAAATAGAGTTCCAGAGAATGAATGATAGATCAACAGCTATGATTGATGCATCAGATTTAGCTGCCAAGTAAATGAAGGGCTACGGTGAAAGTAAAATAAACCGCGAATTTGTTTTTTGTAATTTCCATATGTTTAAAATTACATTTTACGATTTCAATTTGATTGGATAATAAATTAAGTGTTCATAAATTAGAATTGTTAATTTTTCAAATCGCTGGACGGATGACATTTTTGACATTAAATCCCTTAAATTTTGATGAAAAATCTACTTAAAATTATTTTTTCAACTGAAATTTTCATCCTGGTGTTGAATTTCAGTATTTGTCTTCCCATCAGATGACAAATATAGGAATCAAAATAGGCTCAATGGGACATAGGCGTCGAATTGGCCCAAAGCAAAAGCCACTGGATACCTGACCCAAATTAAAGTTGTTTTAGTGAGAGTTTTTCTTTTAATTTGTTACCCGGTGGGTTAATCTTGTACTTCAATATAATCACTCTAATTTGTAGGTAATTAATATTTCCCATATAAATGCAAACTCCTATATTCCATGAATTCTACTACTGCTCACCACCCTCGAAGTACACAACTACGGTTGGGTTGCGGTGGTAGGCTGGTAGCTATCGGCTACAGGCTGCTTACGTACAGTTCTTCTCCTTTCTTTTTTTGTTTTCTATTTTTCTTTTTCAAGCGAATGATTATGTTGCTTGCACACAAATGCGGTATCCAATATCTCAGTGAAGTGTTTTTTCTCATTTTTATCAATTATTTTTCACCATTGTTTGCTGCGTCTTGCACCGAGACTCTTTTTTATTTGCTCTTTCGCACGATCCATTGCTTCATATAAAAAACTCATTTCGGCTTTATCATTGCAATCCACCATTCGTAACACTTTAACTAGTGGCTCAAATAGTTGAATTGTCTCGGCAACAGAAATCCAATATCTTTCATTGAGCAAAATATCTCTTACATTTTCAGCACCTTCTTTGTCCTTCTTTATTTTCAACTTTCGAACTTGTTCAATCTAATTTGACTTTAGACCCATCTGTACAAGTGCATTCTTAAATGTGTATATGCTTTGTAAAGTAGTGAAATTTGTTGCAAAGCGTGTGATACCGAGCCTGAGCAACTCTCGATTGTTGGTAGCTTCATGCATCAAGTTAAGAGCCCACTGATGATTATATATAAAATTTGTAAAATTTTGTGCCTTTTGAACAACATATTTTATTTCATCAGTGTTACCAATATCTTCTAACATAAGATCAATACAGTGGGTGGCACATGGTGTCCAAAATATGTGGCTGTAATGATCCATGAAAAGGCTTCATGCTTTCTTAAAATTTGCGCCATTGTCGGACACCACTTGGACAACACGAGTGGCACCAACTTCTTCAATCAAACCGCAAATGTAATTTGCACTTTTGTAATTATTCGTTGCATCAACGGATTTCAAAAATACCGTTCCTTCAGTACAATAAACCAAAAAATTAATAATATTTCTTTTATTATTAGAGGTCCATCCATCACACATTATGGTACAACCAAAATCATCCCAGTGGCTATGAAAGTTTTTTATGTGATTTTCAATTTTTCCAATCTCCATTGGTAGATCATTTATTATAAATCTCATATGACTTTGGTGCATGAACACCAATTCCACATTCCTGTGTTGCTTTAATGGCCTTTTTAAATTAGGCACTATCTGCAACATGTGCAGGGATACCATCATGAACAAAGAACTTTGTCCACGCTTGACCTAAATATTGTTTTGCATCTTTTATACCCCTTAGCACAACATTAGAAATTTTGGGTTGTTAACTTGTTTGTTTTGAGTATAAATAATCATCGACTCTAAGTTGCCTATTAGACGTCCCGATCCCTACATTCAACAGTCTCTTATTTCGACCAAACCCTTCAGGCACACGCATAAAAGCAGAGCGCCCTAACTCCTCTCTAGAAGAGCCTTCGCCCCCCTACATTGAAATTGTTCAACCCTGTGGGACTCTCTACTTTCTCTTAGAGCCTTATGAAGTTTGGGATCCGAGACATCCTCATCCGATAAATTTTCTAGGACACTTGTTAACTCATATGTTATCAATTCTTCTCGTGCTCTTGTTCTTTGTTTTTTTCTAGTTTTTTTCCTCGAACATATTGATTAAATTGAGCTTGAATTTCTTATGGGACTTAAGTACATATCATAACATCACCCTTTATTCCACCCAAATGTTGTTTTCCTCTATAAATTTCACCTAAAATGATTCTATGACACCACTTACATTTTACCCTTTTTTATTAGCATCAACTGCTTCAAAGTGTTCCCAACCAACATCTTCTACTCTACATGTCGATTTGCCTCTATCATCCATATCTAAATTAAGTAACAAGATATTATAAATTAATTATTATGTCTATGATCTTAGTGTCGAAAAAAATTATTGTGAACAAAATTAGTAATTAACTTAGGTTTGTATACTAAAATTTAACTAACAAAAAATTATGTACTATTCTAACATTAAATTTATACCAATAAAATAACATAGAACGAAAAAAAATTAACTAAAATCTAACATTAACTATCTATAATAAGAAAAATGTACTATATTTATGTGTAATTAAATTATAGAGAAAAAAATATGAGAGCACCTGAATTAGTAACGAAAGATATTGGCAATTGAATTAGTAGCGAAAGACTACGGGTGGAATTGATATTGCCAGTTTATAAAGAGATTTTGTTTTTTGAAATATTGGAAGTGGCTGTCAATAGAACCATTTATAAAGAGAAAAGTTGTTTTAACTGTTAGTAGTGTGTAGTCTATAAAGTCTATATATAGAGAGTCACATGCATTTTCTATAGAGTCACATGCAAGAAAAAACAAAAGAAATACTAGCAACGCAGTAGTGCACTACTAATTGTTTGAGGGCATTTCACTAAAATTTGAGCTTTTTGTGATAAATTAATACATGCATGAGGGACTTTCACTAAAAAATATATATATATATATATATATGTAAAGTTGAAAATAGTAAAAATAAGAAGGGTCGGATTGTTATTTTGCCACAAATCCATACCCTTCTTCTCCCTTCCTTCCTATGCGATTTCCTCTTTCTCCTCCGCCTTTCACTCAAATGGCATAGCTTCTACGCCTTTCACTCAAATCGATTGAGACTCCTCCGCCTTTCTTCTTCTGCGATTGACAGTCTAGGTTAGTGAGATTGAAATTTTTTCCTTTAAATCGGCTCAATTTGCTTTAAATCGACTTGAATTGGTGTAACTCGACCGAAAAATCAGAAAATCGGCCGATTCTGTCACTATTCATCCGATTTTTTATGAGAAAATCGCATAGACTCGAGAATCGGATAAAACTCGGCCCGGTCCCGTCCGATTCCAAGTTGAATCGGCCGATTTTTTGAACTATGATAAAACCCACTGATTTTTATTGAAATCAACTACTGTTTCATGTACCATTTATTCCCATTGTACATTCTACCATATATAGGGATGGCAAAAAAGACCGTTCGGCCCGGCCGCCCGGTCATACCTGCCTGGCCCGCCTATTACCTGGTCAGCCCGGCACTATAATGGGCCAGGTAAGGCCAGGCTTCGAAACGGGTCAGGTCAGGCTTGGGATTTTATCAAAGCCCAAAGGCTGCCTGACGGGCCTCTCTTTTATAATATATGTCTTTCAAAAAATTTAGCGCAGCCCAAATGCCTAATTCATTACCCTAAATTTTTAGTGCAGCCTTACTGAGTCTTCTAATTTCTAAACCTAGCCACTCTCTCTCTTTCCGAAAATCAAAAGCCATTTCCTAAACCTAGCCGCTCTTCTTCGATTCCTCCACAGCAACCACCACAGTCGATCAAAAACTACCGATCTGCTCGGCTGCGCCTTTCTCCGACAAGCTTCACCTTTGATCAAAAATCACCGATCTGCCCCGCCATTAGTCTTTGCCACAGCTCTTCCTCCACGGCTCCCAAATTTTCCCTAAGAAGACTGTTACAGTTCTACAAGAAATTAGGTATTTGCTCTATTCCCAACTCTGACCCCTCGCTCCTAATCATCATTGGCATTCTAATAAGGTTTCGCTTTTTCTTTTTCTAAAGGGATTAAATATTTTGAAGTTCTATTTGAGCTATCCAAAGATATATACAGAGGTTTATCAACATTTATCTGGAGTCGTTGATTGCAATCAGGTTGGTTTTCTAGCTTTGTTACTTTTTATGTTTTTTTTTTAGCATTATTTGCTATATTTTCTGACACATAAATCTCCACTGCAGTGACTTGTTAAATTTGTTTTTTTTTTTTAATTATTTAAATGTAAATATTGTGACTTGTTAAATTTGTTCATATACTGAATATTGTAGTGTGAATATTAATTTGATATATGAAACATTAGATGGTTAATAAGGGTGAATTTTTACTTTGATTAGAGGAGATTAATGTTTGTTGAATTAATTAGTAACTGTCTTGCTGTCTCAATTCTCAAACAACTGATTTTATTTAGTGTGATTATGCATAATTCTCCTAATATCAGTTTCAAGTATGTAAAACAGTAGGAAAAACAAGAGAATTTATTGGTTTAGATTTTGTTATTTTGTTAGTTTGGATCCAAATCCTTTTTTCACACTTGAAATCCGAAATAGATATGTATTTATTGTGAACTATTTTTAGTTCTATGATTCTGAAATTTTGTGACACCTTAATGAATCTATATTTATTGGTTTGGCAGCTGAAGCACAAGAGAAGAAACAGACTCTAGCGATTTGCTTTGTATGGATTTTAGTGTTAAATTATATTTGTTTGTATGAATTTTAGTGTTAACTCGTATTCTGCACTGTTTGTATTTGTTAACTCGTATTCTCTATTTTATCACTGTTTGTATGGATTTTAATGTTAAATTATAATTTGTTGTGTGTGTTTTAGTGTTAACTCGTATTATGCACTTGTATGGATTTGCTGTGTATGCTGTGTAATTTGGGATCAGGCAGGCCGGGCTGGGCCAAGTAAGGCGGCCCATTGGCACAGACAAGCAGGCGCAGGTAGGCACAGGAATGATGGGGAAGCCCATGGGCGGGCTGGGCCTAAATTTTCAGGCCTATCAGATCAGGCCAGGCAGGCGGGCCGTTAATTTTTAACAGGCAGGCCAGATCTGGAATTGGCAAAATACCTGTAGGTTCAGCCCATTGCCATCCCTAACCATATATCTACCCACCCGATTTCTATTGAAATCAACATTTTATATTAAGGGTTGTTTTTTTATTTTAAGAAGAAATGTGGAGGTCCAATTCCATTAACATTTTATATTAAAATTATGCATTATTTCTTTAATTTTGACTTTTCTTTTATAGCAACATCTAATAAATTGGATTGTGATAATAAAAAGTTAGACACTCGTGAGATAATCAATTGGGCTAGTCTAGCAAGATTCTCTCCATATATTTTTTTTCAAAATTAAAATGATAACTATCTAATGATATCAAGAACTAACATTTGATCTAGTAGCAAAGACATATGGTCTCTAAAATAGAAGGTCGTGAGTACAAAACTCATATGTGAAAAATTATTTATTATAATAACATCATATTAAATAATTAGATGGTTTGACCTCCAATTTTTGCTCAAAATTCTTATCTAGTGATATCAATATGGACCGTCCAAAAAATTGTATATATCATTCTTTTTTTTTTCATGTTTTCACATTAATTTCTCTTTTGGACTAAATATTTGAGAACAATGTCCTTCTCTTGGGTACACATTTTGATAAGGATGTTTTGTATTCATTGAAGGTAAATATTATGTACATTGCTGTTTTGAGCTCTATTGCAGTGCTTTTATATGAATAAAAAACAACCCTCTCAAAATGTGTATCCCTTCTCTTTGTCAATAATCATTTAAAAGAAATGTGTATTTCTGCCGGGTGTTGTGCACTGTGCATGCCTTTCTATTTCTGATATAGAACGATATAATAGTGATTTGAAATGAATTTTTGTCTACTGTTGTAGGACTGAATTAGAAATGCAATTGCCTCACCAATTAGCAAACTGGGGTAGAGTAGAGGGCTGGAATAGATCAGAAAATGAACTTTAATTGATAGACCTTGTAAGACATGGGACAAGGTAGACTACGGGTCATGTAAGAAACCAAAAAAATTAATAATAATAACAAGTAGCATTTTGTTACAGCTGTGTACAACTGTATATTATAATTAAGTAGCACTTTAGTTAAAAGTATTATAATTTTGAACTGAATCCTTTCGTTATCTTTCAATTTCTTTGAATTATTACTCTCTTCGTGTGAGTTGTGAGTTGTGACAGTGATTTGAAAATAACAGAAGTCGGCGTCCCAAAGAATATGTAGCTAAATAATCTTTGTCGCTGATAGCCTGGATTTATTGTCAGCTCAGATTAGGTTGGAAAAGTTACTTCTTTCGACGATAGTTATGTTCAGCGCTTCGAGTCAAAGACGTAGACAAAAATAATTTGAAAATTGCTTGTAGACTATTCAATTCGATTTTTTTTCTTTTTTTTTTTCAATTAAAACTAACCAAAACATATCCTGAGGAAACTTTAAAAAATATTCAGATGACGAACAACAAGCTCGGAAGAACCCATGATCCTAATTATTGAATCCTTTTCTTCCTTGATATTTACATGAATAAATTACATAACTGGAACCTCAAAGCAGATTGACATTTCAATAAGTTTTAAGCGAGTGTTATAGAGGAGTATTGTTCTACCAGTTATCCCTTATTTATGAGAACAACATACATTGCATGATTTTTGAATAATTCATAGGAAAATTTCAAAGCGTTTCTCTTGAGACTTGAGAAAGTTCAAGTTTTTTCTGGAAAAAATCAGACTTCAAAAAAATTGAATCTAAAACAATGCTTCTTTCACATGAGCCCTCATTTTTTTCAAAAGAACCCTCTGTTATTTTTCTTATCAGTCTTTATTTTAACCTTCTGCTTCCTTCCCCTCCACGAGATTTCACCTTCTACCCTATAGTAGCGATGTTAGCATCTCTATTCTGCCTACGGGCTTCAACCTTAACTAAAAAAAACAAAAAAGGAATCTCATGTGAGCCAATTTCTCATAGAATATTCTAGGCTATTTGGCATTGAAAGGTGAACTTAATTTAATCAATATCATGGCAAATTGGCAATCATACCTGTATATGTGGGGTCCTCAAACTGGAATTCTTCAAATTCAAATGTTTTTTTTTTTTTTTTTTTAAAGCTGATAGAAGCTATCAGGTTACAAATCAAATTCAAATGTTAAAACCTTGGAAATAGTGAACCATAGAAATCTTGGACATATGTGATAATGAGACCAATCTCCTGTAGCCATCAATCACAAAAAAAACTTGATTAGCCTCTCAAATTCACTTGGTACTGAAAAATGCGATGAAACTAATTAGTTCATATATCAATTTAAAAATCTATATTCAGAATGTGATACTATAATAAAATACAACTAATATTAATGTCATGTTACTAAATAGGGCCCATTTGTTTAACCAATAGGTTAAACTATATTTTTGTTTTTGTTTTTAAAGCCTCCTTTTTGCAAAGAAATCTAATAGAGAGAAAGAGAGCTGATAATTACTTATTAGAGATTGTAGCCAACAAATGGAAAAAAATATAAAATACTCAAGCAAAATGAATATCACAGCCTGTTATCGGTTTATATGTTTGTGCTATGTCAAATAAGTTAACACCATGACAGAAAGAAAAATAGCACACCAACTCCAAACAAAGTACACTAGTTTGGTGATGCCAAGGTAAACAACTATTGGCAAGAAAATTCCTTTCTCTAGAATATTAAAACAAAAAGTACCTTTGGGTTCCACTCAACCCTAAATGGAGTGAAGTGATGATTGAAATCATGACTATGCACAATTTCTCTGCTGGGAGACAAAAGGTTGTCAAATATAGAATCCCAAACACTGATCCGATTGTCCTGACATGTTGTCAGCATCTTGGTCCCACTTGACAATGATAAATATGCGAAGTTAACAACACATACATACAGCCAGTCAGCAAGTGATGATCCTTATTCAAGCTGTCTCACATTCCATATTTTGGTCAGTATAACATTACATGTGACAGTCAGAGGGTACAGTTATAGAACAACCATTAATACCATATATTTGCAACTCCAATCCGAAAAATAGTGCACCGGCATATCACACCTGCATCAAATTAGTTAACAACACCCACTATCAGTGGCAGACCCATTCAATAGACCCCCATTTTTTTTTTAAGATGTATGATTTTCAATAAAATTTAGAGTAAATGTCATGGGTAATGTAAAATTGACCTCTATTCTTAGCATTAAAATTTTATAGGATTGACCCCCAATGCATATTTGATCTCCATAATTCAACAGTCTGGCTTTGCCCCTGCCAATATCCAATGGATAAACTTAAGGTCAGATCAAGCCATACAATGATTACAATCCATCTATATATACACATTATTTTTAATACAGTGAGCCATAACAAGTTGAATAAATTTTGTATCCAACATTTAACCTACTGGGCTCAAGGACAAGGATAAAGGCTCCTTAGAGGAACAAAGTTGTCAACAGGTATTCAGATGTGGCGTCAAGGCACTGCTGATGTGGCAATACACTATCAAAAGGTACTGACAAGGGTTTTCTTTATGTTGGGAGGCTTTCTGGGTAAAGACAGAACAGGCATTACTGTTGTCCAATTCAGGCATTGCTGGTGTGGCATTACATCATCGAAATGTTCTAATGAGGGGTGCAGTGCTGTTGGGAGGTTTATTGGTGAGGCCAGTCAGAACAAATGTAGCTAATATGGCACAGAAGCATTGATGGACATAAGGTAGGCCGATGGTTTCCTGGTGGTAGGATGTAATAGCCTTCTCTTGTTGCTGATCGTCAGTGGGAGTCTGTTGTCAATAAACAATACATGTTATTACATTTATTTGGATAAAATAATACATGAAAAATTGAAATAAGTTTTAAAGTATTAAAAAAAATGAATGTAAGGCAATGAAGAGAATTACGAATCTGATTGAAAAGAAACGTTTCAAAAGGCTGTCCTAGACTCATTGATAAGCAATTTATTACGCAAGTGATTAGCCAGCATAAGAAATAATCTTTGAAATAAGCATTCAAGTTTAGGCCAGTAAATAGTAATTGCAGACATCTTAAAATCTTCACATAGTTGAATGCTATTAATTAGTATATAACTACCAGAGCTGTACCACTGGTGACAGTGAACCAAGTACAGAGCAGACAACATATCTTTTACTTAGATAATTAACATATAGGTCTCAATTTCATCAACTAATTATTGGCATCCTCAATAAAATTGAAAACCTGACTTCATAGTTCATACAGATAACCCCAACAAAATTCTGGTAAACGGTAGATAAGGCACAAAAGAAATGCTAACCTCATAAATATGTATCTCATTAGGGGAAACCACCAGCTCTTCAAAAAAATTCCATAGAATGATTGAAATTTTACAAGGATGACAAATGAATCACACATAACATTTCGGTCAAGAATGAATTGACTAAACTTATTCTTCAATTAGTTTTGTACTTTTTCAAGAGCATTGCTCAATTGCACCCTTTCCAGTTTTCAAATGTGATAAGTTGAACATTTGCACCTTTTATCCATTTTGGTCAAGAGTGAATTGACATAACCATCTTTGTCTTTTTCTAAAAATTTGCAGCAGAAAAAATTCTGTAATGGTACAGCACAACAGTAACGTCAGCTGTAACTGATACTGAAACCTGTACTGTACCAGTAACGATTAACTGGTACCAAGAACCAAAAAAAAAAAAAATTAACTGGTACCGTACACCTAAAGCATCCTAAGTTTATTTTCTCTTAATACACACAAATATGAAATATGTAACAACAGTATGTTAAAAAAATAATAGAAAATGATCTATAAAACCCTAATTCGATTGGGAACTAGAAAAGTGCAAATTACTGCTCAAAACCACCATCGATGGACAGATAAGAGAAAGAGGGAGAGAGAAATCACCCCCACATACAGACACAACAGAGAGAGTGTCTGAAAGCCGCCGCCGCCTCTGCACCACGAGAGACCTTCAAGTCGGATCTCCACTCCTGTGTTGTTGTAAATAAAGCCCTGCAGTCGTTACGCCAATCTCGCCGCACCAAATCCCTGATCAGAGGGAATAAGCACCGCCGGTTTCTTTCGTGTAAAAAAGTATAATTAAGAAAGAGCGATGTGGGATAAAAGCGTGGAATAATTCGTATCTATTGACCGTTCGATCTAAACACTGAACACTCTATATTTCACCGAATCCATAACAGAAATTTAAATAATCATTAAGAAAAAGAAACCTCTACAATTAAGAACATATAGATCACTTATAATAATCATTAAGAAACCTCTACAATTACAGCAAGAACATATATATTACTTATAATCTCTCTTCATAATAGAATGAAGATTTTGCAATTTCTAAGCGTATGTAACAAGTCAAAAGAAGAAAAACAAAACAAAATCAAGACTCCACTACTGCACACAAACAAAGTTGAGTCCTGAATAAACCAATCTTTCAAGCATCACCAAATAAGAAATTGTGAATAAAACGCACTACGAAAGCCGCAAAAGTGGCCGCAAACGGGGATCTATCAATCATAGCAGACATGAACAACAGCCACGCCCCAAAGATCACGACGAACAAAGCATATACAAGAAAGAACATGTCTTGAGCACTGGAGGCGCGAGATATTGAAGTGGTAATTAAACACGACCCAAACACCATCAGGAAGTAAGCTGAGATGCGCAACCTCGAATCTAAACGATTCGGCTCTGGCTCAGGCCTGATCAGGACCGGCCGGATCAGCTCATCAGATTGCATGAGGTTCCCCGTCGCATTTGCCTCAACCGCCATTGTTCAGAACTTAAAATGCTTAATTTTTCTCTTCTTTTCTTTTTTCACTCTTTTTATTCCCCTTGTGAGATGAAATTATGGCACACTTCAATTCAGCACGGGTTCAGGTTTAAATAACAAAATAGAGAAGGGAATCAATGCAATCGCTTAATTCAATGAGTCCGCATCGTCTGCATTAACTCAAAAGAGCATCTTTTGAGTTAATAGATATAGACCGTCCGATTCTAAAAAGAGCTCATCCGACTTCTGACTAAAACATATGGTGTCTTCAATATTTGTGTGGATTTAATTCACACGAATCCTAAAGTCAATTGAACGGTCCAGATGTATTAACTCAAAAGATTCCTTTTTGAGTTAATGCAGAGAATGAGAATACGAATTCTAATTCTTCCATTGGGCCACGTACACGCTTCGATTCATTGTGCATTTCCGCTTGTCTGTGATCTCCATTTGTCCTTTTTCCTGGAGATGTAGTTTTTAAACCGGTATTGCAGTGAAGCTCGATAACATTAATTAATTAAATTTATCAAACATTTTAGGCCGTAATATATACTGAAAAAGACAAAATTAATTAGAAAGGTTTTCTACGAGATATATATGAGTATCATATGTCAGAGGCTGATTTACAGTGATTCAGTGAAGGTCAATTGATTTTTATTTATTTTAAAAAGAATAATATTTTGATATAATTTTACCATATAAATTAGAGTAAATATTATAAATAATATAAAATTGACTTTATATTTTAAATGAAAAGTCATATGAATTGACTTCCATAACACCTCAAATTTAATCTCCATAATTTGAAAATCTATCTCTCTCTATCATTCATGGGCTGATTAAATCTGATGTAGATTTTCTGTTACATAAAGAAAACTGGTATTATTCATTTGTTGATAGTTCTGAGACATATCATTCGATCTAGGCGACTAGGAAGCTTCCCAGAAATTCCCGATAATTGTGGTGATTTTTACATTAAAAAAAAAAGTTGGGTTGATTTTGGAGTTTTTTTTCCCAAAACACCGATGTCGTTGAAAAATTACAAAGCATCTTATTTTTAAATGCATATCAAAATCACCACTGCTATCCGTTTGTTAATTAAATGTGATCATAGGTTGTTGAAAAGTGATAGTCCGTTTGTTAATTAAATGTGGTCATAGCTACTGTTTTCTAATCACATTAAAAAAAAAAAAAAATTTTAATCGACCAAGAAATTATTTTTAAAGTTAGGCGGAAGATTAGACACCAAGTCACCAACAATATATTAATCAAAGAAACACAAGATAGTAATTACAATAGCAATTAATTGTCGATAAAAATAAATAAATAAATAAATAAATAGGTAACAGATATAATCATATAACTTGATGAAATTCAATGTGATAATTTATGATTTGTTGCGTTAAGGTCAGCGAATTATAAGATATCACAGACAAAGATAACTATCTGTAACTTATCCATTAATTACTTCTTAAACATATTCTCTTATTATATATAATGTATGAATTATGTCATAATTACAAATAAAGTTTTATATTCCTTATTACGTTAAAATCAAAGTTTATATCGAAAAATTGTAGTTGATTATTATATATTCTGATACGTACCCCTTTGGCTAATACCACAAAAAACAGGATAATCGTAATAAAAATTAGAATAATGTAAGTTCTCAAAACTTTAAAGTTTAGACTTATCAAAATATACATAATTTATTATAGAATTTAAAAATAAATTAAAATATAGTGCTGACTATTAAATCAAAGGTATCAATTTAACTGAAAAAAATAAATTATTAAAATGATCCCATGATCGTATTTTATATTATGAACACAACATATCCATACAAAAACTATTAAATTTAGAGTTCGTTTAGTGCAACTTTAATACGTTATAAAAATCACTATTTGGTAGCAGCTGATTCTGCGGATATACTTTTCACTTCGTGATCTTGTAGAAAATAAACTACAAAATTTATTAATTTGGTGAACAAGTACTCGCGACATACAAAAAAAAAAAAATCATAATTCAAATTATTTAATTAAAAAAAAATCATGTTTGCTCGTCTGGTCTGAAATAAATTAATACGATTAACAGCTTAACAATTTGAATTTGAAATATAAATGAAAAGCGATTTTTTTATTTATTTTTTGTGACTTAAAACTTGTGATATTAAAATCATAATAATGTGTATTGATATTGTGGCACATATTGAAATTTTTCATAAGGTGTACTGACATTAAAAGTGAATTAAAAATAATAATGTGTACTGATTTTGTTATATTAAAATCACAATAGATTAATAGGATGAACGACAAGAATCTGCATTTGATTTAGTGGCAAAGACACATGACTTCATGTGAGAGATCATGGATTCAAAACTAAAGTGAGAAAATCCACTGTATTAATACACATGAGTTTGAAATATATTGGGTGGCTTGATCTCTAACCCGTATTTCAGATAAAAAAAAAAAAAAAAGGATGAACAAGGATCAACGTTTTGAACTGATTAAAATCATATTGTGCCATTTGATCTGAAATAAATTAATAAGATTATTTTTCTAATTCGATAACTTCTTTAAAAATATAAATCAAAAGAGAAATTCTGATATATTTTGTGAATAATTTTTTTCTGATATTAAAACCATAATGAGGTGTACTGATTTTTTGCATATTGTTAATTTTTCCGATATTAAAAAATTAAAATCATAATGAGGCGTATTCATTTTATACTCAAAGTTGTTGGTATAAATTTTCAGAATATTTGGATAGTTAGAAATGAATTAAAATAAATCAAATTGAAATATAATTACCCGGATCGTGCGAAGCACTTTCTTTAAGCGTATTCCGTCTCATCGTGCAAGATGAAACCGCAACCAAGATAATACGGGGTTATTATTCCTTAGATATGCCATAGAAGCAACTGACGATAACTCTGCAATATTCAGCATAGATCAGAATTTGATAATTGGGATAACTCAGCAACTGACGATAACACCATAAAAAGTTATGTGGAAGAGTAAGGATACAAAAGAGAGATAGGAGATCCGATTAGATAGTGAAAATCGATCAGTCCAAAATAAACTGAGTTAGTCAGTTTTATAGAGAGAAAGCATGTAATTAAAAAGAAATGCTAATGAGAATTGAATTAGAAAACAAACGCATCTTTTTAACTTATTTCCTGTACAAAAGAGTGGTACCGTTTTTAAATAATAAAAGGGTTTTTTAAGGAATTAATTACAGTCATTAATTAGAAAATAAATGGAATGATTTAATGCAAATAGAGAACAGAGAGTGCCCAGGAGCCTCTCTAATTTTCAATTTAATTTGATATGGATATATTCGGTTTAGTCCTCAAGGTTACAAAATATTACAGGTAAAGATTTAGTATATAATTTTGAGTTTTTAGTACTCAATTTCCAACAAAAGTAACTGAGAAAATATGATTTTCTTCTCTACTTTTAAAAAGAAGCGTTTTGAGGCCCACGGGCATGAAGTAATAAAAAAATAATAATAAAAAAGCATTTTGACTTATGACTTCAAAGATCGCCGTTTTGACTTTTCTTCTATTTCTATTTTTTTTTTAAATTTGGAAGTTATGAACGGGGACCCACTGCTACTGGGACCCATGAAGTGGGCTTTTGACCTCACGTGTGCAGTAGTGCAACATGTGCCTCTCCGTTCTTTTTTTATAAAAGTAAAAAAAAAAAAAAAAGACGAAGAAGGAAAGGTTGATCCTCTCGGATAAAAATAATTGTGGCAGTTTGTCCTTTGTAACTGTGTTTGTTCAATTCATCTTAGTATTTGCAAATTTTAGTTAGGCCACATCTGATTACATATATATAATTGTTGATGTGAATCCGTTGGATGTAATTGGAGACGCAACAACACAACTACACGAGGGGTTTTATATATCGTCAATCTATTAGATGTGACAATATCTCATCAAATTTGATTTTTTTTTTTTTTTGTACTCATGAAGTTGATCAAGTTCAATGTTTCAAATTCACTGTTTGAAAGAGATCCAATTGTTTTTAAGGTAACTTTCCAAATTATTATGCTGCTATTTACAAATTTCATATAATTAAGTAAATGCATCCGATGTGTGACAATATCTCATGAAAATAATACTTCTTTCTTGATATCAAGAGAAATTTCTATAATCATTACACATTACATTGTTAATTTGTCACGATCTCGTCGCCGAGCCAGGCATCGTGACAAGAGAGACACCTCACATCCATTCATCGTCCCATCAACCTACGTTGCAACAAAAATAACAAACAAAAAGAATACGGGGTCAGTTACAAAACTTAGTAACTGGTTGTTTAACGACTATAACTGACTAATTAAACAATCATTCAAACAGATTGGATTAATCCACACAAATTCAAATCAAATTATGAATATATATTTAACCGGTGATAGTACCTGAGTCTGGGTTATGAATAAAACAAGTCACACAATATCCATATCATTTTCTTTCGCACAATCATATCATTATTAGGAAGCTGATAATTATACCCTCAAACAAAGTACCCGTTCGCGTCCCCCAACCTTCTAGAATGTTGGCAACAAAAAAATCAGGTTTTACTTCATACAACGCAATAACAGTACCAATCTTTTTTTATTTATATAATTTCATTGCATGAAGAGAAAAACGCTTTGGTAAAAAAAATTAACAAAAGCATAGCCAAATGCAGCGAAACAATCATATAATTTAAACATATAATAGAAATCGTTTAATCAACTGCATTCAAGTGTTTAACTTTTATTGTAAATGAGTTAAAATTTTATTTAAAAAAAAAACGAATCCCCGAATTCGTCCCCGAGCAAAAATTTACAGCTCTAAATTTGAACCAATCTCCAAGCGCGTCCCCGAGAACGAAATTTACAACTCTAAATTTGTACTAATCTCCAAGGGTGTCACCCAGCACATTTTTTTTTTATTTGTGCAGAATGTGCCAAGAACAATACATGTGAACAAGTAAAGCATGTAAACCAATATATACTGGCAAGCAAACAACATAAACAAAGCATTGAAAATTCTCTGATTAATATTAATATCTGTGAATTGTTTCAGGTTCTAAGACATGCCTAACACCAAGATCAATACTTATGAACAAGTATCAATAAGAAGTCTGTAATTTTGTACAGAAGTTTGCATCAAGAAGAATGTTATCGAATTTTGATAATTTCATCTCCTATATATATAGAGAGAGAGAGAGAGATGGGCTATGGTGCATTGTAATGCATAGGCCATAGTGTACATTGGACCATAAATCACCGATTCAAAGTCCAAATGACCGATCCAAACCGTTCATCTTGTTCTCCATATTAATATGTGCTTGGAGACCAAATTTTACATTTTTTGAAATTTTTTTACTATTTATTAAGCCACTTTGAAAATCGCTGATCCAACAGTGACTGTTTGGAATAGTAAAATCAGAAGCCACCGTTGGATCAGCGATTTTCAAAGTGGCTTAATAAATAGTAAAAAATTTTCAAAAAATGTAAAATTTGGTCTCCAAGCGCATATTAATATGGAGAACAAGATGAACGGTTTGGATCGGTCATTTGGACTTTGAATCGGTGATTTATGGTCCAATGCACACCATGGCCTATGCATTGCAATGCACCACAGCCCATCTCTCTCTCTCTCTCTCTCTCTCTATATATATATATATAGAGTTAGGCTGGGGTGCTATGGATAGCTCAGTGGCCCCTATGCTACGGCTCCATATTCGAGTTTTTAAAATCCAAACAGTCGATCCGAACCGTTCATCTTATTCTCCATATTAATATCTGGTTGGAGACCAAATTTTACATTTTTCTGAATTTTTTTACTATTTATTAAGTATTTTACAAAATTGTTGATCCAACGGTGGCTGCACAAAACAGTAAAACCGTTGGATTAGCGATTTTCAAAGTGGCTTAATAAATAGTAAAAAAATTCATAAAATTATAAAATTTGGTCTCCAAGCAGATATTAATATGGAGAATAAGATGAACGGTTCGGATCGACCGTTTGGATTTTAAAAACTCGAATATGGAGCCGTAGCATAGGGGCCACTATGCTATCCATAGCACCCCAGCCTAACTCTATATATATATATATATATATATAGAGTTAGGCTGGGGTGCTATGGATAGCATAGTGGTCTCCTGTGCTACGGCTCAATATTCAAGTTTTCAAAATCCAAACGGTCAATCTGAACCGTTCATTGTTTAATCCATATTGAAATGTGCTTGGAGACCAAATTTTATATTTTTTGGAATTTTTTTGCTATTTATTAAGATGGTTTCAAAATCGTTGTTTTTATTAAAATTTTGCACCACTGGAAAACAGCGGTTTCAAAAATGCTTAATAAATAGTAAAAAAATTCCAAAAAATGTAAAATTTTGTCTCCAAGCACATTTCAATATGGATTAAACAATGAGCGGTTCGGATCGACCTTTTGAATTTTGAAAACTTGAATATTGAGCCGTAGCACGGGAGGCCACTATGCTATTCATAGCACCCCAGCCTAACTCTATATATATATATATATAGGTTTTGGCTAATATGCTACGGGTAGCTAAGAGGCCTCTGTGCTACGGCTCGGATTTTGAGTTTTAAAAATCCTAACAGTCGATCCGAACCGTTCATCTTGTTCTCCATATTAATATGTGCTTGGAGACCAAATTTTATATTTTTCTGAATTTTTTTACTATTTATTAAGCCACTTTGAAAACCGCTGATCCAACGGTAGTTTCTGGTTTTATTGTTGGGTTAAGCCACTGTTGGATCAGGGGTTTTCAAAGTGGCTTAATAAATAGTAAAACAATTCAGAAAAATGTAAAATTTGGTCTCCAAGTACATATTAATATGGAGAACAAGATGAACGGTTCGGATCGACTGTTAGGATTTTGAAAACTCGAAATCCGAGCCATAGCATGGAGGCCTCTTAGCTACCCGTAGCACCGTAGCCACGTTTCTATATATATATATATATATATATGAACAAAAAAGAAAGAAAATTGGAATACAAAGGAAAAAGAAAATAATGTACATCCAAATAATGGATTCAATATAAGAAATGTCAAAGGCACGAAGAGGATGGAGTCATTTCTGTAAGCCAAAAAGAAATGCAGACTTGTATATGAATGTGTCAGGAACAGTACCTGTGAACAAGTAAAGCATGTAAACCAATATATACTGGCAAGCAAACAACATAAACAAAGCATTGAAAATTTGTGTATATAAACATATGTTTACAAACACATTTTAAAGCATATAAATCTGTGTTTATAAACACATTTTAAAGCATATAAACCTGTCTTTACAAGCATTGAAAAATCTTCATTTAATATATTAATTATTCAAAATGAAAACTATTTTTTTAGTTATTAAATATCAAAAGCTGTTAATTTGCATAATTAAAATTATAACAAATCCCCCACCGTGTCCCCGAGCTAACTGGGTTTAAATTGTACTTTAAAGTACACTAAGGTACTTTAAAGTACTTATAACTAGTTTAACTAGTTAAAGTACTTAATTAGTTAGAAAATGATTAGAGGACCGTTAACAATCTGGGGGACTAATTCGGGGATTGGTGATTACAATTGTTCCTAACAAACTGTCCACAAAATTAAAACACAGTACAAAAGCATGCAAAACTAACGTTTAAAACAATCAAATTAAAACTGCAATGTGTTAAAACAACAATTCGTTAATTAATGGCAAATTAATAAATTACCATTTTTAGCGGACGATTAAATCCAGTTAAACCAGTTCGAGAACGGGCTCGGGTTTGGTGGCTCGGGGTACATGAACATTTCTCTTATTATTAAAATTAATTTTAGATGAATTTTCATTTACAATTTCTAGCCTCGAAAAAAAATCTTTGTAAATTTGTATTGAAAATAAAAACATATGAATAAGAAATAAACATCATTGATATATTCTCAATATCTTAAATTTTGTTTAGTCTTCAATTTATAAAAACTATAAAGATATATTGTATAATTTTCTTTATTGATATTATCATTGATGAAAAAAGTCGTGATGTTGACTTTTTTATGTTCTTCAAATAGTCATGTCCTTCATAATCGTGAGAAGGATTATAATACCTCATGTTTTTTATATCTCATATTTTAAATTTTCGTTCTTATAATTCAAATTATCAATCTGAATCGTTCAATATGATATCCATACTAAAATGTGTTTGGAATAAAATTTTATAATTTGAGAACTTTTACTATATTTTAAGATAACAAAATTAATGTTTTTAGACTATTCAAAAATAATAATTTTATATCTATCTAAAAAAAATAGTAAAACTTTCTCAAAATTATAAAATTATTCTCAAAATATATTTTAATATAAATATTATATTTTGCAGTTCAAATCGACAATTAATAGCCCCGACATCCTTCAATAGATATGTTTTGTTTTTGAAAACAACAAATTCGACCTGTTTGCGTAAGCAAGTAATGGACTGGTTAAAATAACCGACCTTTTAAAGAAAAAAACAGAGCGGTAGGATATCCGGCCATTTTTATTAATATCCCAAAAAAAATAGATAATTTTAAAAGTAACCTCGTTTTTTTTTTTTTATTAATGTCCTAACCGCTTGGAAGCAGAGCGGGCCAATATCAACACCAAACCGCCCGTATAGTGGGCGGTCCACTGTTTTTTTTTTTTTTTATAAGTTTTTTTTTTTTTAAAACAGAAATTTTTTATTTTTTTTATTGAAATATTAGAAATGTTGAATATATTTCTTTAGAAATAGATGTAATACAATATAATTTGATTTATTAGAAAGACTGCAACAAATAACCCGGATCAATATTTTTCAGGCCGGATTTTTCGCGGCTGTAAGAGAAATTAATATATCTCTTTATGTGTTATTGGACAAAAATAAAAATGCTTAGATTCTGAGTTATTGATCCCGGTTCAAAAGTCACTTCTATGTAATCTAGAAAATATTATAATCCTTCTAGGACATTTAATTTATAAAAAGTTGTATCTATTTTGAGAATTCTTTTTGAATAATAATTATTAAATAACTTAAAGTTTTTATTTTTTTTTCAAAAATAGATACAACTTTTTATAAATTAAATGTCCTAGAAGGATTATAATATTTTCTAGATTACATAGAAGTGACTTTTGAACCGGGATCAATAACTCGGAATCTAAGCATTTTTATTTTTGTCCAATAACACATAAAGAGATATATTAATTTTTCTTACAGCCGCGAAAAATCCGGCCTGAAAAATATTGATCCGGGTTATTTGTTGCAGTCTTTCTAATAAATCAAATTATATTGTATTCCATCTATTTTTAAAGAAATATATTCAACATTTCTAATATTTCAATACAAAAAATAAAAAAAATAAAAATTTATGTTTAAAAAAAAATTCAAAAAAAAAAAGAACCGCCCTTGAATTGGGTGGTCTGGTTTTTTTTTTTTTTTTTAAAAATTTTTTTTTTTAAAAATTTTTTTTTTTAAACAGAAATTTTTTTTATTTTTTTATTGAAATATTAGAAATGTTGAATATATTTCTTTAAAAATAGATGGAATACAATATAATTTGATTTATTAGAAAGACTGCAACAAATAACCCGGATCAATATTTTTCAGGCCGGATTTTTCGCGGCTGTGAGAAAAATTAATATATCTCTTTATGTGTTATTGGACAAAAATAAAAATGCTTAGATTCTGAGTTATTGATCCCGGTTCAAAAGTCACTTCTATGTAATCTAGAAAATATTATAATCCTTCTAGGACATTTAATTTATAAAAAGTTGTATCTATTTTTGAAAAAAAATAAAAACTTTAAGTTATTTAATAATTGTTATTCAAAAAGAATTCTCAAAATAGATACAACTTTTTATAAATTAAATGTCCTAGAAGGATTATAATATTTTCTAGATTACATAGAAGTGACTTTTGAACCGGGATCAATAACTCAGAATCTAAGCATTTTTATTTTTGTCCAATAACACATAAAGAGATATATTAATTTTTCTTACAGCCGCGAAAAATCCGGCCTGAAAAATATTGATCCGGGTTATTTGTTGCAGTCTTTCTAATAAATTAAATTATATTGTATTACATCTATTTCTAAAGAAATATATTCAACATTTCTAATATTTCAATAAAAAATAAAAAATTTCTGTTTTTAAAAAAAAAAACTTATAAATAAAAAAAATAAAAAAAAACAGTGGACCGCCCACTATACGGGCGGTTTGGTGTTGATATTGGCCCGCTCCGCTTCCAAGCGGTTAGGGCATTAATAAAAAAAAAAAAAAAGTGAGGTTATTTTTAAAATTATCTATTTTTTTTGGGATATTAATAAAAATGGCCGTAGGATATCTTCCCCTCTTTATATTATGACAGAAATAATTATTATCTGGCCGAGGAAAACATTCCACATTGGTTGTAGGGAAGCTTCCTGGAAATACCTGTTCCGCAAAGTGCACACACTTGGGCTAATCTCCTGTATATATACTAAAGCAAAAACACTCCTCTTCGACCTGCTCTCCTCTGTTTTATCAGCTTGCCATGGCGTCCCAAGTTATTGCTTCCCTTGCAAATCCCAACCAAGAGGATCTTAACCGTCTCCGCAACAAGTTCCGTAATCTGGGTATGTTCTTTCTTTTCATTGGGGTCTCAATTGCTTATTATGCAAATCCATGGCCTTTAACTACTGCTGGAAGTGCTTTTCTGGGTTCTGTGTTTTTCTTTCTGGGATTGATGCTGCTGATATACTCTTTAGTAGATAATTGATCCGTCTGACACAAGCAGGATTGAGAATTTGACAGTTGTTCACTTATCTAGCAATTTGGGTGTATTTTTATGTGTTTCATTGCTTCCTGAGTTCCTCTTGTGGGTATGTCATATGTGTTTGTGGTAATATGATCTGTATGATTTGGTTTTCAGTGGATTTGTAATTTACTATTGCAGTTTGTGCTTCCTCAGTTCATTTTGTGAGTATGTCATATGTATTTGTGGAAATATGATCTGTATGATTTGGTGTTCAATGGATTTGTAATTTGCTATTAGGGCTTGTACTGTATTATTTGACTTATTGGTTCAGCTGGTATACTTCGTCGTAGTGTTGAGCCACAGTATATTTTTGTTATTTACTTGAATGAAAAAAGGAAAATGACAACAAGGGCGGATCGTAGAAACGTTTTCGTAGTTTAATTTTATCACATTTATATTGAATTATCTATGTATCTATCTGTTGTAAAAAAATTGAACCGGAATTATTACAGACCCGCAACCACAAGAAAAGTGTTTAGTTCTATTGGGCTCGACCACAAGTAGTGAAATATACAGTTAGTCTAGGTACAGAACGCAGTCTTTACTCAAGTCATCAGACTCTTGGCGAATTCTGCTCTGGATCGGATGTTCGGAGAACCGTTCTCTATACTATAAATCGCACGGTCGAGATAATAGAACACATTTCCTAATTCTCCGTTCAAATTAACAGAAGGACGGAAGGGCGAAATGGTCATTTTACAATGAAACGTCTCTTTCTTATTATTTTTTTTTTTAAATTTCATGGCAGTTACTGCCAGATATGAACTTTCTTATTTTTCTTATCCTACGCCTCCTCTCTTCGTCTGTCTCTCTCAGCAACCCTCCGTGCGCGGATCCCGCTCCTTCAACCAACCACTTCTGGTCAGGGAACAATTAAAAGGAAGTAAACACTCGAATTAAAAAGAGTTATGCTACATAATAGCATCATTTTTTTTTAATTTCAATAATAGAAAATTGAATAAAGATTTTTATCCCCCGTCTCATTTCCCCCATTTGTTCCCCGTTCTCTCATAACTCAGTTAACCATTTAACTGTCGAAGTCTCAGTAATTTTGAAAGAAGATCGACTCTCTCACATAACACTCAGGCCATGATCTCTCTCGCTGATCCAGCACTTTCTCTCTCGCTCCATGGAAAATCTTCCATCTGATTCTTCCAGCAATCCAATTAAAGAGGACAGCTTTAATTAGTAATCACAGGACCTGCTTCTCATCTCTCTTCACTGGCTCCTTAATATCCCCCTTTGGGTTGCTCCTCTATTTGATTTGTGATATCCGTATTATCTATAATCTCTTGGTGAGATTTGTGAATCTCGGATTAGAAAATCATGATGAATCATGTGATTTATTTTAAATTGAATCCTGGATGAACTATTTGTAATCCCGTGTTGTATCTTTTTAATTTAATGAATCTCTTTACTTTTAGGTTTTCTATTTTCAAGATTTAAAGGGATTATATCCTCGAATCAACCTCTGTTTGCGATTTGGATTTAAATAAATTCCCATCGGAGATGCGCATCTGCTACAAAGGAGGATTTTGTATTAGAAGGAGAAAAATCAAATTTCGGAGATTCAAAATTTTATAGACTTACAGAATTTAGAGATTCAATTTCGAAGATGCTCATTCGCCTCTGTTTGATTAGAGATTCGAGTTGTTAATTATATGAAAAAGCTAGCTTTTATTCAGATACATTTTGAGTACCTTGCTGCACGCATGAATTAATGGTATCAGTATTAACTGGTACTAATAATTAATGATGGTATGCAATAGGGCTGCAAACGAATTAAACCGAATAGTTTGAGTTTGAGTTCGAACTAATTTCGAATCAAACTAGTTTGATTCGAATCTGAATTTCAAATTGGAAACGAGAGTTCGAGTTTGATTCGAACTGATTTGAAATTGAAGCAGGGTTTATAACTGAAAAGAAGAGTTTCGAATCGAACTTAACCCAGTTCGAGTTTGAATTCGAACTAATTTCAAACCGAACTAATTTCGAACCGAACTGATTTGATTCATTTTAGGACGATCTAATTTCAAACCGAATTAATTGCGAACTTTTTTCAAATCAAACACAAATTAAATCACGAACTACAAACTTTTTGTGCAGTCCTAGTATGAAGAATAATTCATGGTGGTATGCAGCTAATAATTCGTACATCATCTAGTGTCATATGAAAATAAAAATAAAAATTTGATATAATATGTTTAGTACAAATACTTGACATATGAACTATTTACACATATTCGACGAGATATAAAAACTTGTAATATTACATATTAATACTTTCAAACATCATCCAATGTCATAAAGAAAAAAAATGATATAATATGTTAGATACAGACACCTTATAAATGAACTATTCACACTTGCATAACAATGTATGAATACTTGATATTATTAGTTATAAACGTCATCCAATATTATATGGAAATTTTTTGATAGAATATGTTAGATTTAAACACATAATATATGAACTATTTACATTTGCACTATGAAGTATCAATACTTACAATACTTAATATTAATACTTTCAGACATCATTTAGTGTCATATAAAAAAAAAATCATAGAATTTGTTAAGTATGAATACTTGATATATTATATATTAATACTTGCGCGTATAAGTATCTATATATGTGCGAATCACTTGTAAAATCTATCAAATATTAAGCGATCTCTCTAGTTTTAAACATTACGTAGAAGACGTTCGTGGTTTGAGATTCACATAATTTCTCACAAATTGTTAGAAATACAAGTAAGATTAGAGAGAAAAAAAAAACTCACCTCTGAAAATATATAAAAGATTGATGTGTGATGAGAGAGAAAAAAGCGAAGTTGATATGTCCATTTTTATAAAAATAATTGGTATCTTAGATATGATACTTGTAATATGAGGTATGAATACTTGCTTGTTGATGTATGAATATTTGTACGATGAGGTATGGATACTTACATGACAAAGTATGAATACTTGTGTGACGAACAACTCAAAAATATGTCATCATGGATCTAATTTTAAAGAGAAAATTGCATAGAAGACATTCGTGGTTTTAGATTTATAAAATTTATCACATATTGTCAGAAATATTAGCAAGATTGAACGAACAAAAAAAAATCCACCTCTAAAAACGTGTAAAAAATAGATGTGATGATATGTCCATTTTTTTTTCAAAAAACTTGATATCTTAGATATGAATACTTGATATATTATATATTAACACTTGCGTGTATAAGTACCCATATTTGCACATGACAGTTGTTAAATATATCAAATATTAGGTGGTCCTTTTAAGTAGTTAGTGATCCCTCGGGTAGTTAATGATTGGGAGATGAATGGGGGCAAATGAATTGGGGGATAGTTAGTCGATTCCTAGAAAATTCAGAATGAAGCATTTTTGTCATCCGGCCATGAAACTGTGACGAAACTTACCGTTCACACCCTTGAATTGTGGTGCTTTTTTACATTCTAGATATGAACGAAACATTTCGTCGCAATCGGAACTAAAAAATATGTTAATTTGATCTCAGCTGTAAAGTTTGTACGCTTCATTAGAATTTTGCTATGTTTGTAATTTTTTTGCAAAAAATACTGTCCTTTTATTTTATATCCTTTTTATGAAATGAATAAAAAAATCGGAAATTTCCGTGGGCTATTGGAACACAAGCCCGCCCAATTAATATATCATCATAAAACGGACTTCGGTCTGGTTAGATCATTTGTTGTGAAAAGAATTGAAAAGCATTTCAAGAAATATAATAACAAACAATAAATACTTAAAACTAATTTTAAATTCTCAAATGTTCTGAAACAGTGCATGAATTTTCACATTGGACACGAATAGTGACAACATTAAAAAAAAATGAAACAGTTTCCACCAAATTGAAAAATTGACCGGTCAAACGAAAGTACATGCTGTTATTTTGGCAATAAAAACTTTAAGATAAATGTTAAACGTCATGATTAAAAAAAATTCTCACATAAACTGATAATTTTGTAAATAAACGGAGACAACCTTTCTCAATTTTTTTTGTTATTATTTATATATCTAGGTGAATGAGAATTTTTTGTCTGTCTAAATATTAAAATATAAGAAACAAAAACATAAAAAGTACCTATAAATTTTCATGAGTAGAAAGATCAGTAAGAACTTTACCGATCTAAAAGTTTACAAAAATTATTGGGAAAATTCTTACTGATCTAAACCAGACTTTTTTTATTTTGTTTAATTTAAATTCTTTACTAAAATATAAATTTTTTTAATAGATAAAGTATCTTAAAATTTAAATATATTAAAAAGACTCAATCTATTTTTCTAAAAAAAATTATATTTCGAAAGAGAAAACATAAAAAAAAACTTGTTTGGATCAGTAACACTTCTATCAATCCAAACTAATTCAAACCTTAAATCGGTAGAATTCCTACTGATCTTTCTATTTATAAAAATTTGCAAATACTCTTTCTGTTTCTCTTTCATCTTTTCAAATATTTTCTACATACAAAAATGTCTGAATTGGGTAGTCATAAACTAATATCATAATCGGCCTAGTCTCCTACCTAAGAAAGAAGTACGCCGTATGAAATACGTGTTTCTGGGAAGCTTCCTAATCTAGTACGTATCTAACAGTTATATTATATGTATAGAAACCACTTAATTAGTACTAGAATGGAGAAACGACGGGAATAATTGCATTAGTCTAGAAGTCTATTAGATATCCCTTTCAATTGCGACTAGCAAATTGTCTGACAGTGGGCCATCAGGTCCATTGTCCCGCGGGAACAATGTAATATGGCTGACTCAGATTAACTAATAACTACGACAGTTATTAGTTAACTAATGATTAAATTATTCCTTCATAAAGTCACAACTCACTTCCAGCCTTCCAGGTACTAAATTTGGAATGATTGTGTCATTGACAAGGTATTTATTATTGTATGCTGTTGAATCTGCAACAAAATCCACATCAAGATCTGATTTTGTTATCTTACCAGATTTTCTATGGTCAGCATTAAAATCTGCATATAATAATTAATAAATAATTTAACCCAAGAATATTAGAATTATAAATGGGTACTTGGTAAATTTAAAATAATTTGTAATAAAAAAGTCAATAAATTTTATTTTCTTTTTTTGGAACAAACACATTTTTAGTCTCAGTTAATTACTTTTGAGTTATATAATTGCTTTTAAGGTTAATTAAATAATTTGCCTTTTTTATTTCTCGTTTAGATGACCATTGTATTATATTTTGATTTGATTTTGTTGTGTTAACAGTATAGAAGAAACAGTACTAATAAAAGATAATTTATAATTATTTCGCGTTTCAAAACAGGGATCATTTGTTTAACCAATGGGTTTCTTTTTCTTTTTCTCTTCTTTTTAACCTCTCTAAAGAAACCTTAATAGAGAGAGATAAAGAATTAATGAGAGCTGATTACTACTCATTATATTAGAACAACAAATTTGATTCATTGATCTTGATTCATTTTATGAAAAAGCAATGTTATTCCAAATTAATTACTTTTGATGTTTAATTATTTAGTAGAACAATGTTTTTTTCATAATTTGTCCAACAATTTTTTTTATCATGACTCACTTTATGATAAAGATTAAGTCATTTAAGACATCAAATTTGAATTATTTTGTTGCAATTTTTTGTCTCATGAAGTTGATCAAGATCAATGTTTCAAATTCACTGTTTGGAAAGTAACTAATTGTTATAATTTTAAGTTAAGTTTACAAATTAGTATATATGCTACTATTTACAAATTTAATATACATCCAAATATGATTATCAAAAAAATATATATATACATCCAAATATGTGACAAAATCTCATGAGATTAATAATACTTCATTTCTTGATCATATCAAGAGAAATTTCCTATATGCATCATAAATTACATTAATTGTTACTTCTGGAATCATTTTTATTATATGATTCTTATAATGGTTCGCAGTTATGATCTCATAGTAAAAGAATTATATATTTATTTATTCAATAAGGAGTACATCATGGTCCTGAATGCCATCAAGATATTATGAAATACCACCAATATTATCTTCGGTCAAATAAAAGTTTCATGCCAAATTAATGAGCGGTGTCTCATGCCAAATTAAATACATCAGGCTAATGAATGGTACTAATCATGCCAAATTAAATACATCAGGCTAATGAATGGTACTTATCATGCCAAATTAATGAGTGGTATCTCATGCGAAATTAAAGTTTAATATATAAGTTTATTAATTAAGTAGTGGTTTAATATTTAGTACTAAAAGTTATTATTAGAAAGGAAGTGTCTAATTCTCCACAACTTTTTGTCCATCATTTGTCCACAACTTTGACTTGCGCGAATACTGTAAAATTATTTTTGCATAATGTATAACTATACAATATATCATATAAAATATATTAGTTAATCATAAAACATCTAGCAAGTATTTGAAGTGGTCCCATGATAATTGGAAAAAGATTGCAACAAGAAAAGAAATGTACTTTCAAACTGTACTTTCGAAAATTGCAGTTATAGGAAGTTATTAGTAGTTAGAGTTAGTTATTAGCAAAAAAAATACAATTAAATTTCTCCCTAAAACAGACTGATTAATTATGAGTGACATATATAGACATAAAGTCATGTACTAATGTTCTCTATATCAGTGTTGTTAATTAATAACGGTATGCGCTTGTTGGACGGATAGGGTACCGTTAAGCGATTAATTGAGAATAATTGAAAATAATATATTGATTAGATGAAAAAATTCAAATTACTGTATTTGTGGCGTATAATACTTATCGGAATACGTATTCGTCAGCAGCCGACCACACTATTTGAAGTATGTTCAGTTGCATAATAAGAATAATTAGAATAATCAAATAAAAAATAGCTATTGTTTGTCTTATTAAAATAGTCAAATTTTAAAACCCTTAAAAATAACATATTATAATAAGATAAAATATCTGAATTCACTATTATAGTTATTCTAACTCAATCAAATATCGAATAAGTTATTCCGAATAGCCTAACCAAAAAAATTGTCTATTCTTAATCCAACCAAACGTATAGGGATTCTAGAAAATATAACATGAGATGGATTTGAGGATTTAGATGAGCTAGTCAAAGAAAACTTCCTTCGATTATTGAGAGATCTTGTTTCACCAATGAGAAATTTGGTATCATGTCATAATTAATATGAGATCTTATTCTTGGGATCTTGGTGATAGTAACGAACAAGAAATGAGATGGATTCGTCAAACAACAAATCTCTTATGTCAGATCCTTTTCACCAATCAGAAATTTCCTCTTTAATGTTAACAGTTAGCATCCGACCACACTATCTATATTTTGATGAGATGGGATTTGAGGATTTGGATGAGATCGATGGATTTAGATTAGCTAGTCAAATAAAATTTCCTTGGATTGATGTGAGATCTTGTTTCACCAATAAGAAGTTTGGTATCATGTCATAATGTGAGATCTTATTCTTGGGATGGATCTTGGTGATACTAACGAACAAGAATTGAGATGGATTCGTCAAAGAACAAATCTCTTGTCAGATCCTTTCCACCAGTCAAAAATTTCCCCTTTAATGTTAGCAGTTACAGCCAATATATCCGGTCGGTACATTGTCTCAAGAGAAACCAAAGTATATTATTATAAATCTCATTTGAAAGTATGTTATCATGTATCTTATTTGAAAAATAAAATTACGTAGAATACGTTTATGGTTTTATATTCGCAAAATTTCACATAAATAAAGATTTAAAAGATAGAAGAATAATGGAAAGATTCATATAATTATTCTTAACTATTTATTATCGTTGAATCTGCAACAATCTGCTTTTGTTATCTTACCATATTTTGTATGGTCAGCATTAAAATCTACATATAATAATTAATAAATAATTTAACCCAAGAATATTAGAATTATAAATGAGTACTTGGTAAATTTAAAATAATTTGTAATAAAAAAATCAATAAATTTTCTTTTCTTTTTTTGGAACAAACACATATTTAGTCTCAGTTAATTACTTTTGAGTTATATAATTGCTTGTAAGGTTAATTAAATAATTGGCCTTTTTTATTTGTCGTTTAGATGACCATTGTATTATATTTTGATTTGATTTTGTTGTGTTAACAGTTTAGAAGAAACAGTACTAATAAAAGATAATTAATATTTCGGCCATTTTTATTAATATCCCTAAAAAAAATAAAATTTTACAAATGTTCCTGCCCCTAATTTTTTATCAAATCTGCCCTACCCGCCTGGGCCTGGAGCGGCCCAAATAACTAGTGAGGCACCTGGGCCCAGGGCGGCCCATGCCTCAAGTGAGGCGCCCTAGACTGGGGCGGTCCATGCCTCAAGTGAGGTGCCCCAACCCAGGGCGGGTCATACCCCAATAATCCCCCCTGCGCCCCTCCCCCCTTCTGTCTTGCATCCGAACAAAAAAAATGAACAAAAAAAAAAACCGGAGCTGCTGCTCCGCCCCGCTAGCCGGCGCCCCACCACCCCACCGCAACGTTGTCATTTCCCTTGATCTCTCTCTCCCTCACTCGTTGCACCACCACCAATCGTTGAGCCGCTGCACCACCGAGCTTTGAGTCGTTGCACCACCAAGCCTTGAGCCACGACACCACCAAGGCTTGAGCCGCCGCACCACCGAGCCGCTGCCTCCTTTGTTAAATGTATGTTTTTTTTTGCTATTCTATCAATTTAATTTAGGATTAGGGTTAGGGTTTAATTGTGAATGTGATTCGATTCAATTAGTTTAATTGTGAATGTATTTTGATTCGATTAGTTTAAATTGATTGTTGATTATGATTTGATTCGATTCGATTCGATTAGAGTTTAGGATTGAATTTGCTTGAATTGTTAAATGTGATTCGATTCAATTTGATTCATTTATAGTTCAATTGCTCGAATTGGAAACTTGAATTGGTTGAATGCTTTAATTGGTTAAATGCTCAAATGGCTCGTATTGGTTCAATTGCTCGAAGTTAGGATTATGATTTATGATAAAATTGGTTGAATGTCATATGGTTCAATTTAGGGTTTATGGTTGTGAATTGTGATTTTTTTTTTAAAAATTTAGGGTTTACATTTGTGAATTGTAAATTACTTAAAAATTTAGGATTTATGGTTCAATTTAGTGTTAGAATTTATGGTTCAAATGGTTGAACTTTTAAGAATTTAAGGTTTGGATTTATGATTTAGAAATAAGCATATTTATTTTTTGTAAATTATTTTTGTGATAGTTGTGGAAAAGCATGTATATATCCATACAAAATAATTTGGAGTAAAACTAATTATTTTGAAATATATCAATATTTGTTTAAAAATGACACATATAATTTTAAAAAATAAACCCAAAATAATTGCATGTATATGATTTTCAATAAATCTAAAAAAAAGTAAACCCAAAATAATTGCATGTATATGATTTTCAATAAATCTAAAAAAATAAACCCAAAATAATTGTATGTGATTAAATTGCATGTATATGATTTTCAATAAATCTAAAAAAAATAAACCCAAAATAATTGCATGTAATTAAATTGCATGTATATGATTTTCAATAAATCTAAAAAAAGTAAACCCAAAATAATTGCATGTAATTAAATTGCATGTATATGATTTTCAATAAATCTAAAAAAAAATAAACCCAAAATTGTAAGTAAATTGCATGTATATGCATTTTCTTTTGTTTAAAAATTAAATTTGTTTTTTTGTAAAGTATTTGTTTACAAAAAAAATGCATATACATGCAAAATTAATTTTGTAAACAAATTGCATATACACCCAAAAAGTAAACCCAGAATTGTATATGCATTTTTTTTTTGTAAAGTTTATTTATTTTCAACAAAATTAATTTTTGTAAACAAAAAAAATGCATATACATGCAATTTACTTACAATTCTGGATTTACCTTTTTTAGATTTATTGAAAATCATATACATGCAATTATTTTGGGATTATATACATGCAATTCTTATTAAAAAAAATTATATAAATTGTATGTTTTGTTTAATATTTTTTGGTAAATGTAGTATGCCTAGAGTTAGACAGTTGGGAGTACGAGCTGAGCCTGCAGCGGGTGCAGATGCTGTGGATCCGAGTGGAGCGGACACGTCCTCGGTGGATCCGACTGGAGAGGGCTCGTCGTCACATGATGATACGACTGGAGCGGATCCGTCGTCTCAGGCCGATTTTCCAGATGGTGTGCACGATCCTGACACATTTAGTCCTCTCCTATGGACTCATCATGTTAAGCACCGCGTCTCATTGGCATCTCTTGAGGTACGTTATTTTTATACTTTAAAAAATGACATTCTGTTGAGTTACTAAAAAAATGGCACAATTTTGAGTCTGACAAGTTGATAATAATTATAGGATGATGTCAAGCTTACGGTGAGGCACCGCAGGTCTGAGATTCCATTCGTTCCGCATAAAGAAATGCAGCGATACATCTTGAACCTCGGGTTGTATTAGCTTGCCACCATGCCGCAGAGTAAGATCGATGTGTTTATTATGCATGGTCTAGCGGAGAGATGGTGACCTGAGACTCATACATTTCATCTCCCGGTCGGGGAGATGACAGTCACCCTTGGTGATGTGAGCGCCTTATGGGGTTTACGTATCGATGGCGACCCCATAGGTGGCATCTTAGACCATCCAGAGCTGCAGAGGATGATACCGGAGTTGTTAGGGTGTGATCTGAAGACTCTGCAGAAGAAATATAAGAAGAAGAAGAAGGGGGAGGAGGAGGAGTTCCGCTATTCTGGGTACTGTATTTCTCTAAAGGCACTCCGGTCTCACTTCTTCGAGAATTAGATATTTCCTGAGACTGCTGACATTGAGGCGGTCATGAGGTACCATTATACTCTTTAAATTAACTTAGTGGTACTATTACAATCTTAATTATTTATATTGATTATTTTATATTGCAAGTATACTAGGGTGTATGTGCTGGATTTGTGCGGTGCTGTCATGTTCGAGGATTCCAGCGGTGATGCGGTTCCGATTATGCATCTCTCCCTGCTGAGGGACCTGGAGAAAGAATCGAGATGGAACTAGGGTGGAGCTGTCCTCGCCCATTTATACAGAGGCCTCTGTCATGCTTGTCTGGTAAGTCTGTATCAATATACGTTGTTATTGAATGTTGGATAAGAAGCACCCAGTTTTTATTTTAAGTTAAATTTTCAGGTCAAGAATAAACAGCTTTTTGGACCACTTCTTCTGCTCCAGCACTGGTCGTGGTCACATCTGCCCATAAATCGGCCAGTTATACCATTGCCACATCCCCGGTGGGGAGGTCCTGAGCCAGATAGATGCCCCGCGTACGCCGCTATATGGGGCAGTCATCACGAATATGAAGAGAAGGGCATGGGGATTTCTTATGTCCGGGGTCAGCTCCAGATGCTCCGAGATGCGAATATCGATTGGTTTCCATATCGTCCATGGTATCAGCGTGGATGGCTGAGCCCGCTGACATTAGAGCAGACACAGCTATGGTATTATCGGGGACCAGTCATCTGTTTCTGGATAGTTGAGTATCACTATCCCGATCGGGTATCTCGACAGTTTGGCTTGGACGCTTTCATCCTGAAGCACCCGCTGATGGGCAAGGATGCTACCGACAAGTTCCACAAGTAAGTACCACCTACTTAATTTCATTATCACTTTAATATATCCCCACTGTTTCTCTTATTTCTAATTAATTGCACTTGCAGAACGGCGCACAATAAGTCGAAAGTCGACTGGAGCCAGCATTTCGTCCTGCAGTACAATTGGGCTCGACATCCGGAGCAGCACTTATGGAGCCCGCCATCTATTGATTCGTTGGGTGCTGGTCCTGGGGATCCGAGATATGCCGTATGGTACTAGAGATGGGGCATGCCGTCAGTCTACCTAACGGGCCATTATGGCGAGACCCTTCGACGTAGATTGATGGATTCATCCAACAATTTTATGCCTTGGGGTCCGATCAATGCTCGCGTGGTAAGTACAACCGAAACATAATTTAATTTAAAATTATAAATTTTAATTACTTACTGTTGGCATAATCATGTTGTGTGCAGCTGTTGGCCGCTACGAGAGGAGTTCGACATAGCTTGATGTGCATGGCGAGGGATGCTTGGCGATACATAGGATGCCATATGCTCCAGCACACTGCACCAATCGTGGAGACAAGCGGTTTTGAAGGCCGCCTCGTTGGCATGCTGCGCGATGCTGGGGAGAACATCAATTGGCGGGAGATAAAGTCCGCACCGCGAAATTCGAACTACCAGCCAGAGGCCATCTACAGTCACGATATGCCACCAGCTCCTGCAGGTAATTACAAGTTAATATTAAAAATACAACACACACAATATTCTTATTTTTCGTTGAATTGTTCATTCTAACTCAGTTAACTTTCAATTATGCAGCTGATGACTCAGGTTGGGCGTTCCACGACTGGATATTGAATACCCAAGGATGGGATTCTTATAAAAATAAATACGGAGTTCCAGTAGAGCTTGGCACGGTCAGTCGCCAATTATACCATTATTTGTTGCAGAGTTCTTTGTATGTAGCAAAACTAACATTATTTTTAATCTAGGGTGGAGCACCTCGTTGGAATGCCAATCCCAGTTTTAGCATAGATGAGCTGGCTCCGGCAGATACAGATGCAGGCTCCCACAGACCGCGATATGGAGTGGAGATGGAGCACGACTTTGAGGCTGGCGGGAGTTCATCTCAGACTGCAGATGGCTTTGTCTCTGCATTATTTGGCACACTGGCTCCTTCCACATATGCTCCGACATGGGAGCAAGATCCATGGGAGCTGCGTACACAACCCGCTAATACAGCAGCTACTGGATTTGATCCATGGGCAGCTAGGTCGGGGGACGAGGATGAGGATATGGGACCCGACGAGGATGATTTTGGAGAGGAGGCTTTGCAAGATGTGAGTCCGCAGAGGCGCGTACAACCGCATAGGCATGGCAAGGGCATAGCAGCTCCTAGGTTGTCTCTATCTGGAAGGAGACGAAGACGAGGATGATTGTGACATACTTCTGACTGTAGTATTTTCACTATGGGACTACTGTATTATACGTTTCTGATTATGTTGGCGCGCCTTATGTTCACATTATGTTTTTCTTATTTTATATTCTTGTTGGTATTATGTTTGTTTGCACTTTACATTTCTTTATTACAACGTAGTTTAATAATACACATTTCGACTTCAACAATACAATTAAAGTTCAACAATACAATCAAAAGCGTAACAGTACACTTCAAGTAATTACATTGAAACTAAGAAATTATATTGAAACCGTAATTTTTCCTTGCGTCACACACTCCCAGCAGACCGCCTGTGATAGGGGCGGTTTGCTTGGGTCCTGACCGCCTGGGCCACGGGCAGTCCACTAGAGATGCCTATTTATTCGTTTTTTCTCTCTCTCTTCTCACTTCGACATCAGTCTACCTCTCACTTCAAAGGCAGAGAGAAGGGAGAGAGAACTGAAGGCAATTTTGGGCAATTTTCTGGGCGACTACAGCTACAGGTATTTGAAATATTTTTTTTAATTATTTTTTCTAAAAATTAAATATTTTCTAATTATTTTCTTATTAGTCGTTGATTACTGTACAGTTAGTCTTTAATTACGCACATAATTAGCTTTCCTAATCAATTGTTGTCATTTGAAACCCTAGTTATAATGGCACCCAAAGTTAGAAAAAATAGAGAAAGAACTGAAACCGAACGCGAAGCAAAAAGAGTGCTTATTAATAATTTTTGGACGGCTGAAGCATACACAGTGAGAAATGTGGAAAGAATGTTTTCACCAAAAAATAATGAATAATTTCTTAGCACTTTTGATCCATCAATTAGAAAAATGCTGATGGAGGGCTGGGTGGACAGGGTCCCTCCACCTGGATGGGGACAGTGCTGCTTATGTGAGCTGAAGGGAGATATGGTGGATATGTTCTTCTGTTATAAATATGGCAAAGCTGTTCATCCCAATTGCATGAACCCGCATGCAGATCTGCTGAATGACGCTCGTCTCACTACGTGGGAGTGTCCTGCGTGCGTCTGTCGGGCTGAGGAAAAGAATGGAGCAAGCTCCTCAGCTCGTAAGGCTTAGCCCCCAATTGTATGCTGTTGTAGTATTTTGCTTATGCGAATTGATTTATTTGGTTTGAACTATGTTATGAACTTTCATTGCGCTTTTGATTATACTGTTGAACTTTTTATTATTGAACTATGTTAAACTATTTTTAGAACTATATATGTATATGTGTATACGTGTATGTGTATGTATATATGTGTATATTATACATATGGTTCACCAAAAAAATAAAAATAAAAAAATCAAAGTTATAAAAATTTATGACATCACTCCGTAAATATATCAATTATTTTACTTTTTGGCATACACATATACATAAACCCTAAACCCTAAATCAAAAATACTAAGATTTATCTCTTATAAAAAAAAAAAAACAAATGAGGCGCCCCAACCTGGGGCGCCTCACAAGGGATTTGGGCCGCCCCAGCGTGGGGCGCCTCACAGATTATTTGGGTAGCCCCAGGTCCAGGCGGTCAGGGCAAATTTGATAAAAAATTGGGGGCAGGGGCATTTGTAAAATTTAGTTTTTTTTTAGGGATATTAATAAAAATGGCCGTTAATATTTATTTCGCGTTTCAAAACAGGGATCATTTGTTTAACCAATGGGTTTCTTTTTCTTTTTCTTTTCATTTTAACCTCTCTAAAGAAACCTTAATAGAGAGAGATAAAGAATGAGAGCTGGTTACTACTCATTATATTAGAACAACAAATTTGATTCATTGATCTTTATTCATTTTGTGAAAAAACAATGTTGTTCCAAATTAATTACTTTTGATGTTTAATTATTTAGTAGAACAATGTTTTTTTCATAATTTGTACAACAATTTTTTGATCCTGATTCACTTTATGATAAAGATTAAGTCATTAAGACATCAAATTTGAATTATTATGTTGCAATTTTTTGTCTCATGAAGTTGATCAAGATCAATATTTCAAATTCATAACGTGTTTTGCAATTTGAACACAAATAATTCAGAAATTATAAATTCAAAATAAAATAGTAAATGATGAATTTAAAGCTTACAGCTTTGAAGTGACGACATTGTTAGTCGGAAGTGTAAAAATTGATCATCAATGTTTTTTCTCACATGTGATGATGGAGACCTTAGATGTTTTTTTTTTCTTTGCTCTTTCAATAAATAAGTGGATAAAGTTTTTCAGAATAGATGAGAGAAGAAGGATTCAATAACTCTGAGGCAAGCTAGCTTTGAGATCAGTATATTTTATAAATAGCAATCTTAATTTTTTCATGAAAAATTCAAATACATTTTCATTAATTTTGTAAATGAAATTGGTACACAGTAATGACATAGACTATATAATAAATAAATAAAAAACTAACATAACTATGAGAAGACTTGCATTCTAGGTAGAGCTCTAATTTTCCAGATTCTGTGCACTTCAGATTTGATGGTTGGAGCATGTATACAGGCATGGTAGTACGAAGGTCAATCGCATAAAATTTATCTACAGTGAATAATAATCAATTTTGCAATAATATAACATTTTACTCTAAATTATATAAAATATAATTCGTAATTACAAAAAAAGAATGAAAAGAAATAAGGGTTAGTTAACCCCATTTCTTTCACTTAGATCCACCAGTGTTGACTAGTATACATGCTTATACCTATACTAGTATCGTGTCTGTGCATTGTAACGGGTACATACTATAAGATTCAATAGAATATAGAGAGATTTTTTTTGTTTGACATTAAAAAAATTAAGAAAAAAATATATTTAAATAAAATAAAAGACACAAATACAAAAAAGAAAAAAAATTCAAATAATAAATAACAATAAAAGAAACAATAACAAATGAAAAAAAAAATATATATCAAATATAACATGAAAAAAATTCTTAAAGTATCATTGCTATTTAATATCTAATTTTCTACAAGCAAGACATGTCATTCAACAATTTATAGGAGAAATGATATGATTAAATGATTAAAATAAGGATTATTTTCCACATATATATTCTTGATGAAAATTATTTTAACAATGAAATACAGCTACACAAAAGTTATAGATATTCTTTATTTTCTTTCAAAATCGGAAATATATGATTGTTTCCATCAGCATAAGATATGCTGTTCATCTATTTATAAAGATACACTAGCTCTAAACAAAATTCGGAAAGATATGATTTGTTTTCATTTTCATTCGAAACTACAGAGGAAGAGAAATGGAAATAAGGAAATGGAGAAATAAAGAAATAATTTAATTGCAGAAATCATAGATGTAAAGAGAAATAAGGAAACAGATCATTAAAAAATAATTCAATTTTATTGTGACAAACCATGTAGCAGTCTGTGTGGGGAATATGTTTTTAACTAAATTTAGACTTCTATATATAATATAAATGTATTTAATCAAAAAAGACAGATTATGTGATTGGAGAGTTGATATTCAATTTGAAAATTTATCTTTTAATCTCAGCTGTTGGAAAATCAGAACAACTACGTGCATAATATAAGAATGTAGATGTAGATATATAGTGATATTAATTGTCGTTTTGCTAAATGCAGAGAGCTTATTGATAGCTCACACTATTAGTGATCCGTATATATAGGTTTCTCTCTAGTTGTCTATTCAGAAATAGCCAATGCAAAGAATTGTCCCGCGGGAACAATGTAATATGGCTGATTCAGATTACATTGTCTCACTATTAGTCAATGCAAAATAGTGGGCCATCAGGTCCATTGTCCCGCGGGAACAATGTAATATGGCTGACTCAGATTAACTAATAACTACGACAGTTATTAGTTAACTAATGATTAAATTATTCGTTTATAAAGTCACAACTCACTTCCAAATATGTGAAAAAATCATAATGAGGTGTACTGAATTTGTGGAATATTAATTGTCAAATTTTCCGAATTTGTGACATATTGTGAAATTCTCCGAATACGACTGTGATGTGATAAGGTGTATTCACTTTATAGTCATAAATAAATCAGAATTCAATGTACCTGGGGAAAATATTTTTTTTTAAAAGGTGCTGTTGTAATCCTAGATGTTATATACTTTTCTATTTCTACTGAAAATCTATTGGAATTTGAAGTCAAATGAACCGGGACCCACTGCTTCTAGAGTACAACCATGTTGTGCCTGACATGTGGCAACAAAGAAAGACGAAGAAGAAAAGGTGATCCTCTCCATTTTATCATAAACTGGAGAGGATCTAAAATGTATGTGGTGTGCTATCGCCTATTTGGGAAGGCATTAATTTTCTACATTGGAAATGCGTTTGTCATGTGTTTATTTAATTAAACTTAATATATCCAAATTTTAGTCGGGTCGCATCCGATTACATATTTATTTGTTAATGTTCATTTATTGAATATAACTGGAGATGCAACAGCACGAGAGCCTGGTAATTCCAAATATCTATATTTCTTTTTTTTTAGGAAGGAGACCAAAATAAATTTTGTCTTATAATTGGATTGTTATCAGGTGATTTCGACTAGGTGTCAATATCCTTATAAATTATAATCAACCATAACTTTTGTTTACGCAACAGAAAACGAAAAGGACATTTTTCGATTCTCTGTTGCACCGCAATGCTATTACTTGTACAACAAGAGCAATGAAAAACATCCGTCACGAGTCAAAAGAGATTTCCTTCTTGATAAAATTAGAATTAAATATTTAAAAATATTTTTTCTTCAGAACTTCAAACATTAATTTTTGTACATGACCTTTCTCACTATAATGAATATTAATTTTTACGACCAAAATACATTAATTGAATCTGAATTAACCGGGTGTTTTTGCGGATTTTGTCTGCTTCTTGTTCTAATATTTGATATTTTGTAAGGTTCAATACTTCAACGACCGCATAATGTTCAGATTTGAACCGACTAATTTCGGATTATTATATGAAACTTAATGCAAGGTAAATTTACCTCCAGTATTCAATCACTGGAAATCTTAAATTTCAGTATGAAATTATATGTTTAAGTTAGAGAGATCAAATAAGGGTGTCAATGGGTACAATTCAGATCAGATGGAGGTATTTCATATTTATATACATACATACATATACATATATATATATACATATACATATACATATACATATACATATACATATACATATACATATACATATACATATACATATACATATACATATACATATACATATACATATACATATACATATATATATATATATATGAGGAGAGATCAAGTTACAAGTTACAACAAACATTATTTACATTTTTATAGTCTAAATCGTCGATCCAAACTGTTAGATGTGATATCTACAATAAAATATGCTTGGAGACCAAATTTTACATTTTTCAGAATTTTTTTACTATTTATTAAGGTTGGTACAAAAACTAGTCAAATTCATACCATTGAATTTTGTACCCATCTTAATAAATAGTAAAAAAATTTCAAAAAATGTAAAATTTGGTCTCTAAGCACATTTTATTGTAGAGATCACATCTAACGGTTTGGATCGACAATTTGGACTTTGAAAATGTAAATAATGCTTGTTGTAACTTGATCCCTCCTCTATATATATATATATATATATTTAAAATTAATTTTATCCATACTTTAGTCTTATCCATTTAAATATTAGTTTATTCATATCCTACTCTTACTCATTAAAATAACAGATAACAAAACATAATTTTCGAATAAATTAATATTATATATAATTTAATGTAAAAATATAACAAATAAATGTTTATATTTATATACATGTATCTAATATCACAAAATATAAAAAATATAATTTTTATCTCATTTATAATTTTTATTCCCATTATGTTAAAAGATATAAAATATTAATTAGATAAAATGATAAAAGATTGTATAAATCAATTTTGTCATAAATTATTAATTAAAAAATTGTATAAAATATTGAAATAAATTAATTTTATCATAAATTACTAAATAACAAAAATAATAATATAAAATGTAATATAAATCAATCTAATCATAAGTGGTTACAAAGGTCAAGCCCAGTGGTTACGACTTAATAAATTTAATAATTTAATACATCTTCATTTTAAATTCAAGTACAATTAAGTTAAGAGTATAATATGAGCTATGTTGGCAATTGAATGATCCTTGAAGTCAAATACAATAAAATTTACATTATTGTTCTCATGCAGGCAGAACATTGTAAATTTGTAACTTTTAATAACTATTGCTGTAACTGTCATTATATATTATTTATTTTTTTGTAGTGGGGATATTTATTGAAAAAACAGAGAGTATTCTTTTACTGCCAAGTTGATACTGTGTGTGTGCGGTGACCGTTATGGCAAGTATTATATTTGTAATGTGGAACAATACTTGACGACCTTAATAAAATCTGTTTAATTACACCTCCAGCGAAAATATGGGGACGAAGAATTTGATAAATAATATTTTTTTTTTTCTCAAAATCCTCTTCTATCTTGGCGACAAAAGGCATTATTCATTTTTATTTATTTAAAACATTTTTTTATTTTTTTTCTTATTGAAGATTTATCATGTAAATAGGTATTTTTTTTTCAATTTTTAAATATAAGAGATATTTTGTATAATCACATTGAAATAGTTAAGTTCAGTGTTTTTAATTGCTCCAAGGAAAACTAGGTTTGACGGCTTTAATTATTGAATTTGTATATCCATTTATTGCTACAATTTTTATTTTTACAATATTCTTTTTCAAATGCATGTTTTTATCATCTATTCCGGAAATTTAGAAAGATGTTGATTTAAAGATATATGCGAAGCAATGTAATACTTAACTTTATTTGTTCAGATAGACAAGAGTACAAGACAAGCATATGGAGAATTTCGCGTGAAGAGTTCATACATAAGTTATGAGTTTCGGTTTTAAAGTCCATATGCATAATATTAAAACCATATATATATATTTGTGCATGTGTGTTGGCTAATGTTATCTATTTAGCCAAAAAAATAATATAGCAAACAAAAACACGAATTGTGAATTATTTACTTCTAACTTTTCAGTTTATTAAATTATAAGATATTAGAGTATAATCAATATAATAAAATTATGAGACTAAAATTGTGCTACAACTTACAACTTCCCAAATGCTGTTCCACTAAAGCATTCTAGCTTGCAACGAGCTCAAAATACAAATCATACTGATGACATATTAGATTACAAAGTTGGTGTGTCACATTCAATTTGCATTTTCTTTACATGTGTTAGCATGTTGTTTGTGTGTCTTTATTTTTTGTATTTCTATTTAAGTATGTAATCCTTGTATTGTTAGAACTAATCTTGAATTAATGAAATTTATGTTGTTTAAATTTATCATTACTATTCTCTATCTATATTTCCTTTATTTCATTCAATCTATACAAAAATATCAAAAATATTCTACTACACTGGTGCTATTTACCTTTTCCTAAGTCAATTCATAACAAATTGTTAAATTATTTTAATTATTTAAATTTGCAATTATCTACTAGTTTTTATTCATTTTTAACAAATAGTTAAAGTGATAATTTTATATATTGTACTTTTTTTAACAAATGTTGAAAATCACATAAAAATGTAGAATGAGCTGACATAAAACTACTTACCACAAAAGTTATAGTTAATTCTTTGTGTATTTTCTGGCTAATTAAATTTGTTGCGAATACAAAACTAATATTAAAAGTGGTCAAACCAATTGAATTTTTTCCTAAAACAAATTAACTAGTACTAATAAAGAAACAGCGGTAGTATATGTTAGGGTATTAATAGTGAGGCAGGTACGGGTACCCCGGGTATATCTGGGATGGGTACAGGTATATCTCAGGTACGGGTAGGACGGGTACAAGGGTTGACGGGTAAGGGTATGGCGGGTAAATTTTTCAAAAACCATACCCTACCCGTCCTATACCCGTACCCGTGTACCCTTGACGGATAAGGCAGGTACGGGTACGGATAGGGCGGGTACAGATATTTTTTTTTTGCTGTTTTTTTTGGTTTAAAAAAAAACAGAAATTAAAATACATAAATAAAAAAAACAGAAACAAAAAAAAACAGAAATTAAATCTAACCTATTCAAAATAAATCTAACATTTTCAAAAATAAATCTAACATATTCAAAATAATTCTAACATTTTTAAAAATAAATCTAACCTATTCAAAATAATTCTAACATTTTTAAAAATAAATCTAACATATTCAAAATAAATCTAACATTTTCAAAAATAAATCTAACATATTCAAAATAAATCTAACATTTTCAAAAATAAATCTAACCTATTCAAAATAAATCTAACATTTACAAAAATAAATCTAAAAAACAGAAATAAAAAAACAGAAACAAAAAAACAAAAATTAAAAAACAGAAATTAAAAAACAGAAACAAAAAAACAGAAATTAAATCATGGCACTGGATTGGGGGGGGGGAACATAATTTTTGAATTTTGAATTTGGATGAACAGTAGTCGGGTATCGGGTACAGGTACTCGGGTACTAGGGTACGAGTATAGTCGGATACGGGTAAACTCGGGTAGGGTATGATCGGGTATTGGTCCAAAAAAAGAGATCCGGTCCGATTTTTACTTGTACTCACGTACCCGAGTATCCGACCCATACCCGGGCTCGGGCACAGGTACCCCGGGCAGCAGGTATAGTTAGGTATACCCAACCCGGGTATTGTTAATCCACTAGTATATGTCAACTTGTTCTGGCTATTTTATGATATGAGCTTTTGGGGCGCCCCAACTTGACTTTGAATTTGGCATTGGTGACCCTATTTGTTTTGCATGTCAATATTCGATGGGTGGCAAAAGTAACATCTCGGAGAAGATCATAACAATTGTCGTGAGAACGAGAGCAATAATTTATGGATGATCATTTGGGCAGTCACGGTTCTAATAGTCATAACCTAGCTAAATGATACGGTGGATCCCGTCGCACCTGAGTCGGAGGATGAACTCAGGCCTATCGACCATGAAGATTGAAGACACCAAAAACCAATTAGTCCATATGAACTTGATGAGATTTATTGATATTGTTTCTTTATTTTCTTGTTTAATTATTCTATGTTTTTGTGGGTTAGCGTTCTATATTGTTATCATACTGAGAATCTAAGATGAGCTTTGTTATCATATATTCACAGAGAATTAATACATTTGTGAGTGTTAAAGTATTTTCTTAAATAAATCTTGTGTTCTCTGTTTGGTTTCTTGAATTAATACATTTATCTGTTTTGTATCTTTTTTTTTTTTCCAGTTACGACTACGAACTGAACACAAACAATATTTAACAGGGTTTTTGGGAAATTTACATAAGCAAACACGTGTGTAAGCTTCTTCACAAAATAAAATATACAAAATTTGTGATTATTTTTAGAGAAGATGCTAGAAAATTAGAGCTAGCCTTTATCTGTTCTCATGCTTTCGCTTTTGGTGGTAACTTGATAGCTGAAGGCTACTATATTACTAGTGATATTTTGTTTTTAATTGAATAATGATTTAATATTGTTTTCGTATTAAAAAGACCTTAGCCTGCATCCATTAGAGTAGTACCCGATTCTGAATATCTAAAATTAGTTTGAGAAAGGAGAGGTAGCACAATTGACTAGGAATAAATTATAGAGTTGTTGTACCCAAAGGTCGAGAGTTCGATTCTCCCTCACGACTTTACAGCTCCTGCGAAGATTTTCAAAAAAAATTAGTTTACAACGACTAAGTTTTAAGCTTTTGTCTAACTTTGAAAATTAATATTGCTCTATCCTAGATAGTCCAATAATATTGTATATCAAAATTTGTAAATTGTACATAGAAATAGATCTAATTAATCTACCCAATTAGCTTAGTAAGAAATGCAAAAAAAAAAAAAAAAAAATAGCAGTGTACGTACAGCCTGTCGTTCTCTCTCGCTCTCTAATTCGCTCTGAGCCTCTGACTTGGATAGGAAACACAAATAAAAAATAATAAAAAAAAAAATCAAGAGCTGGAGTTCTCGCCTCTGTCTCTGACTCGAGACTAGAAAAAAAAAATTCTATTGCTCCATTTCTTTGATTCCTCCGTTTTTACTAACTTTTGTTACTCGATTATTCATTCCTTCGATCTCTCCAGTTATCTCTTTTGTTCCTCCTCTTCAATTTCACAAACCTTTGTTTTTACGGATTTTCGTTGGACAATTATCTTTGATTTTTCCAATTTGTCCCTTGTGTAATTAGTAAAGCTGCCCAAAAAGTGAATTTTTAAGTTGTAATCCCATGATATCGCTCCTACTGTTTACTCATAATTTTTTTTTTTTTGATACACAGGCATATGAGATGTCAGAAGATCCAATCTCTGTGTTCGAAAATAGCATTCCAATAGATTCGTAGCAGCAGCACTAGTCAATTTTTGGTTACTGACATGATTCATACCTAGCTGAGTAGCAAAGGTGAGTACCAGTAGCACTAGTCATTTTTGTATTTGACTAGTTAATGGATTTGAATCCGATTAATGTTTTACTTTGACATAAATTCTGATTTCTGCATCTGCCCTGCTTCTGGTGTACCTTGTCAGTGTTGAGCCACAGTTGTAGTTTGTTATTTACTTAATGAAAGAGGAAAAATGACAACAAGAGCGGCTTGTATAAACGTTTACTAGTGACTCTGGGATTCTGTCTTTCTTTAGTTTCAACCATGATCTTCTTCTTTTTATAACTATTATCTTTTTACTGAATTGTTCATGTATCTATTTGTTGTAAAAATTTGAACAGGAGTTTTTAAGTAGCATCTCAGTAATCAAACAATAAAATTATGAAACCGAATTTGGGCCAATTTTATTATTCATGGTATAAAAAGAAATGGAAGGAATAGCATCATTTCTCTAAAAAATTTAAAATTTATTAGAAAGATATCATCTACAAAAAATAAATTATTATTATATTAGCAATATCTGTTATTATCCGCTGCTATTTCATTATTCGACAATTATAATAGGTAAGAGTACAAATAAGGATAAAATAATTTGTAGTGAATAAAGATAGATTACGGGTAAGAACAATTTATAACGGATATTTAAATCTCTAATTTATTGTAGAGTACAAATCAATACAAATTATCATCCCACAGCCGTATTCTCAAAATTTTAAATATGTCAGAAATACCTTATTGTGGTTTTTAATATTAAATCTTTTATGTCAAAAAATATTAAATTCACTTTACATTTATATTTCAAAATCAAATTGTTACATTAAATTCAATCTGTTGATCTTATTAATTTATTTCAGATCAGACGACCAAACGTGAGCAAGATATAAAGCGGCACAGTACCACCACTTGAACAGCAGTGAGTTGAACCTAAAATTCTTTTAGACTTTTAAAGGACAATATTTGTGTACTTTCCGATTTTTCGTAATAAAAGGAAAAAAAAAAATCTGCAGAAAGTGATCCGCTGGGTTGACGATAGCAGTGCATAAATTGGGCTGGGCCTATTTTTCATAACCCATCACGCTCTTTTTCATTGCTACGTGTGACAGAGCCTAATTATTTGCGATTTTCAGTAAATCAATTTATTCTACTAGATTAAAAAAACTATGCTAAAGCATCGAATGATCCAAAAGTTAAAAGTTGAAAGGAAAAGGAGTCGACGGTCTATCTCATTTGAAAGACTCATTTCAAATAAATGTCTTTATCATTTATTTTGAAAAAGAATAGATAGATGTTGAAGTAAAGGAATATGCGAAGCAATGTATAATAGTTTAACTTTCATTATTAATTTTTTTTTTGGAAGCGTCTAATTATCCACAACCTTTTGTCCACCATTTGTTCATAGTTTTGACTCGCGCGAATACTATAAAATTACTTCTACATGCTGTATAATTATATAATATATCACATAAAATATATCGGTTAATCACAAAACATCCAGCATTGTCCACATCCTTTTGTTCACCATTTGTCCATAGCTTTAACTTGCGCGAATACTGTAAAATTACTTCTACATGCTGTATAATTATACAATATATCACATAAAATATATCAGTTAATCACAAAACATCCAGCAACTATTTGAAGTGGTCCCATGATAGTTAGAAAAAGATTACAACGAGAAAAGAAATGTACTTTCAAACTGTACTTTCGGAAATTGCAGTTATAGGAAGTTATTGGCAGTTAGAGTTAGTTATTAGCAGTTATTGGCAGTTAGAGTCAGTTATTAGCTTTTACACTGAGTTAAATCTTGTATACTGTAAAATTGAACTTTATATACTATAAAATTTTCAATTGAATCTTGTATACTATAAAATTTTCAAAGAATACTGTAAATTTTCAATTAAATCTTGTATATTGTAAAATTTCTAAATCTAAACCATAAAATAATACCATGTATACTGTAAGATAAAATGTAAAAAATGCTACATTTCATCTTAAACTACAACTTGCAAAGAATCATGTATATTGTAAAATTTCAAAATATAAACCACAAAATAATACCATGCATACTGTAAAATTTCTAAATCTATACATATATCCATCATCTGTTCAACAAAAATCTGTTCACCACAAACAAGATTGAGTTGCATATAAACAAGACTGACTTGCTGTGCCACTTCACGATTAAAGCAGTTTTGTAAATGTTCAAACCAGGAGCACATTCCATCAGAGGCATTTTAGCAAACACCTAAGCTGTAACACCAATTGACAATCTGCTTGATAAAAAGTAGTCCCAGAGATGCCTCCTATAGATAGCTTGATGATTGATTTGAACTATGGTTATCATTTATTATCGCCGCTAGATCTAATAACAAAACTATAGTGAAAGAGTAAAAAGTATGTCATATTGTGATTTTATTGAGAAAATATTAAACTGAAAATGCTTGAATTGATACTTAAAAATGCACTATTATTTAAAAAAAAAAAATCTGAGCTCGGTTAATAATGAAAATTAATAATCTAAAGCAAATAAAAAAATGAAAATTCTTACTTTGACAGTATCGTTCTCACAAAAATCCTTCTCAAGGACACTATCAGAAGCGATGTGACCTTTTCCAGAGGTTAGGGAGAAGGGGTGTGCCGGGAACAACACATGATCTGCCATTGCCGGCGAGGGAGGTAGTTCTACGAGAGCCTCGGGTACATCATCGGGATGGAGATGGAGATGGATCAAGGGATGATGCGGCGGATCATCGGTGCGAGATAGTCCCTCTCTCCACTAAAGTAAGGTAGTTTTGAGATGAGAAATTGGAGAGAGATCAGAGACTGGTGTTGCTGAAAGAGATTAGATTGATCGGGTTAATGATTTTGAAAATGAGATTAAAAAAGAAAATGAGTGCTTGGGGATGGAATGTTTAAATAGAAGGAGATAAGACCCTAACGATGGGAACCGGAGGTAGTTAAAATTAGTTAAAGGAGAGTGGATAAGTTCTGGGGACAGATGGTGGACAAAAGACAATGGACATGAACCTTTTCTTTTCTTTTTTTTAAAAAAAAAAAGCAAAATGCTCATTCCATTGATCGGAATATGGATAATTACACCATCACATTTGTTCTAAGACTAGAGTCAATAAAAAAAACAACAAAACAACATTCAGCAAGACATACATCATCCAAAGCTTAACATTTGCAATACTCCAAAAATAGACTAATGTTGCGAAAACTAAGTCACTAAGTTATGGATTGAGGCTAACTATATTTAAATGATAAAATTGGGGTTTAGCCTTTATAAGAATCTTGGTCATCTCAGGAGTAGTCCCATCCGAGCTAGCTACTTGTTGATAAACGACCACCTCCATAGACATGTACTGAGCTAATGGAATGACATCTTCAATCACAGGAAGCCACTCTTCAACCGCATCCTTGACTTTCTTCTTCAAATTACCTAGCCAATATCCACACAAGATTTTAATGAGTAAAATTAATGATCTAGCAGTTTTAACATTACAATTAGTAAAGTAAACTTCATTTATATATTTTCAAATACTCCAACTAACTGCACTAAGAATAATCATGAACCCAATTCTATTTTCAAAATCAAACGACTGAGCAAAATGTATTATATCATCCCATGTATGCCAATTTTGCATTACCCATTGACTTTTACCCAAATAATACCAGATTTGTTATGCTAAAGTACATGTAATGAATAAATGATTAATGGATTCATGTTCAGAACATAAATGACAAGTTTGATCTCCAACCCACCCTTTCAATGTAAGATTATCTTTGGTCAGAATTGTGTTATGAGATACTAACCACATAAAAAAAAATTATTTTTGGTGGAACCGATAATTTCCACCAAAACATTGATTCTCTAGGTTTAATCCCTCTAAAATTAAGAAGTGTATAAATGGAGTGTGTTGAAAACTTCCTTGAAGCCTCCCATTTCCATTCAATGTAATCATGTGGAAAAGTGAAAGAGGTTGTGCTGATAATGTGTAGTAGAGCCGTCCATTCCAGATAATCTACTTCTACTAATTCTCTCCTAAATCTAACTACCTGTCCTTGAGAGTAGATGACATAAACTAGCAAAACGTCCTTGTTACTACATTTGGTGTACAATGTGTAAAATTTAATAGTTAATGAGTAATTGTGATACCATTGATCAGTCCAGAATTTGAATGGTGTATTTACCTCAGGTGTGTATGAAACACTCATGTCACTTATGTGATTGACTTTCACCAAACTTTCATTATTAATTCACATAGACATGACATGCATATGGAGAGTTTTGCGTGAAGAGTTCATACATAAGTTATGAGCAAGTTTTTCAAGTGTATATATATTTAATATAAGTGTGTTTTTGGTTAGTATTATCTATTTTGCCAAAAAAAAATCTAGCAAAGAAAAACACAAATTGTATACTATTTATTTCTAAGATTATTCGACTATAAGATATTAGAGGACAATCAATAAAACTATGAGATTAAAATTGTCGTGAGAACAATATTGGATAATGATTGTAGTAATAGCTAGTACCCAACTCAATTATATATACAGCGAAGCTCGAAACCTATTGGTTTCTTTTTTTTTCTTGTTATTTGTTTTTGAGCTAAGATACAAAGACAATTGTTATAGTGTTCTTGAATAATATTGATTTCTTTGTTATTCTTGAGATTGTATGGACATTAATAACACGTACTTTATGTTGGTGATTTTGATATGGCCTTCTCGGACGCCCCAGCTTAGCACTACATATAGTGTTGGTGACCTTAATTGTGCTGGGGGTCAACCTTCAATGGGTGGCAGGAGCTACATTATCAGAGCACGTCATGACAATCGCTGTTAGAACAGTTCTTATTTGGATGTTGATTTGGATAGGGGCAGTTCTATTAACCAAGACCCAGATGGAGTGTGTTGCACCTGATCAGAGGGAGGATAATGTTGATTGGCCATGAAAATTGAAGCCTTTCTTTGTTTTCTTGTTACATGTAAAAAGGCAATTCTTGAATAAAAATTGATTGGTTTCTTTGTTATTAATTCTTGATATTGTTATTCACTTAAATTGTTTCTATTTGTTTCTTTGAACAGGGTCGGTTTTATTTTAAGTTTAAAGGATGCTTTGTTCGTAGTGCTCAAGTCACAGTTGAATATTTCATTATACTTTGTGTGTGTTTTTATGATTTTATCCATATTTATTTCGATTTATTTTTTATTTTATGCTCAGTTGTTGACTGAGTTTGACTTTCCCTTGATTTATTAACAACTGAGATTAATTAATTCATTTTAATCTTTCTGTTAATACTAAAATGAAATTTTTTATAGAGGCATGGTTGTTTAGTCATGCTTTATATGTCCCATGAATTTCATAGCCTAACTCCAACATAAACTTGATTTCTTTTTCTTTTTTTTCCTATTTTCTTTGATTTTAAGGGTTTTTCTAACCTAATTTACCAGTTTCGGTTTTCTTTTTATTTTCTTCAATACAGGCATGCAGTGGGTCTAGTTAGGGACTGGTACATTGGTACAGGCCTTGGAACCTTGGCTGGTTATGTTTTATTGACTTATCCATGAATTAGGGTTTTATTTAAGGTCTTATGCTATTAAAAAAATCTGGAAACTAGAAATCCAAAAGCTAATTCATAAGAAAATGGAAAAGTTATTATTTGTCAGGTAATGTACCTCTTAAAGTTACAAAGGAGCCCCTGATTTTTTTTTATTATTGTATTTTTTTTTATTGAAAACAACAATTTTCTTATTGTTTAAAATGGATTTTGGCTTAACTTTGTTATTGAAAATCATTAAATGCATCTAAGATCACAGATCCTCTGATCTTGTGATTGAATTGATATATTCATTTCTCAAGAAAGTACCATATTTTATTCGGCCGAAAATATATAGGACAAGCGCACAAAATTTCTGAAAAAAACCCCGCGGGGATTTGGCCCAACAACCAACCAGTGAATGGTTGCCTAATCCCACAATTAAAAAATATGAAATTTTGTTTTGCACTTGGTTTATTTTGTATTGCTTGCTGAGATAATGGATCAAACAACACTGCAGCTGGTGATGTGGGGTCCAAGGACAATAACTAAGAAATTGAAAAGGATAGTACAGTATAAACCAAACTTAACAAGTTCGTTTCCCCTCAGGTACCTGAAGTGCAATTTAAGAAAATCCGAACTAGGCCGAACTTAATCCAGCTCCTATTGAAACTATAGATGGTCTGTTTTGAGATACATACCAAGTTAAAAGAACGGTCCGAATTTATCACTTGCAACTCAGGTATCTAGCATATATGATACGAAGTCATGATAGTGATACTGATAGAAAGTGCTGTGTTGCTCACAAAGGAAGAAATTAAGCACTTGGTTAGAATTTTCTTTGTCACTTTATGTATATTGGTAACCTCCTCCGTTTCTTTTGGTTGTGATTTCCTTTGTCACTTGATTAGTATTTTGCTTATTAAGCACGTAAGTGCTATCTTGATGTCACTTCAATTAGAAAGGCCTGCTTGAAAACTGGCAATTGATTAAAACATGTTAAAATTATACAAAGCTACAATCTTGTAGAAAACTTGTTTAATGATGTATGTTAATGAATTGCCCGAGGCTTCTCTAATTTTTCCCGTGTTCTCTAATTGAATATGGATCTGATTGGGGATTATAAATATGCTCAGTTTTGAGTATGAACCACCGGGAGAGAGAGCACGAGGTTGATGCTGATGCAGAGGCCCTCAAGCTCCTTGCAAAAATTGAGGAAGAGCTTGAAAGGCGCAACGTTAATGTTGTACTCAGTCGCCTCCGTCACCGTGGCAATCGCCTTGTTGTCTCTTCCTCCATCACCACAATTCTTGCATTTTAACTGTTCCATCAGACAGAGAAAATCAGGGTGAAAAAGAAAAAGCATGAGCAAATTAAATCGATCCAAAGTAATTCTAGAGTCACGGACATAGACAGATTGAGACCGAGGCCGTCGGAGGGGAGGTTGTCGGAGAGGAGGCCGTCAGATCGAGATTGAGGCCGTCGGAGAGAAGGTTGTCGGAGAGGAGGCCGTCAGATTGGGAATGAAGCCGTCAGATCAGAATTGAGGCTGTCAGGTAAATCGTTTCCAGAGAATTGGAGAGGTAGCCGTCGGAAAGATTTAGAGAAAGAGATGAATAACGATGACAAAATCGATTTCTGATATACATCCGAAAATTTGAGGAGAGAGATTGAAGTGAGAAGAAAAGAGAGGTAGCACAATTGGTTAGGAAAATGTCCTATCTAAAAGATTGAGAGTTCGATTCTCCCTCATGAATCTTAGTAGCTACTATCAAGTTTTCAAAAAAAAAAAAATTGAAGAGAAAAAAAAATTAAATAAATAAAAACTATAAAAGGAAGGAGAGATCGAAGAGAAAAAAAATCAAATAAATATGAATTATAAAAAGAAGGTTGTACGGTTGTCGGTTAAAATTCGTTAGAAGTTGAACAAAAAAAAATAAAAAAAAAGATGAGCAGGGATTATCGGAGTGAAGGTCGGGAGCAATACCTTTTCTCTTATTAATTTGTTTCAGATTAGACGACCAAACATGAGCAAATATGAAGCGGCATAGTACCACCACTTGAACGCCGATGATTTGAAGATTATTTTGGACTTCTATTTGTACTTTCCGATTTTTCATAATAAAAGAAAATAAAAAAACTTTTCTGGAAAAGTCAGCTTGACGATAGTAATGCATGAATTGGGCTGGCCCGTATTTTTTCACAGCCCACCACCATACTCTGTTTTATTGCCACGGGTGACGAGGTCTAATGGTCATCTGTGTCATGATATACAACGATTTTTTTCCCAGAATAAGAAGCATGCAAAATTATCGAATGAATGATCAATACTTACAAGTTGACAGAAAAGACAGTTTTTTTTTTTTTTTTCCGTGTTTCTAGCCCGTAGGCGAGAGAAGGCAGCCCCTGATTACACAATATATAAGCAATATATATATATAAACTGGACTTCATCAAGTAATATAAATGCAAACAATTCCTCTTATTTCACATATTTAAACTGAAAAAAGATGGCAAAGGACACTGCAAGCTACATCCTACATATCCGTAAACTGGGACTTCACACACCACAAATTCTATATATGAAGTATGAACTTACATACATATAAGCAATTATATCCGACACGGTGCCCAAATTGCTGCATACAACAAAATTATTCTCATATAATGCCCCCAACAAGCTATTACACATGAATCAACCACATGGCTATGATGAAAATTGCAGGCTCCAGCACCGCATTCACCGAAGCAGCTGTTCGGGGAAACACATTAACTACAAGGGATAACCAAACCATCATGATTCCCACAGCAAAAATTGCAAAAGCTATGGAAATATTCTTACTGTTAGCTGAGCGCTCTGGAATTGCACCCAAAACAATTGATGCACCAGAGAACACCAGGAACAAACCCAAATTCCGGAGCTTCTCGCGTATGATGTTAAGATTGTTATGCTCAGGAGCGAATTGGTTGATCAGGTGAGCGAAAAAAGGGAAATTTTCGGCCGCCATAGGTTAACTCGATCTCTGAGTGTAGTTTTGATTTATTTAAAATTTGGAGAGTGGGAAGGTGATGAACTAGGAGAGCCGGTGAGGAAGGAGAGAGAATGAATGTTGGGTCGTCCACGAGATGCATGGGTATTTTATAGGGTTGGAATTTCTTTCTTTTTTTTTCTTTTTTTTTGAAAACTTGATAGCGACTATTAAGAATTATAGGGTTAGAATCACAGTGCCGCGAAGCTTCCTGGAAGTTTCCTGACTTGTAAATTTGTACGAAGCAATTATAATAATACAAAATGAAACCAGTTATCCCCTCCAATTGTTGAATTAAATGGATAGCTCAGGGAGTTCTTAACATACAGCTGCTTCACTTTATGATAACTGTGTTAGTGTATTGTATTCTAGTGATCACAGTAAAAATTAATTATTATTATCATTATTATTTAATCTTGTTGGATTTTTTTAAAGAATAAATAAATGTTCACAACTATATTTGTCCTTTTATTTCGTTCGATTATTATTTTCTGATGCGCTATATTTACCCTTCTGTATTAAATAATTGCAACCGATGCAAACAAAAAAAATATAAGAGGAGAATTGGATCTTAGCGCTGCAGCAAAAACCAAAAAAACAAAAATACAATAAACCATAGTTTCCTTTCGATAACATGCAGCGTCTCTCTGCATTTCTTGATGACTGGAGAAGCAGCAGACTCTGTCTTGTCAAAAATCGGCTGTCCACAATTACGTCATATCTTCAGGGCAGAAAGAAATAAAAAGATTATTGGCTGTCGATTTAAACCGACGGATTTAAAAGACTATCCGTGTAATCCGATTCTTGACGGCCGAAAATATTGTATCTTTTATATATTGACTTCCGTCTCCATCCGATTTTAAATGGTATTTTTTTTGGGGTCAAAATTGCCACACTTGACACTTGACAGCGGAAAAAGGAAACATAAATTGTACCTCAAATAAACTTTTTAAAGGAGTCTCCAAGTTAATGTATAACTTTTATTTTTAATGCTCATACTGAAACATTTAAAACTATGTTTATAAGCATTCACAATGTTACTAACAAGTTTTTAAAACTCTATCTACAAAAATTTAAATTCTAAATCTCGATAATTTTTAACTCTCAATTACTTTTGTTTTCAAGTCAAAAAAGAAAAGATTTTTTTCACTCTGTTATTTTTTTCCTGTGATCATTATTGTTCATTTTTTCGACAATCTATGATAAATTTTGCAAATCTAAAAATACAAACGTTTTATACTAAATATTTTTTTTTAAATGAGATCCATGAAGAAATATTTTTGAGTTATTTTTAAATTATTATTTTTTTTAAAAAAAAGTAAAGTTCATGAACACTTTCAATTCTGAAGCATTTAAATCTATGATTTTTACCATTTAATTTACTACATTGAAAATTTAGATCTCAAATATAAAGTAATTTTTTTTTTTTTTTTACAGCTGACACTTTTGACACTTTTAACTATAATAGGAAACTAGTTAAACCGTTATTCAGCAATCAAAACTAGAAATTATCAGCAGTTATTCATAATCCAAAATTAAAAAAAGTTCAGTTAAACTAGTTTGAGGACTGAATGGAGTATGATGGTTTGGAGTACCAGAACATTTCTCATTCTAAAACCATGATAGTTATATATAGATTACAATTATCATTAATATTCCGAGTACTATGGATTAGATTCAAAACGTAGATCCTTGTAAACCTATAATAATTTGTTTGGATAAGAGGTATAGTAAGGGGAGTAGAAAAGAAAAGTATATATAGAAATAATTTTCGTTTGATTGCATTTTTATTTGGATAGTAGAATTAATGAATGTTACTTTTAACCTGTGTAACTTCTAAAGCTTATTTTGCTATCCTTTTAAGCTATAAAAGAAAAGTGCAGAAATAATTAATCTTTGATTGCATTTTGTTTTGGGAGTAAGATTAATTAAATGTTACTTTTAACCCAGGTAACTTTCTAGAGCTTATATTTTGCTATCCATCAAATTATAATATAACGGATGGAACATAAGCGGACCGCCTGTCCCATGGGCAAGTCATAGCACTAGCGGACCGCCCGTGGGATGGGCGGTTCTCTTTTATTTTTATTTTTATAGAGATATTAATATTTTGATTTAAATAATTTTGTGAAGAAAAAGTTTTCATGTTTAGAGTGTATGCCAAAAAATAAAATATTTGATATACTTATGAAGTGATGTCGTAACTCTTTATAACTTTGATTTTTTTTTGGTGAATTTTAATTTTATTTGTCAGTTGGATATCACAAGTCTAAATATAACACTAATTAAGGACTTGGCCTTTATTCAAAAATTTCCAAGCTCTGATAACTTGTTGATCTTCTTCTCTTTATTTATGGTACTAAAATAATAGTTTAGAGCTAGTAAAATATATTTGAACATCAAATTAGATCTCTGTCCATGCACAAAGTATTATAGACTAATCTCTAGTATGGTATCAAGTCAAAACTCAGCAGCCAAGCACTAGGCAAAGGCCACTGGTATAGTGCAATGCACTAAAAATATCAAATTTGACATTTGCTGGTAAATCAGCAAGTATGGGTTGATACAGGGACTAAACTGCGAAAGTGATTGCACCAGCATGTAGAGCATTCAAAAATACACAGAATTGATATAAATTTCAACTTATTTGGTTTTTTCTACAGTTAGTTATGATTTCAAAGTTTAATTTTCTAAACAACTTTAAACAGCCATAACTTTGGCTAGGAAACTCGGATTTACGTGTATGAGCATTTTTTGGAAAGGGGAGGACGAGATGGTTCCGATTTTGCTTGGGTGGTACATTGGGCATTGTCGTATCGGAAGCATCAGAATTTCAATAAAATATCGTTTAGTGTCTCAAAAATCCAGTTTAAGTTTTCGTTTGACGGTAGGCATTAAAAAACAGCGATTTTCAAACCATCTTAATAAATAGTAACAAAATTAAAAAAAATGTAAAATTTGGTCTCCATGCACATTTTAATATAGATTAAACATCTAACGGTTTAGATTGGCTATTTGGACTTCAAAACTAGAGATATGAGCGCGAATTAAAACGCCCTATTTAATTCACGAAGTAGCGTAGCCTTACTCTACATGTATATATATAATATAATACATGTATATATATGTATATGTATATGTATATATGTATATGTGTATATGTGTATGTGTATATGTACAGGTGTATGTGTTTATGTGTATGTGTATGTGTATGTGTGTATGTGTATGAGTATATGTATGTATGTATGTATGTATGTATGTATGTATGTATGTATGTATGTATGTATGTATGTATGTATGTATGTATAAGTATATGTATATATTATACATATATTATAAAAATCGAAAAAAGAGAAGATCAATAAGCTGTTAGAACTTGAAATTTTTGAATAAAGGCTAAGTCCTTAATTAGTATTATATTTAGACTTGTGATATCCGACTGATAAATAAAATCAAAGTTCACCAAAAAAATAAAAAATAAAAAATCAAAGCTATAAAGAGTTACGACATCACTTCATAAATATATCAAATGTTTTATTTTTTGGCTTACACTCTAAACAATAAAACTTTTTCTTCACAAAATTATTTAAATCAAAATACTAAGATCTCTAAAAAAAAAAGGACTGGCCGTGGGACAGGCGGTCCACTTGTGTTTTGAGCTGTCCGTTGGCCTGATTGGGGTATTTTAAAAAAAAAAAACCCAATGCAGGATTATTTTAAAATTAAGTTTTTTTAAGGATATTAATAAAAATGACCGAAATATTTACCATCACCTCCATTTCTCATTTTTTTTTTTTCATTTATCGTCTATAAATCAAATATGGTGTAATTGAATAGTCCAAGGAAGAATGCAGGGCACTGGGCTGGAAAGGCCAGACAGGTCTTATTCTTAGCCTATGTTATACCTACATAAAAAAGCTTCCAATGCGAGTATGTGAGGTGGGTTTCCCCTATTTGAAACAGAAATAGCGAGATTGGGCCAATGCTGACGGACCAATTTCTTTGCTAGTAACTGGGTTGTACAAGATCCCATCGACCTCCTAAACCAAAACAAGTCGCCTGCCAATGATATCCCGAGCGTTGGATCAAGTTCGTCTGATGTCAAGTTAGAAACGTTTGATCTGTTCAAAATTCATGCAAACAACTCTATAATTATTACATATCACATGCGCACGAATCTTAAAAAAAATCGAACAAGACCAACCAGATATCGAAAGCCAGTGCAATTATTGTTGATGGAACAATTGTGCCATCATTTCATACAAGCCGTTGAACCAGATCAGATTTTAACCTGGGCTTCCCTGTCTATTATACAGATTTAGTATTCCTATTTGATCTGATTGTGTTGGACAATTGACTGAGATAAACGACTACGACTGCTCATGAGCCGCATTGAGTCCGAGTTGAGGACAACTTGAATTAAACTTGTGAACTCATGAGTCAAGTTGAGTATGAGTTGCTAATTTAGTTCTGAATCAAAAACTCCAATTTGAAATCAACTCCTGAGTAACTCGAGTCGAGATGAATCAAGTCGTGACTCATAATATAGTACATAGTGAGATAATTTAATTTAATTCTAATAAAATAAATATTACATAGTTTATCAAAATAATACACAATTAAAGACAATACATAATAAGATAATGACCAATACATAACTAAAACTTACAAAAATATCAAAATAGTACATAATTAAAAATTACTAAATAGATAAAATTTAGTCGTTTGAGAAGCAATGATTTTTTTTTCAAGTGACAGCACAGTAGATTATGGGAAACAGGTACAAGGTTTGGAAACAAATTTTTTTTATAAATATATGGATTAGGGTTTGGTGTGAGTCCAACCGTGTTGATTCTGAGCCGAATTAGAAGTAACTTGGGTTCGGCCCATAAATCAACTGAGTCAATAAACTCGAGTTAGTACCGAGTTGAATCCAAATTGATTTTGAACTGAGTTTCGAGTCATTAGTTTTTTTGTGGAGTATGACTAATATAACATCAGTGTCATTTAAGCCTATATAACACTAACTCCAAAATCTATTGAATTGGCTTTAAACGGTGAATCTAAATCATTCAAACCGATTTACTTTATTAGTTGTGCGTGTATATGCAAATTTATAAATTTTTGAATTTATTTAGTATCAAGTTAAGCGGTCAAATGAGTGAGTTTTTAAGTTAATTTTAATGCATTCATTTTTTAATTTTTTAAACACTTGATTTGATACTAAAATAACTCGAAAATATAAAAAAAATTTACATATAAACACATCACTTATAATGTAAATTGATTTGAACAGTTTGAATCAATCATTTAAAATTTATTTAATCAATTTTAAAATTAATATCATATGACATCAATATTAGACTCTTTTTTGTGCACCCCTGAAAAAGACACATATTTGTCATCGCTAAAATAACAACAAACATTAACTTACATGACACTTCAAATCGCATTGGATTTATTTTTCATTTTCAAGAACATATTTTTTAATTGAGATGATCTGACCCTTTCTGTCTGTTGCTTTAATAATATGAGTTGGTAGGCGGGGCAGATATGGTTTTATCATCACTCTGTTTCAGGAAATTTGAACTACGTTTACTCTGCTTCGTTGACTAATTGATATGCATCTGTTTCGTACGCATTTTAGATGACCGTTAATATTATGTATGCAAGCAAAAAAAAAAAAACTTATTCGCACAACAAGTCAACAACTACTATTATGAGACGAAATTCATAAGACAACAAGTCAGCAAGAAAAAGGGAATAGAAGAATCTCATTTATAATAAATCAGGAAAAATTGCCTGAAACATGAGAAACTACATAACACCGTCGGCAGTGAAACTACATGGTAAATATTGGAAAAGACAACCACCTCAAATATAATTTTTTTATGAGATAATGATGAATTGGAGCCAACAAATTTAAAATATTCACAATTAACTTTTTTAAATTGAAATTTTCTAAACTGAGATAATTATTCAGTCAGTCTGTTTTTTCCACAAACTCGTGTACAATACAGTATGCATCAACAAATTACCAAATTATGCCTAAAACAATATTACTAACTAAATGATTTCTGTATTAAATTCCAAAAATCACAAATACAGACGAATAACACCAATAACATAAACTTCCACATCCAAGCAACAGCAACCTCTTCCCCTTCAAACCCATCACCCCCACATTTGGCCCAATGTCAAGACCCAAATCAACAAATCGGAATCAGTCAAAAGATGGCTATGAACCCATTAACTAGTACATACGAATCAACCGAGCTCCCATGATCAACACTGCATGCTTCACCATTGCAATCACCAAAGCAGCGGTTTCGGGAAACCTACTAACTACAAAAGAAGACATAACCAGCATTATACTCGACATTAAAAGCGCAAACCCCATGAAAACATGCTCATTATTGCTTGATGGCTGGAGAATGGCACGAAAAACAATTGATGCCCCAGCGCACGCAAGAAAAACACCGAAATTACGGAATTCTTGGCAGAGGCGATTGAGATCGTAATTCTCCCGAGCAGCCATATCTGTGCTATGAAAAATATAACCTTCTTAAACTTCAAGTTGAGAGGTACCTGTCAAAGGAAAATAAAAAATTGTTGGATTTTTAGGCCATAAAATGGGAAGGTGAAGAAGGCATAGAAGAATGAAGGATGCTGCTTAAGGCCGCCTAACAAATAGGGGTGTGTCTGTGTGTATATATATTGGTCAATTTTGTATATTTGTATGCAGCTTCATGGAGATTTCTTGCAAACCGAGTGACTTAGCAGCGACCGGTTATCATTTTGTGATGACATCTTCCACAGAGAGAATAATTCAAGGTCGTACCCAATTGTAGTACTTAATTGAGGAGGGTTCCACTGCCTCAATTTCTCATACCTCCACTCCGCCTCCAAATCTGAACCGCTCATCAAGAACTGAGATGAACGGACAGATCCAACTTCTCTGTAATTTTACTTCCCCTCCTTTTCCTCTCATTTCCCCTACCGCTCTTCTTCTCCTCCTCGTTCTCTCCAATTCGCCCACCCCCCACCTCCGCGCCCCCCTTCTGCAACCCTCCGCACCACCCAGCGCCATCCCAATGCCCCTCCGCATCCCCATAGAGCCCGATCTCTATTCTTCTTCAAGGTTTCACTTTCTCCTCTCCCCGTTCTCCTCTTGCAACCCTTGATTGAACCACCTCGAATTTCGCACCAACCTATTCCCTCTTCTTCAAGATTCGGTGAAGAATCAAAGAATGGACGAACTGCATTCCTCATTTTTTTTTTGGTATAAATATAAATTTAATGGTTTAATGGATTTTTGTTGTAAATCTGTAAGAACTGACAACTTATGGCATTAATGTCATTAATCATACAATGAAAATTTAGAATTTAAATCTCTCTTTTGATCGTTGATACTTCTCTTGTTTTTATTGTGTAGGCAACTTTATCTTTATTTTTCATTTCTAGTACCAGTAAATGTGAGCATCTGAATGCATACAAGTAAATGTACCAGTAGATGTGAGCAGCTTGTCCTTTATTTTTTGTTCAATCATGTATCATGTAACGAGAGTATACTGAGTGTTTGCCCTTCATTTTTTTTTATTCAATTGTTTGTTTCCTTGTGCAAACTTTCTGAATGACCAGTTTCTTTTTATCTGTGAAGATGTTAATTTTTTTACACTTCACTTTAAATTTACAGTAGAGTAGGGCTCAATTGAAGACAAATTTATAATAAAATGAACAAGCATATGTAAAAAATATTTCACATTCGGTCATATTTATAGTCAAACCAAGTATTACCACATATACTGGTATATACCAGTACTCGTTCAAGATAATACCAGTGAAACATTCGGTCATGTTTGACTGAACTTCACTTCCATAGAAGGACAAAGCGATCACTATTTTTATCAAAGTCCAACAAGAACACCAAACTGTTTATTCTTTTTAATGGAATTCAACACTTAAAGAGCCAACAACAACAAATCAGACTTAATTCACCTACTACTACTACAAAAACTAAGACAAAATTACCAAAGCAAGATGACTTTATTTTGTTTATTACCAACTGGTACATATGAAACAGCAAGAGAAAAAATAAATAAAGGACCAATAAATCACATTTCAAACATAAATGAATAGAAAAGTAAATTTGAGACATTTAACATAATGATTTTGATTAAACAATGTTATTGTCATTATAATAAAAAATAAAAATACAACACATTGATGATCACACAGTGCATAGCACCAATTAACATACCGCCATCCTACATCTTAAAAATAAAGTAAATATTTTTCATGTATCTAACATTCTTGCATGGAGAATCTAATAAGTTGTTTCGAGAAGCTTTCCAATTTGGAGTTGAACCTCTTCTTTTGGATGCCTATTAAAGAATCACTAGTATTGTGACCGTGCGTTACAACGGAGACGTATTACAAGTTATCTTTGCATGTCAATTCATACACAATTGTTTATTTTTAGAATTATTTACAACACAAATGAAAAATATATATTACATTTGAAGTTAGATGTTGCTAGCCAACAAAAACATAGAGGGGACTAGGGAAGATATTTCCAAATTAAAGAACATCTATAAGAAAATTGATATCCAGGATTACATCTGATATTTCTTTTCCTTAACTTCATTTAGGATGGAAAGTGAAGGAGACCTTCTTGCAGAAGTAAACCACACACGAGGAATCGAAGAAGAATAGAAGAGCAAGGAAGTAAAACAGTGTACGGATTTTGGAGAACCACCAAAATCAGCCGAGACAAGAGGGGGATGGGGTCGGTGCGAAATTTGAAGTGGTTCCATCGAGGTTTGCAAGGAGCGAGGAGAGAACATTGAGAGGAGAATGATAGCGAAACCTTGAAGAAGAATAGAGTGTGGTGGTGCTGGGGTGGCACGGAGGGTTGCCGATGAGGGGGGAGGGGCGGACTGGAGAACGAGGAGGAGAAGAGCGGTAGGGAAAGAAAAGCAGGAGGGGGAAATGAGAGGAAAATGAAGGGAAGTAAAATTAAAGAGAAGCTGGATCTGTCCGTTCATCTGAGTTTTTGATGAACAGTTCAGATTTGGAGGCAGGATGGAGGCATGGAAAATTGAGGCAGTGGAAGCCTCCTCTAATTGATTAAGCATCAAAATTCTTACGAGGAATGTTCAATGATTTGATTACCAAATTTGTTGCAGACTTCCTGCTCTGCATTGAACTGTTCTTAAAGAGAGTTGTAAACAATTTTAACGGCCGACGGGATCTTTCCAAACACGATCCATGCAACTTCAGATCATGTGCGAGAGGATTGTCATAGAAACAAACCCCAATAGGCAATAGGCCGAGTAGTAATGGGCCTTTAAAACCTATTCTTGCATGGCCGCAGGATCAGACACTTGTCATTTCCAGAATGAAGTTCTAGATATCTTTTCTGGTTCTGAAAAAGGAGAGAAGAATTGATCTCAACCAAAGAGGTACATTAATTCTTGTTGGTTTTATTACAAATCTCCAGTATCTCTTCAATTATTTACAATGCTTCTGAATTCAATTTTTCACGTAGAATATTTTTTTTGAAAATCTTTTGCAGAATTAAATTCTCAATTTTTGAGTACAACAACTCTTGGGCTTTTTTCTAGCCAATTATGCTACCTCTAATTTCTCAGTTAAAAGAAATGCAACACTGAGATTTTCCAGGAGGTCACCCATCCTAGTACTACTCTTGCCCAAGCACACTTAACTGCGGAGTTTCAATGGAATCCGGTGCTTTAGAGATTTTAATTTTTTTTTTAGAATTAGATTTTTAGCCAATTTAAATCTATCAATAGATAGAAAGTAATAATTGTATTTAATGTACAGAGTAATGAAAATTGTTGGGCTAGCTCCGCTGGATAATCCAGTGAAATTTTGAGCTTTTTCATTGAATTATTTGGCAGATTTATTTAATATTTTTCATATATTGATGTATAGTGTATTGAAAGGCATTTGACATTCAATCTTGAGTTTGATTAGACTGCTACAACTTTATGAAAAAGCTCAATTTCCATTAAATTATATACAGTAATACGGTAATACCTCATATATTTTAAATTTATTTTTTTATAGGGAACGACTAACAGTACCCCATATAAGTTTTCTAAACGTCTTCCGCACTAAAAAACAAACAATTTTTGATAGGGAACCACTAACTGACTCCAACATCTGATATGGAGGTATTTATACTTAGAGTTAATAGTCAAAACGTATAGTATTCATACCTACGAATGTATAGTATTCATACTTATTATCAAAATCATTCATTATATGTAAACACAAGTTGGAGAGGACCAGTAACGACAGGGGGACCGTTGATGTCTTGTGACAACTTGGAGTGGGGACCGCAACCGTCTGAAAGCGACATTTTCCAAGATTGGAAACCACTACAGCGAATCTATATATTATTCATATCTAACTAAAGAAATATTCATACCTAAACAAATGAAGTATTCATACATGTTTGAAATAATTTATATAATTCAAAATTCAAAGTTAGACCATTCTTCTTAAACATCTCTTCTAAGAAATATTCATATCTAACAACATGAATGCATATCTAACAAATGAAGTATTCATATCTAACTAATGAAATATTCATACATGTTTGAAATAATGTATACAATTCAAAGTCAGACCCTTCTTCTTGAATACCTCTTTTAAGAAATATTCATATTTAATAACATGAATGCATATCTAACAAACGAAGTATTCATATCTAACTAATGAAGTATTCATATGTTGCACTCTTGACAACCTTCGTTGGGCTTAGCATGAATTCCCTCTAAGGGTGCACCACGCTCTCCCCGCCAGATCTCGACGGTGCACCACGCTCTTCCTGTCGGATCTCGACGGTGCACCACGCTCTTCTCGCCAGATCTCAACGGTGCACCACGCTCTCCTCGCCGGATGTCGACCGCTATCACAACCGTCGGTGTGGGTAGCTAGTGGCAAGTAGTACAGGAAAAAAACATGATGGATTTTGACCACGTGGAAAAACAAAAAAGAAAGATTTTTAAGAAAACAAATAGGAAACAGATTCAAGGAGGACAATATCTTTACTCTTTTTTATATGTGCTATGGATAAAAATTTCGGCTAAAAACCTCCATTGCCTAAATTAGGAGTGAGGAAGAACTATAGATAGCTCAAACTACCAAAGCATTTTAGCTCAGTTCGCCCAAATCATGCTGAGTAGTCGTACACTCGTACTGCTTTTCGGTCAATGTAGCATTTAACGTGTAGCTAGCTAGTTTTCTTTGGGAGAAATTTTTATTGGTAGTAATTAATAGAAAATAAGAGAAAGAAATAGAAAGAGTATAACTGATTTTTTATGAGTAGTAAAATCGGTATTGTTCATATTTATTTTAATTTTTTTTATTTAAGTTAAGATTGGTACTGTTCATACTGATTTTAACTTTTTTTATTTAAGTTAAAATTGCTACTGCTTATACTGATTTAAACTTCTTCTTTTTTAAGTTAGGATCGGTACTGTTCATATTGATCTAAACTTTTTTTTTTCCAAAGTTTGGATTGATATTGTTTATATCGATTTAAACCTTTTTTTTCAACTTAAAAAATAAAAAGTTAGAATCAGCATGAACAGTATCAATCTTACTACCCATATAAAAATAGTTATACTCTTTCTGTTTCTCTCTCTTCTTTTCTATTAATTACTGCCAATAAAAAATTCTCTTTCTTTTGCCATGCTTTTGTACTTTATTACTTTTTCTTTGGAAATAAGGCTTAGCCGAAATTTTATAATTGCCCAAAAAATTAATGAAATTAAGGAATCTACCTTGGTTTGTAAAGAATTTCAAAATTTACCTTATCCGGTTACCCAATAACCGGAATAGGTCCTTCTTTCCGGTTAACCATTAACCAGACCAAAGTAATAAACCCAGTTTAGGGTTTAGGGTGACCGAAATTCCCGAATATATTACTTTGGTCCGGTTAATGGTTAACAGGAAAGGATTTGAAATTCATAAGGTCCGGTTGATGGTTTACCGGTTTTGTAAATTTTGCTCTCTTTTTTAACAGAAATTTTTTTTATTTGTTGTATTAAAATATTAGAAATGTTGAATATATTTATTTGAAAATAGATGGAATACAATATAATTTAATTTATTAGAAATAGTGCAGCAAATAACCTAGATCAACATTTTTCAGGCTGGATTTTTCACAGCTGTAAGAAAAATTAATATATTTCTTTATGTGTTATTGGAAAAAAGAAATACGTGGATTGTGAGTTATTGATCCCAGTTCAAAAGTGACTTCTAGGTAATCCAGAAAATATTGTTATCCTTCTAGTACATTTAATTTATAAAAAGTTGTATCTATTTTGAGAATTCTTTTTAAATAACAATCATTAAACAACTAAAAGTTTTTATTTTTTTTCAAAAATATATACAACTTTTTATAAATTAAATGCACTAGAAGCATGACAATATTTTATGAATTTACCTAGAAGTGACTTTTGAACCGGGATCAATAATTTTCCAATATTACATAAAGAAATATATTAATTTTTCTTAGAGCCGTGAAAAATCCGGCCTGAAAAATATTGATCCGGATTATTTGTTGGAGTCTTTCTAATAAATCAAATTATATTGTATTCTATCTATTTTCAAAGAAATATATTCAACATTTCTAATATTTTAATACAATAAATAAAAAAAATAAAAAATTTCTATTAAAAAAAATCTACAAAACCGGTAAACCATCAACCGGGCCTTATGAATTTCAAATTCTTTCTGGTTAACCATTAACCATATCAAAGTAATAAATTCGGGAATTGGGTGACCGGAAAGAAGGGCCTATTCCGATTATTGGGTAACCGGATAGGGTAGATTTTGAAATTTTTTACAAACCGGGGTAGATTCCATAATTTCATTATTTTTTGGGCATTTATAAAAATTTAGGCTCAAAGCCCATTTCATATAGAAACCAGTCCGACATTTTTATTTTTACCCAATTAAAAAAATAATTTAATAATAATAACCATGATCCAAAAATATTATTAAAACTACCCAACCCGTGGAATTTTTCCACGGTTCCAATCTCTCTCTTTTTTTCTTTTTTTTTACAAAACAGAATTTTTTATTTTTTGAATTGAAATATTAGAAATGTTGAATATATTTCTTTAAAATAGATGAAATACAATATAATTTAATTTATTAGAAAGACTGTAACAAATAACTCGGATCAATATTTTTCAGGCTGGATTTTTCACGGCTGTAAGAAAAATTAATATATTTCTTTGTGTTATTGGAAAAAAAATAAAAATACTTAGATTTTGAGTTATTGAACCTGGTTCAAAAGCCACTTCTAGGTAATCCAGAAAATATTGTGATCTTTCTAATACATTTAATTTATAAAAAGTTGTATCTATTTTTGAAAAAAATAAAAACTTTAATTTCTTTAATAATTGTTTTTCAAAAATAATTCTCAAAATAGATATAACTTTTTTATAAATTAAATATATTAGAAAGATCACAATATTTTTTGGATTACCTAGAAGTGGCTTTTGAACCGGGTTCAATAACTCAGAATCTAAGTAGTTTTTTTTTCCAATAACACAAAGAAATATATTAATTTTTCTTACAGCTGTGAAAAATCCAGTCTGAAAAATATTGATCCGAGTTATTTGTTACAGTCTTTCTAATAAATTAAATTATATTGTATTTCATCTATTTTTAAAGAAATATATTCAACATTTCTAATATTTTAATTCAAAAAAAATTATGTTTTGTAAAAAAAAGAAAAAAAAAAGGTTGGAACAGTGGAAAAATTTCACGGATTGAGTAGTTTTAATAATGTTTTTGGATTATAGTTATTATTATTAAATTATTTTTTACTTGGGTAAAGATAAAAATGTCGGAAAACCAGTTATTTCGTACTTGATTACTGCTGCTGCTACTCCCATTCTTTCTTTGTTATTTTGTTTTACGACAAAAAATGTTACTGCTACTTGATTACTGCTGCTGCTAGATTCTTTGTTATTTGTGTTGCTTTTGGGATGGAGGCAGTGTGTGGGTCCTTACCATATTTGCCTCTCGGTCTCTGAGTCCGGGTCAAACATGCGTTGGATATTCTTCGTTTGTGGGGCTTTGCGGGCAATTAGCTCGCTAGGATTAGTTAAGAACAACAAGTCCTAATCACGAAGGAAGCCATGAGGCCATGGAAATTTCCATAATTTTTATGCTACTGGTATGAGACACAAATTCATATAATATTAAATCAAATTATCAAGATTTGATCAGTATCAGTTTGAAGCCGAATGAGTCCGCTTAAAAATGAATGGGTAGGTAGTCTACATACAGTTTCGTTTCTTATTTTTTCAAAAATTTATCCTTTTTTAATCCTTTAAGTTAATTTCATGTCTATATTTGTGCTACTAGAAATCTTAATAAAAAAATAAAATAAAAATGTGACCTCGGTTTTAATGACATATAATATAATATTTCTAACTATTACTGATCATTCTATCATAAGAAATCATTACTAATGACGGATCTTTAAGTGATAATTCCTTAGTTCTAATTTTTTTTAATCAACTTTAAATGAGAAATTAAAACTGTTAAAACTGCTCTACTTGATTAGTGATGTGTTTAAATATTAAATTTGCTATTTTGTTAATTTTATTTAGTGTAAATTCAAGAGAGCAAAAAATTAAAAACAAAAAATGATGCATCATAATTAACTATAAGCCTTCAATTTTTTACGTGATGATTTTGTACTAAATAAATTCAAAAATTAATAAATTTAAAAATAAAATATATCAGTTTCAATAATTTACATTCCTCATTTAATGCTGGCTCAAGAGATTTTAAAACTAAACTCATCCATAATATATTAAATACATACTAATATAATTTTAAAATGTATTGTTATTATAATATTCAATAGCTTTAAGGGAATCTTTGTTCGACCTTAGTACAGTACAGTACAGGGTATGTGGAAGCTACAACTGATAAGTCAAATTAATTATTACCAAATTGACAACGACCGAAGTGTCAAATAAATAATCGACGAATTTACAAGGACTGAAGTATCATGCTCAGTGTTGCAAATAACGGTATGCAGTCGTCGGACGGATAAGGTACCGTCAAGCGATTAATTAGGAATAATCGAAAATAATCAGCTGATTAGTTGGAAAAATTCATGACAATTCGGTCACTGCCAACGACTAATGGATTGATTAATCGGCCTAAATGACGTTTTTTACAACACTGATCATGCTAGCTTAAGCACAAATTTTGTTTAATTAATTATCACCAAATCGAAGAACTCAACTAATTACACTGCGTTGCGTTGTTGATTTCTGGAAGTATAGAAGAGTATTTGCGGAATGAAAATAAATGAATTTCATTGATTGTATATTTTGTTACAGAGTGGGCCTGGTATCGCTATTTATATTACAGAGGCTAATATAGCCGTTTAATATACCGTTGTCTACTCTATTTATTTCTACAAAAGTATGCCTTGTACAAAATTAAGTATCTATTTCTACATCAACTATTATGCTTGATTAGATTTGAGTCGTTGATCAAATTGAACCATTTATAGTAGGTATAAACTCTCATTTCAGCTAAAAATATATCTTAAACGCTGGTAAAACTGAAAGTTCATTTTTTCTTTAAATTATCAGATCAAGATTGATTTGATAATTCCTCTTGATCGGTTAATTAGAAAAAATCGTAAAAAAATAATTTGATAATTCCTTTAATTAGTAATCAACAAAACTCGAAAGAATAGAGTTCTGATGGAAGTTCTCTTATGAGTGAGATTCATATCAGAATCAGCTGTCAATTAATTGGTTCCAGATTAATTTGGGTTTGAGTGGTTGAATTTCAAGATTTATTAGGTCAGTTGATGGGTGATAAAAAGGGAATAATTACTAAAGCAACAAGGAGAAAATAGATCACATAAAAAGGCAGTTGTAAGTACTGACCAGATTTCACCTTTGGATCGAGTGGGATTTATAAATCAAGTTGGTACCAGTACCATTCATATGCTGGTACAGGTATCTATTTGATGTCTATGAGTCTCAATATGTCTAGTGCAAAAATCTGGGCGTTGTGGCTGGTATGGACATGACTGGTATACTCAGTTTTGTGTGCATACGTTTTCTGTCATCCTACTGATTAGTGCCTTCCTGAAATATTTAGGAAACTATTATTTTCTCTTTTACTGATTCGTGCCTTCCTACTGGCAGATGGCTAAAAGGCTGATGCAAATTGCAAATTCTGAAGGTCTGCAAGTTAATGAGGCACAATAAAGAGCAAAATTTGTAATCTACATGTCTAGAACTGAGAGATGAGAGAAAAGTTTGTTATTAATTTGTGTGTTTAAATTGCATATTTGATGAAATTATGAAGGTCTGCAAGTTAATTTTTTATTAGTTTGTTATTAATTTGTGATTTGTGTGTTCAAATTGCATATTTGATGAAATTTTAATTTAAGATATACACTGAAAACATTGATATGTAGAAAGGTTTGCATATATATATATATATATATATATATATATATTTTTATTTTTATTTTTTTATGGTACAACTTATTCAAATCATAGCCTTCATAATTGAAAAATATTATTTTCAGGTTTTAATTTTTCAAGAAGAAAATATGTTTTTAAATTTTAAAGAAGTAAATATGTGTTAATTTAATAGTACTTGTAAAGTCCGAAGAAGTTAAGGAATTAAGATTTAAGAATATCACTTGTTCACTTTGATGAAAAATATTGTTAATGTCCGAGCTGTTTTAAAAAAAAATTGTGCTATTCTGGATTCTGCAAATATATCAAATCCAATGTCCGAAGTCCAATGGCTGTGACCGAACAAGTTTGTTCGGACATAAATGAACAGGGCCCGGGCCGGTTGATTAATCGGACAGTCTCTTCGTGAAACGGGTCTGGTTCGGACATTTTGAGTTTCATTCGGTTTGGACATGGTCCGGACTTCTCCTCTGTCCATTCAATTTGGATTGGGCCCAATTATCCTTCCATTCAATTTGAACAGATTATGGTTCGGCTAATAAAATGGCCCATTAGCAGCCCTGTGATCATAATAAGATTAGTCTCTGAGATCAAGCTTTATTGTCAAAATGCCTTGTATGCTTATCGTTGACTTTGCTATGGTCATTGGTCAAGCAGACAAAAATATATAATCTATTTTTCTTCTGTTTTTTGTAAAAACAAATCAACCAGAAGCAACTAATTCCGGGACCAATGGAGAAAAATTCTGAATACGACTGGTCCTTTTCTAATGATTTTCCTACAGTAGACGTCTCTGTCAACATATGAACATAATGATTTTTTTTGTACTTCTAGAAGAAGAAAATAAGTAACATATCTCTAAATCTGTAATATATTAAGGCACATTATGCCACGTATACACAACTCCGAATGATATAAAAAAGTTCACCATTACAAAATATGTATGTCAAAAAATATAATTATACATATCAATAATGAATTTCCAGAATCAAATATCCAATTGAATCTGTTATATACCGTTTAGAAAGAATTAAATTAAGTCAGGTCATTAGTAAGGAAATTTTCAAATGGTGGATTTGATAACCGAATAAATTTTTAAATATGTATGTCAAACAATAGATTGCTGAACAAATTTGAATACCAAGTTTAGGCTAAAAAATATAAAAATGATTAGTTTAGGCTAAAAAATATAAGTTTTGTTTAGTTGTGATTTACATTTTTACTTGGATCTCATAAAGAGACGGATCTAAAGATTAATTAGGAGTAATTAAATCACTATTAAATACCCCACGAAATGTAAAGCAATGATATATAAAACAAAATAATTTTTTCTCCAGTAAATATAATAATATAACAATACGAACTTTATTCTCCAACAACATAGAAACACTATTTATCATACCAGTAACGAAATATTTTTTTTCACCTGACACAGCTTTGCGAGAATAATTTATTCGTAAATAAAATATTATAAAAAAATTGAGAGAGTACATTAATATGCATAACTGAGTCGATAGGAATTTTTTGGAGTCAACCTTTAAATTGAAAAAAATTATATCGATCAAACAAATTGAATCATTCTTGAATTATATCCGAATTACGAATTTTTAATTCTGCTAAACTGAATCCGAACTATTCATTTGTCATTAAAGCTCCGATGCAGTGTAGTCCCATTTGTAGTGAACCTGAACAAGAAATATTGCTAGAGTTGGTTGGCAATCCTGAGTAATCTTTTTTGGTCCCGTGATGATTGTGAATAGGGATGTTCATTGGGTCTGGTTTAATCAGTTTTAAACCGAAGCGAATTAGTTTGAATTAAACGGTTCGGTTTTTTTGGTTTAATGGTTCGATTAGGTTTTTTTTTAGAACCAAATTATAACTTCAGTAGGGTTTGGTTTGAAAATTTTCAAAACCGAAATAACCAAACCGACCGAACTTTTATATATTATGAATTTGGTCCGGACCACCCGAGTTATTTCTTAATACCCGGTTTATTTCTTAATCAATTGCTTCAAGTACTTCGATTTATTTATTAATATTCCAATTTATTGTTTAATAACCCGGTTTATTTTCTTAATATACTTCGGTTTATTATTAGTCAATTGCTTTAAACAAAAAATATTAATATATTTGGATTTGAACTAAACAAACCGAAGAAAACTTCGGTTCAGTTCGATTCTATTTTTAAAATCAAATTGTAACTTTGGTTTGTCTAATTCGGTTTGGTTTCAACCAAACCAAACCGATGAACACCCCTAATTGTGAATTCGCATTTTTCCATATGAGGAGGGTTCAAATGCCTCCATTTTTTGTGTCTCCATCATACCTCTATTAACTTTAATAACTCAAAATTCAAAATAAAACTGTTGGATACGAACTACGTCATTTTATCTATGCACGTGTAAAAATATTATGATATTTCAACTTTGTTTTAGTTGTCATCTTGAGCTTGTAAAAATATATACTAATGTGGATAATTTTTAGACGTTGACTTTTCAACTTATTGATTCATATAAAAGCAAAATCAAAATGTGATAATTTTTTATGAGCACATAGAGAAAATTATATAGATCACATCTAACGGTTTTATTTTAATATTTAAGTTTTAAATTTTGAGTTATTTAAGTTTTTTAAAATGTAGGCATTTCAACCCTCCTCTTTCCAGATATCTCAAACTTTGAGTGTTTTGGGAAAATCTCAACCGTTCAAATACATTCTGTACGAATCTCAAAGCACAAATAATACTGGCTCCCTTCACTATTCCCGAATAGTAACCGTAAACGCGGTCACGCAAAAATTGCGATATCTCAGAGGATATACTCATTAGGTTTTTCTTTGGCGAGTATTGTATGGTTTTCTGTATTGCTACTTGCGATATAAATGTAACCAAAGAATTGAGAAAATGTAAATCTTCTTTTTTATTGATTTTGAATCATCTGTACATTGTATCTTTTCATCTATATATAGACCTCAAGTCTATTCAATCTGTTACAGAAGCTTAACCAGCAAATGCTAACTACCTATTATCTCTAACTATAATCGGTTATAGCTAACTATATTTGACTGTCTTGTTGACTGTCTTGATTATCTCCTATTAGCCCCCCCTCAAGCGAAAGTGAGGGTCTCACTGTCAGCTTGTGAATGAGTGAAAGGTAGCGTGGTGCAGGTAATGGCTTGGTTAGAAGGTCAGCAAGCTGGTCAGCAGAACAAACAAACCGAACAATTAGTTCTTTGTTGGCAATTCTTTCACGGATGAAATGGTAATCAATCTCTACATGCTTCGTTCTAGCGTGAAACATGGAGTTAGAAGCAAGGAATGTAGCGCCGATGTTGTCGCACCATAGGGTAGGTGGATGCTCAAGCGGGATGTGAAGTTCATCAAGAATGTAACGAATCCAAAGTAAGTCGGCACAAGTGATTGCAAGGCTCTGGTATTCCGCTTCGGTACTTGAGCGTGAGACGGTAGCTTGCTTTTTAGCACTCCAAGAAATAAGGTTTCGCCCCAAAAATATGCAAAAACCGGAAGTGGAACGCCTATCATCGACCGAACCGGCCCAATCCGCGTCGCTATATGCGTGGAGTGTGAGAGAAGTGATCGGGGAAATGAATAAACCATGGTGTACAGTCCCGAGTAAGTAACGAATGATCCGTTTAACGGCGGTCCAATGTGTCGAGGCGAGATTGTGCATAAATTGAGAAACTTTATTCACGGCAAAAGAGATATCCGGCCGGGTAAGCGTGGCGTAGTGGAGAGCGCCAACTACACTTCGGTAAAGGTGTGCATCATCAAAGGAAGGTTTGTCATGAATAGAAAGTGTAGAAGCTGTTGACATGGGAGTGGTACAAGGCTTAGAATGCTGCATATTGGTTCTGTGAATGAGGTCAGACAAGTATTTGGTTTGAGAAATGTGCATGCCTTGAGAAGAACGTGTGACCTCTATGTCCAAGAAGTAGTGTAAGTTGCCAAGGTCTTTGAGTTTGAATTCTTTGGAAAGGTGAGCAATGCACGCAGCCAAGAATTGAGAATTACTCCCAGTGATGATTATGTCATCCACGTAGACAAGAATGAAGGTGGAAATGCCATGTGAGTGTGAGAAAAACAGCGAGGGATCATGTTGAGAGCTTTCAAAACCGAATTGGAGTAGTACGGTTTTCAATTTGTGGAACCAAGCACGGGATGATTGCTTCAAACCATAAAGGGCTTTGGTAAGGAGGCAAACATGGTCGGGGTGTTGAGAATCAACAAAGCCTTGGGGTTGGGACATGTAGACTTGTTCGGTGAGCTCGCCGTGCAAGAAAGCGTTTTGGACATCGAGTTGTCGAATAGTCCAATTATAGGTAGCAGCAATCGACAAAACAAGGCGAATTGTTGTAGGCCGTACAACGGGACTAAAAGTTTCAAAATAATCGACTCCTTCGGCTTGATGGAAGCCTTTCGCAACCAAACGAGCTTTGTAACGCTCAATGGTACCATTTGCATGACGTTTGGTTTTATAAACCCATTTGCAACCGATGACCTTTTGATTAGTTGGTGGAGGGACTAAGGTCCAAGTTCGGTTTTGATGAAGAGCATCAATTTCTTGTTGCATAGCCTCGACCCAATGTGGTTGCGAATGAGCTTGTGAAAAAGTGGTGGGGTCAGCCTCAAGAGAAACAGTAAGAGCCACATGGTGGGGAAAAGTACGAGGTTTGCGAGTGTTATCTCGGGTTCTTGTTATCATAGGATGAGTGGAGAGATTAGAAGTCAGTGGTGTAACAGGAGGGAAAAACTGACTGTCAGGAGACTAAGAGATAGGTGTAGAGGCCGAACTGGGTTCTGTTGGGGAGACCGAAGTGGGCTCTGGATTGGAGGCAGAGGGATTATCTTGAGTAATAGAAATAGTGGGTTGTGGTAAGGAGGTATGAGAGGCCGAATTGGGCTGTGTAGTAGAGAGAGGAGGTGGGGGCGAATTGGGCTGTGCATGAGAAGAAGGATTCTGGGCCGAATTGGGCTGCTCTAGAAGAAATAACTGGAGATGAGATTCAATAGGCGGCTGAGACAGGAGGTTGGTAGAATTCGGCAGAGAATGGAATGGAAAAATGGTCTCAACGAACTGAACATTCCGGGAGATATACACTTTGTTGGTTGGTAAATGAAGGCAACGATAGCCTTTTTGAGTAGAAGCATAACCAAGAAAAACACAAGGTAAGGCCCGGAGTTGAAGTTTATGTTGGTTATAAGGTCGGGTATATGGGAAGCATAGACAACCTAAAACCCGAAGCATGGAATAATCAGGTTTTTTATGGAAGAGGGTAGTGAATGGGATTTGATTATTGTGAGAGGGGATACGGTTTATGAGATATGCCGTGCTAGAAAAGATTGCGTCCCAATATTCAAGTGGAATAGAAGCATGTGACATAGACGCAAGAGAGAGCTCAACTAGATGTCGATGTTTTCGTTCGGCAACGCCGTTTTGCTCGGGGGTATAGGGGCATGAGGTTTGATGAATAAGTTGAGGGAATTGCTTGAGAATAGGCTTAAACTCCGTGCCTCCATCGGATCGCAAAATCTTGATGGTTGTGCCTAAAAGATTCTCAATTTGGACTTTAAAAAGAGCAAAAATATGAGGCACTTCACTTTTAGTTTTCATGAAATAAACCCAAGTAAATCGGGAAAAATCATCAACAAAACACACATAGTACCGAAATCCATTTATTGAAGTAATAGGGGAAGGACCCCAAACATCGGTATGAACAATTTCTAAAGGAGAAAAAGTAGAGGAAATAGAAGAAGAAAAGGGCAACTTATGAGATTTTGCCATGAAACAAAAACTACATGGAGACATTTTATTTGAACTACACGGTAAATTTTGTGAATGTAGTAAATGCAAGGTAGTGGATGAAGATGGATGCCAAGTCTCGCATGCCATAAGTCGGCCGAAGCACGAATCCCAAAGAAGGCCTTAGGAGAAGAAGAATGCTTCAATGGGATTAAAAAAAGACCATTAGTGCATTTCGCTTGGATGAGAATAGTCTTCGTGCGGAGGTCCTTGAAAACACAAGAAGAAGATGTGAATTCAACAAGTAAATGAGGATTGTCATGTAACAATTGAGAAAGGCTAATGAGATTTTTTGAGAATTTTGGAACATGAAGAATGTTATGTAGGTTAATGGAGTGATTAGAAATTGTGAAAGAAGAAAAACCGATGTTTGAGATTAAGAGACCTTCACCGTTACCAATTTGGAGATTATCGGTGCCTTCGTATCTATAGAATGAGGAGAGATTAGTGATGTCACTAGTGACGTGGTTGGTAGCACCCGAGTCTAGGATCCACTCGGCATTCTCATCATATGTCTCGGTTTCAGTAGGTTGAGTGAGATAGGCATGAAAAGTGGAAGGCTGAGCTGAACCAGAAGAGAGGTCTCTGTCTTCAGAGAAACGATGGTAGCAAATCTTGGCAGTGTGGCCGAATTTAAAACAGATCTGGCACTGTGGTTTGGCTGAATTGTAGGTTCCTGGGCCACTAGAAGAAGAGGGCCTGTAACTAGCCGTAACTCCTCCAGAGTGAGAAGGCCTATAAGCACCAGATCCATGCTGTTGTGGGCCAGAGAAATTCGGCCTTGTTTGGTTTTGATATGGAGGTCTGGGAGGATAACGGTTAGCGGGTGGGCAGTAGTGACCTCTTGGTGCGGATCCATTAAAATTGGATCTGGTGGCAAAGGCAGCTGGTGAGTCAAGAGAAGGAAGAGAAGAAGGTGCCGATTGTCCCTGGAGAAGAGACTCATGAGAAAGGAGAAGGCCGTGTACATCGGCAAATGTCAGAGGAGAGTGCCGACTGGCGGTTGTGACAGCTATCACGAACGGATTGTACTCAGCACCAAGTCCGTTGAGCACGGAAGAGACAAGATCGTCATCTGACAGAGGTGCTCCGATGAAGGCAAGTTCGTCGGAAATCTGACGCATCCTCTGCAAGTACTCTGAGCAGGAAAGAGTTCCTTTGGTTGTGCTCTGCAACTGGCGGCGGAGATCTGTCAGGCGAGCTCGTGAGGTGGCAGTGAAGATCTGAGTCAGGCTTGTCCATAATTCCGCCTTCGTACTGCAAGAAACCACTTGAGCTTGAATCGGTTCTGTCAAAGATGACCGGATCCAAGCAAGAAGGAGTTGATCTTGGCAAACTGAAATCACACCTGCTGTCGTCAGATCTGTATCAGCATTAGGTGTTGTCGCTGAAGTTGTACCAGTACCGATTGCTACGGTACCAGTTGAAGCAGGCTCGATGTACCTCTTGAGATTGTAGCCATAGATGACCGGTAAGATTTGGGATTTCCATGTGAGAAAGTTTGTGTGAGATAACTTTGTGGCAATAGGTAAATTGAGGGTGATAATCGGATCAGATTGGGGTTGTAGAACAGGAGGGTTTGTGGCGTGTGCCATCAGGCTCTAATACCATATAAATGTAACCAAAGAATTGAGAAAATGTAAATCTTCTTTTTTATTGATTTTGAATCATCTGTACATTGTATCTTTTCATCTATATATAGACCTCAAGTCTATTCAATCTGTTACAGAAGCTTAACCAGCAAATGCTAACTACCTATTATCTCTAACTATAATCGGTTATAGCTAACTATATTTGACTGTCTTGTTGACTGTCTTAATTATCTCCTATTATGCGAGAACAGGTGCATGATAATTTGACATGAGAACTATTTTTTATGTTAGTCACATTAGCATTGTAAATGTTAGTATACAAATTTTCCAATAAATATCCAATTGGCATGGTATAGCCACAGAAAATGATTCAAATGAAACAATACAAATAATTGAGCTATGCAAACATACTGTGAGCGTGAGGCTTGTGAGTCTTGCCCTTTCAATTTTTCCATGTGCAGTCGTGGCAGCGGAACAAAAAAAGGGTATTTTCGGTGGACCCTGGAAAACTTTTTCAATTTCTTATTTATCGTCGTTCTCTTAATTATATCTGACATTAAAGCATTATTCAACCAAAAAAAAACACTAGTAGCCTTCAGCTTGAGAAAGAGAGATGCGCAAACTCTACAACAAATCATAAGGTTTGTACATATTATGGTGTGAAGAAACTTACACAACGTGTTAAATTACATTAAAATTCCAAAAACCATGGTAAATAACGTATGCGCTTATTTAATAATGGCAACTGGCAAAAAAAAGTAAAACGAAAAACAGGGGAAACAAGAGGAACACCTAAACATTAAATACTCAGGAGCAACTTCAAGACTATAAACCAAATAAAAACTAAAAAATTATGAAAAAGACCATACCAAATTCCGAAAGAAATTGTCATTTCATCCATTAGAACTCACCAAAATATCAATCCTGAGCAAGGAACATCCTCCGAATAACTCGTACCACCAAAGCTCCGACTATCATTGCTGTCGGCGACCCGTGAAGGAGAAAGACGTGCAGAAGCCCCAAGACCAATCCAAGAATAAACAGCAAAAGCCCCACAACTATGTGCTCGCGGTTAATTAATGGTGCTCCGATGGCCCACATCATAATTGAGGCGCCTGAAAATAGGAAGAAGAATGCACAGTGGCGCACCGAGGATACCAAGTGATTCGGCTCCTGCTGCTCCAACTCCGGCTCGAGTAGCTGCCGGTTCATCTGTTCTATGCCTTGATTCACCATTTTCTCTACTTCTTCTTCGATACTGCTACAGTCTCTCAATTCTATCTTATGGATTTGGAATTTTGGATTGATATTAGGCTAGGGTCAATATTTTTATAATCTAATAACGGCTTCAATGGGGAAGTACCGAAGTAGATCCTCCCAATTGAATTCGCATCCTCTGAGATATCTCATATTTTGCGCGACTCTTTGGAAAATCTCAACCGTTACAATACGTTCTACGCGAATCTCAAAGCTCAAATAATACCGGCCCACGTCACTCCCGAATAGGCACCGGACACGTCGGTCACGCAAAATATGGGATATCTCAGAGGATACGCACTCCGACGACAATTCCTGTCTTTGATAAAAGCCCTTAGGAACAGAAAGCAATATTCTCTATTGCACCTCCAGTGCTATTATTTATGCTGTTAATAATTATCAGCGGTTATACAAGTCCAATGCATAACTTAATGATTTGGAAAAAATTCGGAGAGTTAAAAATTTGAAATTCAAAAGTAATTTAGATATAATTTAGAAATAATTCACAATTATACATTGAGTTCAAATCATATCTCTTAGTTCCACAAGAGAGTAAAAATAATATATATACTAAAAGATTTTTGGTCCATGAAAGAATTCGGATATATCGAATAATATACAGATTGATTCACCAACAACTCAAATCCGAATAATTCACGAATTATTTGTCAATCTTGTTGTTATACTCCAATAAACATTCTTCAGTCTAAAACGGATTTTGTTGTTAAAATTAATGTTAGATATTTAAGCTTTAAATATCATATCAAGGACTAATTTTTCAGTCGAGATTTAAATATGTAACCTCTAATATTATTCTTATTATTAGACTAAAAGTTGATTTACACAACCCAAATATATTGAATCTGTGTATTTTTTATAATTTATTTTCTTTTCCTACTGATATTTAGTCTTTTGCAGGGTTCAACACTTAAATCAACGAATAATGTTTAAACTTGAGATACACTTGGGAAGCTTATTCTAGTGTTCTAAATAATCCCAAGGACCTGTCCGGCGTCAAGTACACGTGTAACTATTACACACGGAGATAAACGACGCCTTTATTTCTCTTGTTTATGCATTTTAACCCTCCAGTAGTATGTAATCACTGGAAATTTTGAATTGCCTTGTAAAATTATATGTATTAGGTAAAAGAGTTTAATTAGAATATTGGATTGCACAATTTGTGTCAGTTTGAAATACAAATGAATGGAGATAGACTACGTACAATGAACCTTGGTCCTTTCAAAGAAACAAAGAATTGAGACCTTGAATCAAAAAAAAAAGGATCGAAAAGAACGCTGTTAGTTCTGAAAAATGACCATTCAGTAGATAACTGGAGAGGTAGTAGTAAGACTTTTGGAGAAACATAGATTCCCTTTGTTCCACATCAAACACTATGTCATCTTATCTCATGAGTCATGACATGGCCGAATAGCTTCTCTGTGGCAGCTATGTGCTATCGAGTATACAATGACAAAAGAATTTTTCGGGTTTGATTTAGTGAGATCAAAAATTTATGATTTAGGAATAATAACTCGTATATAATTTCGAGAATGTTTCGGAACTCAAGCCAATAATAACATTAAATTTTAAGTCAAAACATCTGGAAGGCTGGTTTTAGTAGCTGATAGTTTAGTATTATCCCGATGGGACCCGCAAGCGGATTCCTGAATCCAAAGTTAATATTGCTAGCTACTTTTACACAATTATCCAATTTCGATCCGTTACCGAACTGGATCAGAACCATAAGTGATTCAGATCTGATTAATTTGAATAAAATATAATTAGTTAAATTATGATACGTTACAAAATTACTAATTTGAATTCAAATTGGAACCAATATTATAATAAATAGGATACAAATTTGATTTAATTATCCGATCCACAGTCGAACCTGATCCAATACTCGTATAAATATCTGATACAATACTATTACAATTCTTTATAATTATTTAATATTAAAAAAAGATTAATAACTATAAACAAACAACTTTAGTAATTTTGTAAGAAGCAAATATTTATAATTATATCATATCATATGTTAGGAAATAAATTAATGCATATCTTCAATATTTTACTTTTCAAAAAAAAATTCTCTCCTCAATTCAAAAAGCTATTAACAAAAAAAAGTAAAAACTTGAAGCTCTCATTTGTTATTTGACAAAATAGTAATTGAAATGATGCATTTACAAATGTTGAATGGCATAACACATTTTAATTTAGATAGATAACAAATTAATTTATAATTATTTTTTATTTTATTTTGCTATATACCATGTTCTAATTTTGATTTTGGAGCAGTTTTTTAATTTATATTATAATAATATGTGAGATAATTAAGAAATTATAATTATATTTAAGAATAATGGGTTCTTTCAATGCTTGTGACATGTATCTGTCTTGGGTTTATAGTGGATCTGATAATTAACAAACAAATTATGAATACATATATATCCAGAATCAAAATACTAAACTCGTAATATTTACTATTAGATGCGAACACTTTTAGAATATGGATCGAAATGTGATAGTGTCATGTCCCGCCCCGATATCATGAAACTGTCAAAGCGTCTATACAGACCCTTTATTTCATTTTTTATTTCATTTTAAACTAAATTTGAGGTGATTTAGATTTCATTCATTCCAATATTATTTTAGAACCAACATGACAAGAGACGAAATTATTAATCAGTGTACCTTAGGAATTTTGACAACTGGACCGATCTGCTAGGCCATTTGTAGAGGATTAATTTTGCCCGCTTAGGGCATGCCTGCCCTATCCGTCTGTGTACCCGTGACCGAGCTCGGGTATAGGTCGGGCACTCGGGTACACGGGTACAGGCAAAAAAGGGGCCCGACTTAATTTTTTAGGCAAATACCCGACCATACCCGTACCCGTGTATCCATGTCCGTACCTGTTGTGCCCGTGATGCTACAGTAATTTCAAATTATATTTGAAAAAAATTGAATCCGGTTTCCCCCACCTGTTATTGCAATTAATTAAGATTCTTTGAGTAATCAAGGTCCATTAAATTATTCGACCTTGTATTCAAAATGCTAACTATATATTATTATTATTGCAACATATTAATATATTGCAAAAAAAAATCAACAAAAAAACAGAAACAAAAAAATCAAAAAAAAAACCCGTACCCACCCTACCCGTATCCGTCAAGGGTACAATGGGTACGGGTATAGGACAGGTAGGGTATGATTTTTGAAAAAAATACCCAACATACCCGTACCCGTATACCCTAGTATCCGTCATACCCATACTCATGCCCGGATATACCCGGGGTACCAGTACCCACCGGCCCATTAAACCACTAGCCATTTGCATAAAATGAGGAGCACCAATTCACCATTGATTTTATTTTAACTTTTTAAAGGAATAAACTAATACGGACATGCTCCTTCACATAATTATTAGTGTACAGTTTTTTTATAGTTGGTTAAAATATGAAGGTTTTAGGAAGTACTGAATTCAGCATCACTTATTCACTTGCAAAACTAATAACAGTGCTTTTTATAAGGATTATGAATATGTTGATTATATTGAGTAGAACTAGGGTGTTCTTATGTACATTGAGTCTCTTTATGAACTCAACTCTAAAATTTATCGGATTAATTTTAAATGATGAATTCAAATCATTATAACCCATCTAGGCATTTATCATACGAGTAATGCATCTACATACAAATTTTTTATATTTTTGAATTAATTTTGTATAGGTAGTCAAAATTAGAAGGTTTATAAATTAATTTTAACACATTTATTTTTTTGAATTTTTTTTTACCACTTAACTCTATAAATTTTTTTTTTACGTAGAGACATAACTTGTAAGGTAGATCAGTTTCCAATACTTCGAATTCGTCATTGGAAGTCATCCCATAACAATTATTTTTATACTTTTTCTCATTTGCTATATTATTTTTATAAATAAATAATTATCCAGCCTTGCCACATCTGTGATGTACTTACCTATATCAATCAAATTCTGAAATGTTAACATTGGCTTTATAATAGAAAAGAAAATCGCCTAGAATTTGGCGTGGCTAGCTACCAGCTAATCGCGACATTGCAATACTATTAGATCCCCTCTGATAATCTGATTCTTGAATTAACTGGAGAGGATCCAAAATATTTTGTGGCGCCTTCTTTAACATATTTAATTTGTTTCTTTTAGCTTAATTAGTGGATTGTCTTGTTCTTGAAATTATTTTAATATTTGTTTAGTGCATTATCTTGATGTTTGTAATTGCCATATGTAGTTAATTGACTTGTAAATAAAAAACGTGTTTGTCATGATATAAATAACGAAGAGGTCAAAAGAATTGACTAATTGTTTCTCATCTGGACTAAGATAACTAGAGAATATTTATGTACCAGTAAAAAATAAATAAGGAGAGTGCTATTCTACACGCACAAATTGAACTTTTGAGAGCTGAGCTTCTTAAATTTCTATTTTATCCTTCCTCTCCTTTTGACTTAATTAGAAAACATAGAAGACAGCTAATAAAACAAGCGGGCCCAATTCACCTTCTTTTTCTAAGCCAATAAATAAAAGAGCCAATAATAGAAATTAATAAAATAATCAATAAAGAAAAAAAGAACTAAGAATTTTTACTTTCTTTTGATGAAAAGCTCCGAGGCTTGTATTGAAAGTATGAAGTAGTATCATTACATAAAATTGTTCACACCTAAATAAAAACAAACAGCTAAATAACAACCCCTAGTTGCTGGTATCGTTTTACTGGCACGAAGCACTGGTACCTAAACTAGCCTATTCCATTATTAAATCTACACTTAACCTATTACAATTCTAACAACTTTGAGCAATATATTGGCTAAATTATCTGAAAAACTATGGATTTAAAACTGCATCTAATTTTAAGTGTGCTATTGTATTCAAGAGGTATGTACCACCCCCTGTTTGTCCCTGCTTCCTTGCCCAGTTCACAATCAGATTCGCTTGTTATATCTTGATTTTATGCTTGTTATCCTTATAATTTTCCCCACATAGGCCAATTATCTCAGCCACTCTCCATGAAGGTAATTCCAAGCTTTTAGTTCTCATGTATTGCTTCCACCAAAATATGAGGCAGTTATCTATTACCAAGTATTAAAGAACAAAAAATGTTTTCAACATTCATTCAAAATTTGTAAACAACTGGATAATTAACACAATAAACTTTGGGTTTTTATATTTTCAAATTGTCTTTTTGTTTCTGAATTTGCAATTAACATAAAAATTTCACGAAGAGGCATCTAATAAAAGTCATTTTGTTAATTTTTCACTTTATCACCAGTGTTAATAAAATCTAAGGTATGGGTCAGGATACATTGACTATTCTCTTTCACGTCAACTATATTCAATCAGTATTTAGTTTTAGTTCAGTTTAATTAGGGCATAATAACTCATATTACAACCAAAACTTGAACGCAGCTTCTAGAGCAAGAGTTAGACAAAGAAACCCATTGGAACATGGATGAAAATCATAGATTATTTGGGGCGGTGCAAATTTTCATATCTAAAATTTCTATTCAACCAATTTGCTCTAGTGTCAGCAGCTCCATGTGAGAGAAAGGGGGATAAGAGAAATAGATAGAGTTGTCGAGCACTGGTTGTTTCCAACAATTGTTGAGCATGAGTTGATTAAATAAAATATTTTTTTAATAATTTCTCATTTATATATTTTTCTGAAAGAGAGCTTGAATTCAGACAAAATCACAAAATTATAATGCAAGGAGCAGAGTAAGAGAATGGGCAGATACATACCTGTCGATCGGAAAAGAAGAGAACTTTTGAGATGCGATTAAAGGGTATGTATCTGCCATAGAATTAAATTTTTAGTTTTTATTTGGTGTGTAAGTTCCTGCCATAGAACAGCTTCCTGCCTCGCATGAAACAAATAATGTTGTGTGGATATCAGTACACTTGAAGAAACTTACACACCGTGTTAAATTATATTAAAATTCCAAAAACCATGCTAAATAACGTATCCGCTTATTTAATAATGGCAACTGGCAAAATAAAGTAAAACGAAAAACAGGGGAAACAGAGGAACACCTAAACTTAAATACTCAGGAGCAACTTCAAGACTATAAACCAAATAAAAACTAAAAATTTCTGAAAAAAACCACACCAAATTCCTCATGAAATTGTTGTTAATCCATTACAAATCACCAAAATATCAATCCTGAGCACGGAACATCCTCTGAATTTCTCGTACCACCAAAGCTCCAACCATCTTTGCCGTCGGCGACCCGTGAAGGAGAAAGACATGCAGAAGCCCCAACACCAATCCAAGAATAAACAGCAAAAACCCCACAAATAGGTGCTCGCGGTTAATTAATGGCGCTCCGAAGGCCCACATCACAATCGAGGCACCTGAAAATAGGAAGAAGAATGCCCAGTTGCGCACCGAGGATACCAAGTGATTCAGCTCTTGCTCCTCAAACTCCGGCTCGAGTAGCTGCCGGTTCATCTGTTCTATGCCTTGATTTGCCATTTTTCTCTTCTTCTCTGGGACTGCAGTAGAGCAACACTCAATTCTATAATTCTATCTTGTATTTTGATTTGGTACTATTGTTTTCTTTGTTACTATACCGGGCTAGAGTCACCTCATTATAATCTAACTTCCCAACCCCAGTCAAAGAAAAGAAAAGGGAAGAATATTCTGCTTCTACTTCTAAATTTTTTTATCTGTAGAAATTAAGAAAAATAAAGAGAGAGAAACAGAAAGAGTACATGATATTTTTAATTGGTAGAAAGATCAGTATGATTTCTATCGGTTAAAATTAAAAAAAGTTTAAAACAGTAGGAATTATATTGATTCAACTTTTTTCTTTTGTTAAATATGATGTATAGATAGAGAGAATTCTTATATTAGATCTTTAGTAAAATATATAAACTTTTTTTTAAAATAAATGAAATGTTTCACTCTATCTATTTTTATAAATTCTTTTTTAAATTTTACTAAACAAACTTTAAAGGATTTCTAAATACTCTTTTTATCATCAAGGAGTTCACAGTTTCCAGCTGTCCTTCAAAAAAAAAAAACTTTAAAAGGAAAAAAATTTCCAACTTCTAATCTCTGGTTCTAACGGCACTTCAGAAAGAATTCGTGTCCTCTGAGATATCTCAAACTTTGCGTGACTTTATGGAAAATCTCAACCGTTTAAATACATTCTGCACGAATCTTGAAGCATTCATAATACTTGCCCCCACATCACCCCCGAATAGGAACCGGACACGTCGGTCACGCAAAAGTTGAGATATCTCAGAGGATACGCACTCCTTCAGAAAACGAAAGCAGTTTTTCGTTTCGTTTTCGTTTCTCTGTTGCACATCCAGTGCTATTATCTATGTAGCTAATAATTACAGGCGGTTATACGAGTCCATTGAAAATTCGTCACAATCTAAGAAGGATTTTGTTGATAAAATGGATGTTAAATATTTACAAATAATTTTTCAGCTGATTTTTATATCTATATTTTATCTTCTGGCGCAATTTTTTTTTCTTCTTATAACTAGATCAAAAACTGATTTATAATTAAAGTCTAAATAGATTGAATCTTAATTTGTAAAAATAATGTCTTATTTTTTTCAACTAATATTTAGTCTTTTGCAGGGTTCAACACTTCAATCAACGCAAAATGTTCAGTTTGAGATGCACATCATTGTATCATACATTTGGGTAGCCTATGCTGGTGTTCTAAATAATCCCAGGTGCACTTGGGAAACTGTTCATGGAAGCGACACAGGTCGCACAATTCTTGTTTATACGACGCAACGCAAGACCAAATTTTCTTTGTGCTTTCACACGAGGTAGCAGGGGACGCATCTGTTGCATTGGTGTGATGGCTAAGCTATTTTTATGGTTTTTATAATTTAATTATTATTTTTTATATAGTTCAGTCTCTTTTAATAAAAAAAAATAAGACTTGAGCATTATGGATAATAACGCTATTCATGTTACAGCCTCAAAAATCTATCGTATAAACTTCACACTTTGATTTAAGTAGCTTAATAAACTATTTATATAATAAACTTGTAAAATACTAACTTTTATTATTTTTGAAATTTTTTTACTATTTTTTATTATTTATGAAATATGACAAAAAATAGTCTAAAATATTGACAATTTTCTTTTATTTTTATATCATTTTTGACCATATTTCATAAATTATATAAGACAATAAAAAATTCTAAAAATAGTAAATATTAGTATTTTACAAGTTTATTATATAATCAATTTATTGAGCTACTTAAATCGAATTTTGAAGTTTATACAATTGATTTTTGAGGCCATAGCACGGATAATATTACGCTATCCATAGCATCTAAGCCTTAGTCTTTAATAAATATTAAATGTTTATTCATAAATTAGTGATAGAGAGAACTTAAATTCGAATCAATCATATATTGTGTATTTTATTATTCAGTCATCCCTGTAAGAAAATTTCTAGTTCAGTCCCTGCAAGGTAGACTCTTGTTTTGTGTCAACTGAGACCATACAGAGCGGAGACATCATATTGAGAAGCATAAAGGTGTTCAAACAGTTAGTTCGACTGAAAATGAAGTAAAATAGTCAAATCAAACATTTTTCCGTTTTAAAATATAGAAATGAACTGATCAAACTATCAACTAAATAAGAACTGAATAGAACAAATCGTAGTGAATTTCGGTCCAAACCGAAATAAAACCATGATCATGAGAATCATCACAAAATTGATAAAATACAAAAAAAAAACTATTATTGGTACCATTAATTATTAATAGTGAAAGAATTTGATTTAATTTAAATCAAAATTTTCCGATTCAATTAAAATCAAACAAACTGAAACGTTTGTACTTAAAGAAGCATGTCATTTGCAATGACAATTCCTGAGACCTAAGGTCACATCTGAGTTCCGACCGCGTGACGTGACCGCGTCTAAACTGGAAAGAATTAGATAGCTAATTATAATAATAAGTCCTAAAAAAAGCTGTAATAATATTAAGAGAAATGTTCTAGTACCCGAGCTATCATATCCGAACGCGTCTCCCAAGTAGTTTAACAGAAAAAACTTCCAATGTTGTCTAACTTTCATTTCCAGTGCTAATATCAAAACATTTAAAACTATGTTTATAATATTTTATAATGCTACTTGTAAGCATGTAAACATCTGTCTGAAAGCATTAAAATTCTAAATCTGCATAGTTTTAACTCCTAACTACTTTTGTCTTCAAGTCAAAAACGAAAATATTCTTTTCACCCACTCTTTTTTATTTTTTCTCTGATCATTATAATTTATTTTTCTGATGATCCATGATAAATTTTACGAATTTAAAAATACGAACGTTTTCTATTTGATTTTATCTTTCAAATAAGATCCATGAAGAAATACTTTTGAGTAATTTTAAAGTAAAACTCATGAGACTTTAAATTTTCAAGTTTTTAAATCTCAGTCTACAACTATTAAAATTTTCAAGGCTTTGTACACAAGCTTTATATGCTTTGTAAATGTAGTATTATTGTTGAGATTTATATGCTTTGAAATGTTATTGTTGAAGTTTTAATTCTTTGTACATGAGGATTATATGCTTTATAAATGTAGTGTTATTGTTGAGGTTTATATGCTTTGAAATGTTATTGTTGAGATTTTAATTCTTTGTACATGAGGTTTATATGCTTTGAAATGTTATTGTTGAGGTTTTAATTCTTTGTACTGAGGTTTATATGCTTTATAAACGCAGTGTTATTGTTAAGGTTTATATGCTTTGAAATATTATTGTTGAGGCTTTAATTCTTTATACATGAGATTTATATGTTTTATTCTAAAGATTTAAAGTGTTATTAATGAGGTTTATATGCTTGTAAATAGAGGTTTGTCAGGCAAGATTTTGCACTGGATTGAGCTGTTGTACTTGGTGAAACCATGTAATAAAATATTACATCATTCTATTAAAAAGGTCAATAGACTACACACTCAATTTAGACAATTAAAAATGCTTTTCTGGTGGTGGTCCACATATAAAATCTTCAAGCCTGCATCGATTTTTTGTGACTTTGTCCGTAGCATCAAAAGAAAAAAAAAATAAATACATGCATTTTGATTGATTTATTTATTTTCATGCAAGTGCATCATTTGAATAACGCTGAAATTTAAAGCATCTTCTTGGTTGAAGAAATCATATACATGACTAATCTTCAAGTACTGATGGTAATTTTTTATCTTTATTGGGGCATATTATAGGTTTTTCATTAAACATGTCCAAATCTAACAGTCTATATGAAGTTTCAATTTATTTTGTAAAACTATATTGACAAGGGAAACATGTAAATATCATACATCACATACCTAGCATAGCTGATATAGGACCAGTACCATTCCCTAAGTGATAAATTTTTTTTTCAAGAGAGATTTACATCCTAAACTAAGCTAATAATTACATAATCGTTATAGTGTAAAAAGTACAGCAAGGAAAGAGCAAAAAATGCCAGCAAAGGCTCTCCTCATGTGCCCTTTTTTCTTGCTTTTTTCTCCTCTAGAGATACTCGTTCCAATGTTGCAGCTCAGTACTGGTATCATTGAGTCAAAAGGTTAAGGCTCAATATGTTTGCTTTATTTTTTAATTCTTTGTGCATATGGTTTATATGCTTTGTAAATGTAGTGTTATTGTTAAGGTTTATATGCTTTGAAATATTATTGTTGAGGTTTTAATTCTTTATACAAGAAGTTTATATGTTTTATTCTAAAGATTTAAAGTGTTATTAATGAGGTTTATATGCTTGTAAATAGAGATTTGTCCGGCAAGGTTTTGCACTGGATTTAGCTGTTGTACTTGGTGAAACCATGCAATAAAATATTATATCGTCCTATTAAAAAGGTCAACAGACCACACACTCAATTTAGATGGTTGAGAAGCTGTGATCTAAAAGGCATACTGACCTTGTAGAAGGTCAGTCAAAAATATTTCTTCATGAATTTCATTTGAAAGAGAAAATTGAGTAAAAAAAAATTATATTTTTAGATTCGCAAAATTCATCATGGATCATTGGAAAACTGAACGAGAATTGTCAGAATAAAAAAACATACAAGTGGATGAAATGAATCTTTCTTTTTTTGCCTTGAAGACAAAAGTAGTTAAAAGTTAAAACTATTCAGATTTAGAATTTAAATGCCCGTGGATGGAATTTTAAAATCTTACATTTAGCATTATAAATGGTTACAAACAGAACTTTAAATGTTTGGATATAAGTGCTGAAAATGAAAGTTATACATTAAAATAATTGGGGGACTCGTTGGGAGATTTAGTTTGGAGTACAATTATCAGGCTCCTAATATTAAACTTTAAGTCAAACCATTTGGAGTCTGTTGCTCAAAATTTCCAATTGCCACGGTGCCCGATGGGGACCCGCAAGCGGATCCAAACCATCAATATTATTTTAAACTAAATTTGAGGTGATTTAGATTTCCTAATTTTCCAATATTATTTTAGAACCAACGTAACTAGATTATTTTACGAATATACGGAAATGAGATTGAGTTCGGATTCAATTTAAATGGTCAAAATATTGAAGTGAGATTGAGTTCGGAACTTCGGATTCAATTTGAATGACCGAAATACTGTGTGTGGTTTCCACAGACACAGTGCTGGTTTCCACAGGCACAGTGCCTGCCGAACAGACCCGTAAAGTATGTGCATAGATAATATAACAAAATACACAAATTCAGCAGTAAAAGAAAAATGGTTATTCTTGGAATAGAGTTGATGTGATGCACTGTCTGCTTTGACGTCGTTTTTTCGTTTATCTAAGGAAATTTTAAAAGGTAATTCTTGGAATAGACTTGATGCACTGTCTGCTTTTACGTCGTTTTTAGTTTGCCAAGGAAATTTAAAAAGGTAAAAGGTAATTCTTGGAATAGAATTGATAGAATTGATGCACTGTCTGCTTTGACGTCGTTTTTAGTTTGCCCAAGGAATTTTAAAAAGGTAAAAGGTAATTCTTGGAATAGAATTGATGCACTGTCTGCTTTGACATCGTTTTAAGTTTGTCTAAGGAAATTTTAAAAGGTATTTCCGACCTGCCGGATTCGAACCAGCGACCTAAGGATATCTGCTACAGACTACAGTCCTCCGCTCTACCAACTGAGCTAAGGTCGGTTGTGTTAATTTTCTCTCTTTATTATATAAGATCACATAGCTAACAAGAAAGAAATGCCAAAAAGTTCAATATTTTTACAAATTGGGATAGAGGGATAAGAACGAAAATAATGTGAAAAGGTAACAAATAAGAGGATTTGAAAGATCAAAACGTACTATGGTTTCCACTCTATTCATTACGGGTACGTTTGGATCGTGTAAGAATTAGTGCAAGAATATCGATTTTTAGATTAGTGGTTGAGAATAGTGTTAACTTGAATGGTTTGGGAATAGCATAAAACTCTGGATTATTCAAGTTAGTAAAAATGTCATTTGAATTGTATGTTTGGAATAGTAATGGAGAGAATAAATAAAATAGTAATTAACTAGTTTAATATTTAAACTAATATTATATTATATTTACTATCTAAACTAATATTTTATTTCATTTAATATTTAGACTAATATTATATTACATTTAAACTAATATTTTTAATATTAATCAAATATTTTATTTAATACTAATCTAATTAAATCAGAAATTATATTTATTTAATACGAATTTAATATTTTATTTAATACTAATCTAATATTTGAACTACTATTATATTACATTTAACATTTAAATTAATATTATATTCTGTTAAATCTAATGTTTTAATTAATACTAAACTAAAATTTAAAGTAATATTATATTACATTTAATATCTAAATTAATATTATATTACATTAATATCTTAAAGTAATGTTATTTTATATTTAATTTAATATTTTATTTAATAATAATCTAGTATTTAAAGTAATATTATATTACATTTCATATTTAAACTAATATTATATTACATTAAATATTTAAATTAATATTATATTATATTTAATATTAATCTAAGTTGATATTATAGTTATTTAATACTAATCTAATATTTAAATTAATATTATATTACATTTATCATTTAAACTAATATTATATTACATTTAATCTAACATTTTATTTAATATTAATCTAATTTAATACTATATTTATTTAATACTAATTTAATATTTAAACTAACTCTAATTGAGAAGAATCAAATATTTTATTAATATCACTAACCCCACAAGTTCTATTTTTGCTAATCCACCATTTTTATGGGTTAGTAGTAGAATAGAGTTATTCTTGTGCTAACCAAATTTGCTAATTTATGTTTGGATCAATAAGAATTGAAAATAGTGGAGCTAATTCAAAATAAACTCTATTCTTGAGTGATCCAAATGCACCCCACATCTTCATGGAAAGTCTATTAACTCCTGACAACAAAAAATACAAGTTTTTTAACCTCTATACGAAGTATTGATGTGCAGTCCATAGCAGAATAAACAGAGCAAAGTAAGGGAAAAATCAATTAATTTTACCTTTTTTCTCAAAATAGAAGGTTTAATAACCACCAAAAGTTAATAATCTGTTCATGAATCAATTACCTGTACATTGACTCTCTAAATCAATTAATTTTACTCTTTTTTTTTTCTCAAAATAGAAGGTTAATATTCTGTTCATGAATCAATTACCTGTACATTGACTATCTTTTTTATGTCGTCACTTTTAAATACTGAATTTGATACACAGATAACAAAAATAAAGAAGTTATATGTGCTCTACATTATTTCTTCCACGAGGAGGTTCAAATACCTTCATTTTTTTTAATTTAGCAACAAGTAAAAGAGGGGGGCCATAGTACCATGCATAGCGTCAATTGGTCAGTAATATGGAACAGTGTTTTTATTTTCAAAATTCAATTAATTGATCTGAATCATTCAGTATAATCTCCATATGAGAATGTATTGCAAACAAGCTTCTAAATAGCTAACTATAGCGGTTTTGGATCTAGAAAGCTAAGCTACGGGATAAAACTGTGCTAATCCAGCTACGGCCGCTATAGCGCTAATAACGGTCCACTATGCTACATAGGCTTATGATTTTGCAATTTCAATAGGCATTAATGTCCAGATGGGCTTTTTTTTACTTTATCAAACTATATCAATATAATAGAACATGTGCAGGCTATATCACTATATCAATTAAATTTTGTATTATGCATTATTGTTGGGTTTTTCAAAAATGAAAAATTAAAACAATGCCTAGGGTCCTTGTCCGTGAGAAATTGAACTTCAATATGAATATTATAACTTCTTAATCAATTTGGTATTTTTTTTTTCGAGATGAAACATGTTTACTATTAATAGTAATATAAAATATAATTTTTGAAATAAGAAAACACTATTTAATTTTTTTTTTTGTCTCCCCACTATGCCACTATAAATACTATTTAGAATCTTGATTGCAAACTAAATTTATAATTTTTGAAAATTTTTACTACCTCGCTAAATTTAAAATGTTTAATTTATTTTCTTTACAGACGGAGAAAATTTTGACCTTTTGATTTTTTTTATATGACCAATAAGATAAAAAAAAAATCAAAACCAACAATTATCTATATCAATGTATTTTTATAAATTCTTAATGTCAATTAAAATAAAGTTCAAATAAAATATTTACCGATGCAAAAAAAAATAGTAGGAACCATATCTAATTGTATTATTTTGATATTTAATTATAAAATTTTAAGTTATTAAAGTCTTTAAAATGAACGTATAATATGGGCATAAAAAGTTGAAGACATTTGAACAATCTCATAAAATATTAAGATAGTTTAACTTTATTTCAATAAAAAAAAGTTGTAAAATTAACATCCGAGAAAGTTTCCACATTAGTATTTTTACAAACTATTCGTGTCAATGAAAATAAGTGAAAATATTACAATTTTTCATTTAAGTTTAGAAATCGTTATATGGAGCATCTGAAAAGTGTTCTAGCCTCTCATCAATGTTTTTAGGCCATTGGATGAGTCATAACTTATATATTTTTGTTGATTGAAGAGCTATCTTCACTTAATTTTTTAATAATAAATGTTCGGTCATGTAAGTGAGAGGCCCACATTTTATAACTCTCAATCTTAAGTTTTGTAGATTTTGCCAAATGGAAGAAATTTATATATTAAAAATATGTAAGATAAATATAATCTCAATTTGTTCAAAAAAAAATTATTCTACTTTAATTTATAAATTTATAGATTTTGTATGTAAATACATTAGTCGTGCCAGCATATCAGTTTCAAACTTTTATAAACACACCCCAATTTTACTCAAGTTACATAACCAATGTTGTACTAAGCAACATGTCTTTGCAACAAAGTTCAAGGGTTGAATCATAGTTTAAATAATGGATTTAAACGCACAGTTAAGTATCAAAAGTTAAATCCGACCCGTGCAATAGAAGAAAATATAAAATAATTTATAACCAATCAGATGAGAAGATAAAAAATTTTATTAATATTTTTTGCAATTACATATCGTAAATCTCCTTTGTAATTTCATTTTCTTTTGACCTCCTGATTATTAAATACGATATAAGTTTTGATCAGAAGCCAAATAAACAATGTTGATAATACATTTAAAGTACGAAAAAAAAAATGTTGATACTATTTTGAAGATTACTAGCTTGTCACAAGCAATTAAAAAGTTACTAGCACAAAGAAGAATAGAGTGCATGCAGGTATAAAAGGATTTCACTATTACATGATTATGAAATGAGAACAATAATTATATAATGGATGATTATGAGCAATAATATAGAAGGACTTAGAAAAAAAAAAGATCAAAGTTAATAACACAATTCATTTCAAAAACAAAGGAAAAATAAGGAAACAAATTAACATTCTATATGAATTGAGCAATTGTTAACAAGCCAGTCTCTGAAGAAAGTGAAACTAAACAGTAAACACTGAACCTTATCTTCTTTTATTATGAAACGTACTTTATCAAAATATTCACATGATGGATTTATCTTAAACAACTGTACTTGGTTCCCCAACCAATGTAATAAACTCAAAGCCCAAAACTGACCATCTCCTGAACCAACCATAGACCCTTTCACATGACCCGCTAGTTTTACTGTAACCCATTTGACCCTATAAATACCACCCAATGTGTCTATTTAAAAATCATCCCAAGAATTCTATACATCTCTATCATGGCTTCCTATCACACTTGCCTCCTCTCCATGTTCATTTCCGTTGCTTTTGTGCTTTCATCCAACATTTACACGGTGCACGCGGCTCGCAACCTGGACATGACACCACAGCAAACCTTCCCTGGTATGACAGTACCGGAGCCAGAGATGCCAAAAGTCGACCCCTTGCCGAAAAATCCCCTGCCAAAAGACCCCCTGCTAAAAGACCCTGTGGTACCGGTTGTACCTAAAGATCCTGTTGTACCAACCCTTCCAAAATTACCCTTCGGCTGGTTTCATTTTCCCACAATTCCGAAAATGCCGGGAGTACCAGAGCCCAAATTTCCAGGTTGGCCCAAAAGCCCATGAGCTCCTTGGGCTGAAAGGAGGCAATTTACATGGTGCACCTTACGCAAGACCGTGTGCATGCAAGTGCCTTGGGGAACTAGGTTTTAGACCTTAATAACTCTACTACTGCAGTATGTTTAACTGTTTATGCATTTCATGTGCGAAAGAAATATCTTGTACTTTGAATGTTCTGTATGAATAAAGTTATAATTATTACATGATTTTTTATTTGCATCTGTTGTGGCATATGCATATTGTTCTTGGCTAATTCTTTGCTTCAAATGTGGGTTTAGTTTAACATCAGGGGTCTAATATATATAAAAAAAAAAAAAAAATTATTGTGGTCTAGATAAATTTCTTAATTTAATTTGAGAAATAAATGAGACCACCAAAAAAATAATATAGAATAAAATAATTTAGGGATGATGTTAGTCCCCTCACATTCAAGAATTCTGATCCCATGCAATATCTGACCATGTAGAGTGAGCTCTGAGTCGTCTGTTTTAATATGGCACAAATCTCAAAGTGAGCCTCCATAATTCAAATTCTAGTTTTACTCCTGAACATGCAGCGAATTTATCTTAGTTTTCTTCCTTAGTTGTTTTCTGAATTTGTTTTTTCTCTCTTTCGAATCAAAAGTAATTAGGAGGGCACGCAGACAGGATTTTGAATAAGAAGTTATTTGAAGAAAATGAAAAGTCATAACGAATTATACATGAATCATCTTTAAAAGTTGCCGTAGTATGTACTACTTTAAAAATTCTAAAAGAACCTGTCATTAAATTAAATTGCAACGTCTCAATAGAGAAACCTTTTTGCTATGGTGCACCAAAAAATGAGGCTAATACATACTAAATTTTTTATTGGAAGCTAGTACATACAAAAAAAAAATTTGAAAGATCAATTTAATTACATTTAACTAGTATATAACTTTTTTTAATAAAGGTTGGAAGTTAAATATCCAAATATATTACATTTACCTATTGAAACAACATCAGTGGCTTAAAAGAAACACAAAAATAACAGTGTTGCAAGAATATGTCTTTGTCTAGTGGTAAAAATATATGACTCTAATATTAGATGTCATCCAAACCAATAAGTTAGGAAAATCCTAAGTAATATATACAGAGATTTAAAAATGTATTGGATGAATTCACATTCAACTCATAATTTCTCAAAAAAAAAAAAAAAAAAAAAAAAACAGTGTGTTGGCAATTTTTCTTGTGGGAATTATGTTAGTTTGGTTATCCTTGTAGTTAAGTTTTTTCCCCGAACAGCTGTTGATTTTATATCCTCTGAGATATCTCAATTTTTCAGTTTATCCAAAAGCAGGGCAATATTTTGTGCCCAATTCGGAATGTACACGGTAGGGGCGGAACCAGGATGAAAATTTGGGAGGGGGGGGGGGGGGGGGGGGAGGGGGCGAGCAGCTGAAAAACGAAAGAACAACTGCAAATATAAAAGTTAATTAAATAATAACCCTCTTAACAACAATATTAAATACTAAATAGATTCAAAGATGCCCTCACATATTGCTTTGCCTTCTCTTCTCTTCGCCGCTGAGAATTTCAGAGCTAATGAACTAACGAAGGGTGAAGGGTCTTCTTTTCTCCTATTTCCATTTCTCTCTTCCACGGGCCACGGCAGCTTTAGAAATTAGGAAATATCTTTTAATGATATTGGGCTTTCTAACAGGCAATTTATTTTTTTGATGGACCTAAATGATTTCTTAACATTTAATTGTGGACTTGGGGGTGCCACGGGTCATAATTCTTATATATATCTACTGTAGTAATATATGTTTTGATATTCATGCATAAAGAATTTCAACGGTTCAAATTTTGCATACATCAACTCAAAGTTTGAGATATCTCAGAGGATAAGAATTCGGTGAATGCAGTACTTGAGCACGCAATTTCATCATAGGCATTTAATTGATCCATGTCTAAAAGCTATTTGGGGCATTCTATGAAGAGTTATTGTAGTTTAAAATAAATTAATAAGGTTTTAGCTTGAATTTGACAATTCGATTTTGAAATATGAATAAAAAGTGTGTTTGTGATATATAGTAATATTTTTTTTCAATTATTTTTCATGAAATCTCTTTTGTAACTTTCTTTTCTTTTTACCTCCTGATAAAAATTGAATTAAAGTTTTGCATAAAGACAAATAAGAAATGTTGATGACACATTTGAAAGTTCGAAAAAAGAAAAAGGTTGATAGCATTTATTGAGATCAGTAGTAGCTTGTCACAGGTAGAAAAAGATTTCAGTAAGACACCATTTGATGTAAAACATTCCCTTATTCAAGGATCTGTTCTGATGTAAAACTTCGTATTATCAATTTTTAATGGAAGCCTATGGGCAAGCGCAATTTGGCAATATATATATATATATATATATATATATATAGATACATACATCATATGAAATGAGAACAATAATTATAATATGCTGGATCCCATCCTTTTGCAAAGGACTTTTGCTTGATTTCTTAATTAAAACATTTACAAAAAATAGATCGGAGTTAATTAAATTTGTAATTAAAAAAGGAAAAATAAAGAACGAAACATTCTATGAAATGAACAATTATTTACCCGTCTGTGATTTAAGTTTCAGAAAAAAAAAACTAAACAAAAACTATTTTTTTTATTCTGAAACTTACTTTATGAGTCAATTATGACATATTCACATGATGGATTTATCTTACACAACTGTACCTATTCCCCCAACCAATTTAATAAACAAAACCCCCAAAAATAACCATCTCCTTAACCAATCATAAACCTTTTCACATGACCCGCTACTTTTACAGTAACCCCCTTTTTTACCCTATAAATATATACCACCTGCTTATATGTCTCTTTCAAAATCATCCGAGGAATTTTGTACATCCCTATCATGGCTTCCTATCACACTTGCCTCCTCTCTTTATTCATTTCTGTTGCTTTTGTGCTCTCATCCAATATTTACACAGTGCATGCGGCTCGCAACTTTAACGTGACACCGCAGCAAACGTTCTCCGACCTGACAGTACCAAAATTCCCCCAGCTGAAAGACCCTGTGGTACCGATTGTACCTAAATTTCCTGTTGTATCAACCTTTTCAATGCCGAAAATACTATCGAGGCCCACAATTTTTCCAAAATTACCCTTCGGCTCATTTCATTTTCCGACAATTGCGAAAATACCCGAAATACTTAAGTCCAAATTTTCAGGTTGGCCCAAATTACCATGAGCTCCTTGGGCTAAAAGAAAGGCATTTTGAAAGTGCCTTGTGGAACTAAACATGACGATCAGTTTAGTTTCTTAATTAGACCTTAGTATCTTTACTAATATTGTAGTGTGTTTATCTATTTTATGTGTCAAAGATAAGATCTTGTACTATGTTATATGTATGAATAAAGTTGCAATTATGACATGGGTTTTCGTTTTCATCTGTTATGCCATATGCTTGTTGCTAATTTGTTTAAAAGTGGGCTTAATTTAACATCTTGGATGGATCTCATAAGGGTGAGGGTAGAGGTGGCTTAACTATCTCATGGTTTTGAAATCTTGATCATATATATTAGAGTTAATTAGTATTTTTATTTCGGTATGCTCTAGCTATCCTATTTCAAATTACGTAGTCTACAAAAAAAAAAGATAAAAAAAATTTTCTCCCCCATTTATCTCCCATCAATGCGCTAAAAATCTAGCCTTATGAAACACATAAAAAAGATCCTTGCCTCCTCTCCTCTCTTCTGCCACCCCTAACCTACATCCCTCCAGCATGTTGAGTATTTTGTGTATAGGATTTTATCATGAATTTTATACTCTTTTGAACTTTTAAATTTATAAACCTAATACTCAAAGATTGGTCAATTGCAAGCGTACAACCTAATCTTTGTAGTATTTGAGGTATTGATCCACAAGGATTATCGAAAAATACTAATTTTTAACTCTATTGACTAATTTCATAATATTAAAGAAAGTAAAAGTTGATTGGGGCGGTTTTGTTCTAAATTCCTACAGGTTGGGTTCAATATCTAAAGAGAGGAGAATTTGTAACAATTAATCTAAAACTAAAAAGTAAAAGAGAGTTTTGGTTGTTTTCAAGGATTGGAAATCTATGGGAATTCGGTTTACAATCCCTTGCTAATCCTATCTACTAAGTTTGTTTAAATTCATGTTTAATTTGATGTGTTTCTAACCTAAGATGTTAAAAGGGTCACTTTCGTGAGTTAATAACGTGCCTAAACAGTTTGAATTTCACAATTAAGTCCTTCACCCAAGCTATCTAGACCATGAAGTTATTATTAGTCTATCCTAACTTGAGATATTAGTACTTCATGATTAAGACTTTCGTACCAATATTCAATTCAATTCAAGAGATCCTAATTAGGGATTTGACTTCACGATTAAGTCCTTCATTAAACCCTAACCCTAATTTCTGTCATTCCGGTTTAGATTTCAAATTGGTCAATTCTAGTCTAAATCCTAAGATATTTGTGTTCACAATTTTGTACCATCCTATATAATCCTAAACTTTGGTTCTTTCGAATCCTAAGCGAGATATTACAATTCAAGTATAAATCATGCATCATCACAAAAAATAAATCACAGAAATTAACATCAAATCAAACAATCATAATAAAAACTTAAATCCGAGTAAGATGAAATTAAACAAGTTCATGATAAAAGAGCTAAATCTCTAAAGAGGAAAAATAGCTTCTCATGGAGACGCAAGAATTCAACAAAAGATTTCCAATTTCACATTTGAACCCAATTTTCCCTTTTGAGCTTTATTTCCCCCTGATTTGATGTTCTCCATAGCCGGAGAAGAAGAGAAGGAAGAGGGGAAGAGATGAGAGGCTATCGGGTGGGGCCCGCAGTACAGCTCTCCTCTGTGGTCTCTTCTCTTCTTTGCTTAGGCTCGGTTTAGAGTGAGCCATGCATGGGTTTGAATGCGGTGCACAATGCACCAAACGCATGCATCCCGAAGGGGTCGGGAAGCGCTGGAGGTTTAATTTGCCTCATACTTGTTTGAACATGGCACATGATGAACCATTCAACTGTCACCTTGGTTCACATGCACATTCCATGTGCTTTAGGTCCATATAGATCCATAACTCAACGAATTTCTTCATTAGTTTACTGACTAGCAGGCCCTAGGGTTTACATTATTGCTCTGGTACTCCAATTCACACACACAGAGGCTAGGGTTATTGCTATGAGTACCCAAAGACACGTGGCACCAATCAGGGGCTGCCATGTCATTAAAATCTTTGAAAATTTATAACTCTTCAACCATTTTGAGTTAGAATCTGTATAATATATCAAAATTCATGGTTTGGCATGTAGAATATTGTCATAAATTCTAACATGTTATTTTTATCCATCTTGGAGAGCCTTCATGTACTTTGGCATATTTCCAAGCATTTAATCATTGTCAATATTGTCAATTCATTTATTTAGCACCATTTTAGGGTACAAAAGAGGGAGAGTGCATATTTTGAGGGGGAGCACTTTGAAAACGTGCTAATTTTTCTCATTTTCGTCGATTTTCAAAATGGGGAGAAATTGCTATACATGCAAAATCAAAATTGAGTAAACCAAATTGGAAAAAAAAATTGATTTATGCACTTACCCGCATTGTTTGTTTTGCAAATTGTCAAAAGGGGGAGTTGTTGTTGTAAGCAATAATATTTTTTGTCTATTTGACTAAATTGTAAAATATACAATTATTGAATTTTACGATTTCTTTTATTTTAGAGTTATGCAGGTTCAAGCAAATTGGAATTGCAATATGGATTGCTTAAAATGAAGAAATCATGAAGACATTTATCAAGAATTTAAATTGTAATATTTTAAACTTGGTAAAGTGTGTTTGATGCTGTTTCAACAAAATACAAATGTTGGTAATGTTTGTAAAACGTTGTAACGATTTAACCTGTAAGCAAAAGCTAAGGAATAGCTTGATCAAACTCAGAAGGAATCACAAATGTTGGAAACGTTTGTCAATTGTTACAACAATTTAATTAAATTCAACCTTCAAAAATTCATGTTTTTGATCAAGTTTCTACAAGGAAAAATGTAATATAATGTTTTACAATCGTTGGTAATGTTTTATTGATCTCGTAGAAAAAAATACCTAGAATTCAAAATTGAATTAAAACGTTGTAACATTTTATAAAACATTGGTAACATTTTAAGTCAAATTGCTCTTTCTGGAGTTATCTCTATAAATAGAGCTATGGGGTCCCTTCCCCACTTATTACAGTCGACCCTAACATTCTAAAAAGTGATTTTATGTGAGCTTGAGTTCCTCCATTGTTGATTAAGCTTAAAACTTCAATATCTCTCAAACAACCTCAAACCCACTTCACTAATCTTGAATTATATTAGGTTAGAGTGAGATTTAAAGTGTTTCTCTTGAGGATCTAAACTTTGAGACCTTGTTCTCTTTAAGTTGGCCGCGTGACTTCCCGTTGGTGTGTAAGGACTCACCAATTCACAAGTTGTAAACCTTTCTCGTTGGGTATAGAAAGACGCACCTAGAAGAGGTTCTGACGCTCCGGAGACGTAGGCCTTTGTTTTGCCGAACTCCGTTATCACTTCACGTATCAAATTTCTCTAAACTCATCTATTTACATTTAATTGCATTTATTTTCAGTTTTAGAGCAATTAGAGGTGCACTTAGCATAACACAACACTCTTATTGAAGGTGTTTGGGGCACTACAGTAGTGTCTCTATATGGCAAGATACTAATACATTTACAACCCAAATACAACACTTCAATTGAAGGTGTTTGGAGCCCTCTAGTAGTGGACCTATATGGCAAGATAATTGGGCACAAAGAACCATAATACAATACTCCAATTGAAGCTTTTTGGAGCACTCTAGTAGTATCTCAATATGGAAAGATAATAGTGCATTTAGAACCCTAATACAATACTCCAATTGAAGGTATTTGGACCACTCTAGTAGTGTCTCCATATTGCATGATAATAGGGCATTTACAACCCTAATACAATACTCCAATTGAAAGAGTTTGGAACACTCTAGAAGTGTCACTTTATAGCAAGATAATAGGGCATTTACAACCCCAACACAACACTCCAATTGAAGGTATTTGGAGCACTCTAGTAGTGTTCATTTATAGCAAGATAATGGGGCATTTACAAGCCAATTGCAACACACAAATTGAAGGTGTTTGGAGCACTCTAATATGGCAAGATAATATGACATTTACAACGCTAATACAACACTCTAATTAAAGATGTTTGGAGCACTCTAGTAGTGTCTCTATATAGCAATATAATAGGGCATTTACAATCCAAATACAATACTCCAATTGATGGTGTTTGGAGTACTCTAGAAGTGTCTCAAGATGGCACCATAATAGGGCATTTATAACCCTAATACAACACTCCAATTGAAGGTTTTTGAAGTACTCACGTAGTGCCTCCAGATGGCAAAATAATAAGGCATTTGCAACCATAATGCAGCACTTCAATTGATGGTGTTTGGCGCACTCTAGTAGTGTCTATATACGGTAAGATAACAGGGTATTTACAACACTCCAATTGAAGGTGTTTGGAACACTATAGTAGTAGTGTCTCCAAATTGCACCATAATAATAGGGCATTTACAACCCAAATACTACACTCCAATTAAAGCAGTTTGGAACAATCTACAAGTGTCACTTTATGGCAAGTTAATAGGGCAACTATAACCCTAATACAACACTCCAATTGAAGGTGTTTGGAACACTACAGTAGTAGTGTCTCCATATTGCACCATAATAGTAGGGCATTTACAACCCAAATACAACACTCCAATTAAAGCAGTTTGGAACAATCTAGAAGTGTCACTTTATGGCAAGTTAATAGGGCAACTACAACCCTAATACAACACCCCAATTGAAGGTGTTTGGGGAACTCTAGTAGTGTCTCCAGATGGCAAGATAATAGAGCATTTACAACCCTAACACAACACTCCAATTGAAGGTGTTTTGAGCACTCTAGTAGTGTCCATTTATGGTAAGATAATAAGGCATTTACAAGCCAAATACAACACTCCAATTAAAGGTATTTGGAGCACTCTAGTAGTGTCTCCAAATGGCAAGATAATAAGGCACTTACAACCCAAATACAACACTCTAATTGAAGGTTTTTGGAGTACTCTAGTAATGTCTCTATATGACAAGATAACAAGGTATTTACAACCCTAATACAACACTCCAATTGATGGTGTTTGGAGCACTCTAGTAGTGTCTCAAGATGGCAACATAATTGGGCATTTATAACCCTAATACAACACTCCAATTAAAGGTGTTTGGAGCACTCATGTAGTGTCTCTAGATGACAAGATAATAGGGCACTTGCAACGATAATACAACACCTCAATTGATGGTGTTTGGCGCACTCTAGTAGTGTCTCTATCTAGCAAGATAACAAGGTATTTACTACCCTAATACAACACTCCAATTGAAGGTTTTTGAAGTACTCTAGTAATGTCTCTATATGACAAGATAACAGGGTATTTACAACCCTAATACAACACTCCAATTGATGGTGTTTGAAGCACTCTAGTAGTGTCTCAAGATGGCAACATAATTGGGCACTTATAACCCTAATACAACACTCTAATTAAAGGTGTTTGGAGCACTCACGTAGTGTCTCTAGATGGCAAGATAATAGGGCACTTGCAACGATAATACAGCGTCTCAATTGATGGTGTTTGGCGCACTCTAATAGTGTCTCTATCTAGCAAGATAACAAGGTATTTACAACCCTAACACAACACTCCAATTGAAGGTTTTTGGAGCACTCTACTATGGTCTCCAAATGGCAAGACAATAGGACATTTACAACCCTAATACAACACCCCAATTGAAGGTGTTTGGACCACTCTAGTAGTGTCTTCAAATGGCAAGATAATAGGGCATTCACAACCCTAATACAACACTCCAATTGAAGGAGTTCAGAGCACTCTAGTAGGTTCTCGAGATGGTGAGATAATTGAGCATTTACAACCCTAATGCAGCACCCCAATTGAAGGTGTTTGGAGCACTCTAGTGGTGTCTGCAAATGACAAGATAATAGGGCAATTATAACTCTAATACAACACTCCAATTGAAGGTGTTTGGACCACTCTAGTAGTTTCTCCATATGGCAAGATAATAGAGCATTACAATCCTAACACAACCCTCCAATTGAAGGTGTTTGGAGCACTCTAGTAGTATCTCCAAATGGCCAGATAATAGGGTATTTACAACCCTAATACAACACTTCAATTGAAAGTGTCTGGACGACTCTAGCAGTGTCTCCAAATGGCAAGATAATAGAGCATTTACAACCCTAACACAACATTCCAATTGAATGTGTTTGGAGCACTCTAGTAGTGTCTCCAAATGACAAGATAATAGGGTATTTACAACCCTAATACAACAGTCCAATTCAAGGAGTTTGGAGCACCCTAGTAGTGTCTCCCGATGCCGAGATAATAGGGCATTTGCAACCATAATAGAACACTCCAATTGATGGTGTTTGACGCACTCTAATATTGTTTCTATATAGCAAGATAATAGGGCATTAACAATCTAAATATCACACTCCTATTGAAGGTGTTTGGAGCACTCCAGATGACAAAATAATAGGGCATTTACAACCTTAATACAACACTCCAATTGAAGGTGTTTGGAGCATTCTCGTTGTGTCTCCATATGGCAAGATAATAGAGCATTTGCAACCATAATACAACACTCCAATTGATGGTGTTTGGTGCACTCTAGTAGTGTTTCTAGATAGCAAGATAATAGGGTATTTACAACCCTAAAACAATAATCCAATTGTAGGTATATTTGGGGCACTCTAGTAGTATCTCCAAATGGCAAGATAATAGGGCATTTGCAACCCTAATTCAACACTCCAATTCAAATTGTTTGGAGCTCCCTAGTAGTGTCTCCAGATGGCAAGATAAGAGATCATTTAGAGTGATCCAAACACCTTCAATGGGAGTATTGTATTAGGGTTGTAAATACTCTATTATCTTGCTATTTGGAGACACTACTAGATTGCTCGAAACACCTTCAATTGGAATGATGTATTAGGGCTGTAAATGATCTCTTATCTTGCCATCTGGAGACACTACTAGGGAGCTCCAAACAATTTGAATTGGAGTGTTGAATTAGGGTTGCAAATGCCCTATTATCTTGCCATTTGGAGATACTACTAGAGTGCCCCAAATATACCTACAATTGGATTATTGTTTTAGGGTTGTAAATACCCTATTATCTTGCTATCTAGAAACACTACTAGAGTGCACCAAACACCATCAATTGGAGTGTTGTATTATGGTTGCAAATGCTCTATTATCTTGCCATATGGAGACACAACGAGAATGCTCCAAACACCTTCAATTGGAGTGTTGTATTAAGGTTGTAAATGCCCTATTATTTTGTCATCTGGAGTGCTCCAAACACCTTCAATAGGAGTGTGATATTTAGATTGTTAATGCCCTATTATCTTGCTATATAGAAACAATATTAGAGTGCGTCAAACACCATCAATTGGAGTGTTCTATTATGGTTGCAAATGCCCTATTATCTCGGCATCGGGAGACACTACTAGGGTGCTCCAAACTCCTTGAATTGGACTGTTGTATTAGGGTTGTAAATACCCTATTATCTTGTCATTTGGAGACACTACTAGAGTGCTCCAAACACATTCAATTGGAATGTTGTGTTAGGGTTGTAAATGCTCTATTATCTTGCCATTTGGAGACACTGCTAGAGTCGTCCAGACACTTTCAATTGAAGTGTTGTATTAGGGTTGTAAATACCCTATTATCTGGCCATTTGGAGATACTACTAGAGTGCTCCAAACACCTTCAATTGGAGGGTTGTGTTAGGATTGTAATGCTCTATTATCTTGCCATATGGAGAAACTACTAGAGTGGTCCAAACACCTTCAATTGGAGTGTTGTATTAGAGTTATAATTGCCCTATTATCTTGTCATTTGCAGACACCACTAGAGTGCTCCAAACACCTTCAATTGGGGTGCTGCATTAGGGTTGTAAATGCTCAATTATCTCACCATCTCGAGAACCTACTAGAGTGCTCTGAACTCCTTCAATTGGAGTGTTGTATTAGGGTTGTGAATGCCCTATTATCTTGCCATTTGAAGACACTACTAGAGTGGTCCAAACACCTTCAATTGGGGTGTTGTATTAGGGTTGTAAATGTCCTATTGTCTTGCCATTTGGAGACCATAGTAGAGTGCTCCAAAAACCTTCAATTGGAGTGTTGTGTTAGGGTTGTAAATACCTTGTTATCTTGCTAGATAGAGACACTATTAGAGTGCGCCAAACACCATCAATTGAGACGCTGTATTATCGTTGCAAGTGCCCTATTATCTTGCCATCTAGAGACACTACGTGAGTGCTCCAAACACCTTTAATTAGAGTGTTGTATTAGGGTTATAAGTGCCCAATTATGTTGCCATCTTGAGACACTACTAGAGTGCTTCAAACACCATCAATTGGAGTGTTGTATTAGGGTTGTAAATACCCTGTTATCTTGTCATATAGAGACATTACTAGAGTACTTCAAAAACCTTCAATTGGAGTGTTGTATTAGGGTAGTAAATACCTTGTTATCTTGCTAGATAGAGACACTACTAGAGTGCGCCAAACACCATCAATTGAGGTGTTGTATTATCGTTGCAAGTGCCCTATTATCTTGTCATCTAGAGACACTACATGAGTGCTCCAAACACCTTTAATTGGAGTGTTGTATTAGGGTTATAAATGCCCAATTATGTTGCCATCTTGAGACACTACTAGAGTGCTCCAAACACCATCAATTGGAGTGTTGTATTAGGGTTGTAAATACCTTGTTATCTTGTCATATAGAGACATTACTAGAGTACTCCAAAAACCTTCAATTAGAGTGTTGTATTTGGGTTGTAAGTGCCTTATTATCTTGCCATTTGGAGACACTACTAGAGTGCTCCAAATACCTTTAATTGGAGTGTTGTATTTGGCTTGTAAATGCCTTATTATCTTACCATAAATGGACACTACTAGAGTGCTCAAAACACCTTCAATTGGAGTGTTGTGTTAGGGTTGTAAATGCTCTATTATCTTGCCATCTGGAGACACTACTAGAGTTCCCCAAACACCTTCAATTGGGGTGTTGTATTAGGGTTGTAGTTGCCCTATTAACTTGCCATAAAGTGACACTTCTAGATTGTTCCAAACTGCTTTAATTGGAGTGTTGTATTTGGGTTGTAAATGCCCTACTATTATGGTGCAATATGGAGACACTACTACTGTAGTGTTCCAAACACCTTCAATTGGAGTGTTGTATTAGGGTTATAGTTGCCCTATTAACTTGCCATAAAGTGACACTTGTAGATTGTTCCAAACTGCTTTAATTGGAGTGTAGTATTTGGGTTGTAAATGCCCTATTATTATGGTGCAATTTGGAGACACTACTACTATAGTGTTCCAAACACCTTCAATTGGAGTGTTGTAAATACCCTGTTATCTTACCGTATATAGACACTACTAGAGTGCGCCAAACACCATCAATTGAAGTGCTGCATTATGGTTGCAAATGCCTTATTATTTTGCCATCTGGAGGCACTACGTGAGTACTTCAAAAACCTTCAATTGGAGTGTTGTATTAGGGTTATAAATGCCCTATTATGGTGCCATCTTGAGACACTTCTAGAGTACTCCAAACACCATCAATTGGAGTATTGTATTTGGATTGTAAATGCCCTATTATATTGCTATATAGAGACACTACTAGAGTGCTCCAAACATCTTTAATTAGAGTGTTGTATTAGCGTTGTAAATGTCATATTATCTTGCCATATTAGAGTGCTCCAAACACCTTCAATTTGTGTGTTGCAATTGGCTTGTAAATGCCCCATTATCTTGCTATAAATGAACACTACTAGAGTGCTCCAAATACCTTCAATTGGAGTGTTGTGTTGGGGTTGTAAATGCCCTATTATCTTGCTATAAAGTGACACTTCTAGAGTGTTCCAAACTCTTTCAATTGGAGTATTGTATTAGGGTTGTAAATGCCCTATTATCATGCAATATGGAGACACTACTAGAGTGGTCCAAATACCTTCAATTGGAGTATTGTATTAGGGTTCTAAATGCACTATTATCTTTCCATATTGAGATACTACTAGAGTGCTCCAAAAAGCTTCAATTGGAGTATTGTATTATGGTTCTTTGTGCCCAATTATCTTGCCATATAGGTCCACTACTAGAGGGCTCCAAACACCTTCAATTGAAGTGTTGTATTTGGGTTGTAAATGTATTAGTATCTTGCCATATAGAGACACTACTGTAGTGCCCCAAACACCTTCAATAAGAGTGTTGTGTTATGCTAAGTGCACCTCTAATTGCTCTAAAACTGAAAATAAATGCAATTAAATGTAAATAGATGAGTTTAGAGAAATTTGATACGTGAAGTGATAACGGAGTTCGGCAAAACAAAGGCCTACGTCTCCGGAGCGTCAGAACCTCTTCTAGGTGCGTCTTTCTATACCCAACGAGAAAGGTTTACAACTTGTGAATTGGTGAGTCCTTACACACCAACGGGAAGTCACGCGGCCAACTTAAAGAGAACAAGGTCTCAAAGTTTAGATCCTCAAGAGAAACACTTTAAATCTCACTCTAACCTAATATAATTCAAGATTAGTGAAGTGGGTTTGAGGTTGTTTGAGAGATATTGAAGTTTTAAGCTTAATCAACAATGGAGGAACTCAAGCTCACATAAAATCACTTTTTAGAATGTTAGGGTCGACTGTAATAAGTGGGGAAGGGACCCCATAGCTCTATTTATAGAGATAACTCCAGAAAGAGCAATTTGACTTAAAATGTTACCAATGTTTTATAAAATGTTACAACGTTTTAATTCAATTTTGAATTCTAGGTATTTTTTTCTACGAGATCAATAAAACATTACCAACGATTGTAAAACATTATATTACATTTTTCCTTGTAGAAACTTGATCAAAAACATGAATTTTTGAAGGTTGAATTTAATTAAATTGTTGTAACAATTGACAAACGTTTCCAACATTTGTGATTCCTTCTGAGTTTGATCAAGCTATTCCTTAGCTTTTGCTTACAGGTTAAATCGTTACAACGTTTTACAAACATTACCAACATTTGTATTTTGTTGAAACAGCATCAAACACACTTTACCAAGTTTAAAATATTACAATTTAAATTCTTGATAAATGTCTTCATGATTTCTTCATTTTAAGCAATCCATATTGCAATTCCAATTTGCTTGAACCTGCATAACTCTAAAATAAAAGAAATCGTAAAATTCAATAATTGTATATTTTACAATTTAGTCAAATAGACAAAAAATATTATTGCTTACAACAACAACTCCCCCTTTTGACAATTTGCAAAACAAACAATGCGGGTAAGTGCATAAATCAATTTTTTTTTCCAATTTGGTTTACTCAATTTTGATTTTGCATGTATAGCAATTTCTCCCCATTTTGAAAATCGACGAAAATGAGAAAAATTAGCACGTTTTCAAAGTGCTCCCCCTCAAAATATGCACTCTCCCTCTTTTGTACCCTAAAATGGTGCTAAATAAATGAATTGACAATATTGACAATGATTAAATGCTTGGAAATATGCCAAAGTACATGAAGGCTCTCCAAGATGGATAAAAATAACATGTTAGAATTTATGACAATATTCTACATGCCAAACCATGAATTTTGATATATTATACAGATTCTAACTCAAAATGGTTGAAGAGTTATAAATTTTCAAAGATTTTAATGACATGGCAGCCCCTGATTGGTGCCACGTGTCTTTGGGTACTCATAGCAATAACCCTAGCCTCTGTGTGTGTGAATTGGAGTACCAGAGCAATAATGTAAACCCTAGGGCCTGCTAGTCAGTAAACTAATGAAGAAATTCGTTGAGTTATGGATCTATATGGACCTAAAGCACATGGAATGTGCATGTGAACCAAGGTGACAGTTGAATGGTTCATCATGTGCCATGTTCAAACAAGTATGAGGCAAATTAAACCTCCAGCGCTTCCCGACCCCTTCGGGATGCATGCGTTTGGTGCATTGTGCACCGCATTCAAACCCATGCATGGCTCACTCTAAACCGAGCCTAAGCAAAGAAGAGAAGAGACCACAGAGGAGAGCTGTACTGCGGGCCCCACCCGATAGCCTCTCATCTCTTCCCCTCTTCCTTCTCTTCTTCTCCGGCTATGGAGAACATCAAATCAGGGGGAAATAAAGCTCAAAAGGGAAAATTGGGTTCAAATGTGAAATTGGAAATCTTTTGTTGAATTCTTGCGTCTCCATGAGAAGCTATTTTTCCTCTTTAGAGATTTAGCTCTTTTATCATGAACTTGTTTAATTTCATCTTACTCGGATTTAAGTTTTTATTATGATTGTTTGATTTGATGTTAATTTCTGTGATTTATTTTTTGTGATGATGCATGATTTATACTTGAATTGTAATATCTCGCTTAGGATTCGAAAGAACCAAAGTTTAGGATTATATAGGATGGTACAAAATTGTGAACACAAATATCTTAGGATTTAGACTAGAATTGACCAATTTGAAATCTAAACCGGAATGACAGAAATTAGGGTTAGGGTTTAATGAAGGACTTAATCGTGAAGTCAAATCCCTAATTAGGATCTCTTGAATTGAATTGAATATTGGTACGAAAGTCTTAATCATGAAGTACTAATATCTCAAGTTAGGATAGACTAATAATAACTTCATGGTCTAGATAGCTTGGGTGAAGGACTTAATTGTGAAATTCAAACTGTTTAGGCACGTTATTAACTCACGAAAGTGACCCTTTTAACATCTTAGGTTAGAAACACATCAAATTAAACATGAATTTAAACAAACTTAGTAGATAGGATTAGCAAGGGATTGTAGACCGAATTCCCATAGATTTCCAATCCTTGAAAACAACCAAAACTCTCTTTTACTTTTTAGTTTTAGATTAATTGTTACAAATTCTCCTCTCTTTAGATATTGAACCCAACCTGTAGGAATTTAGAACAAAACCGCCCCAATCAACTTTTACTTTCTTTAATATTATGAAATTAGTCAATAGAGTTAAAAATTAGTATTTTTCGATAATCCTTGTGGATCAATACCTCAAATACTACAAAGATTAGGTTGTACGCTTGCAATTGACCAATCTTTGAGTATTAGGTTTATAAATTTAAAAGTTCAAAAGAGTATAAAATTCATGATAAAATCCTATACACAAAATACTCAACATGCTGGAGGGATGTAGGTTAGGGGTGGCAGAAGAGAGGAGAGGAGGCAAGGATCTTTTTTATGTGTTTCATAAGGCTAGATTTTTAGCGCATTGATGGGAGATAAATGGGGGAGAAAAATTTTTTTATCTTTTTTTTTTGTAGACTACGTAATTTGAAATAGGATAGCTAGAGCATACCGAAATAAAAATACTAATTAACTCTAATATATATGATCAAGATTTCAAAACCATGAGATAGTTAAGCCACCTCTACCCTCACCCTTATGAGATCCATCCAAGATGTTAAATTAAGCCCACTTTTAAACAAATTAGCAACAAGCATATGGCATAACAGATGAAAACGAAAACCCATGTCATAATTGCAACTTTATTCATACATATAACATAGTACAAGATCTTATCTTTGACACATAAAATAGATAAACACACTACAATATTAGTAAAGATACTAAGGTCTAATTAAGAAACTAAACTGATCGTCATGTTTAGTTCCACAAGGCACTTTCAAAATGCCTTTCTTTTAGCCCAAGGAGCTCATGGTAATTTGGGCCAACCTGAAAATTTGGACTTAAGTATTTCGGGTATTTTCGCAATTGTCGGAAAATGAAATGAGCCGAAGGGTAATTTTGGAAAAATTGTGGGCCTCGATAGTATTTTCGGCATTGAAAAGGTTGATACAACAGGAAATTTAGGTACAATCGGTACCACAGGGTCTTTCAGCTGGGGGAATTTTGGTACTGTCAGGTCGGAGAACGTTTGCTGCGGTGTCACGTTAAAGTTGCGAGCCGCATGCACTGTGTAAATATTGGATGAGAGCACAAAAGCAACAGAAATGAATAAAGAGAGGAGGCAAGTGTGATAGGAAGCCATGATAGGGATGTACAAAATTCCTCGGATGATTTTGAAAGAGACATATAAGCAGGTGGTATATATTTATAGGGTAAAAAAGGGGGTTACTGTAAAAGTAGCGGGTCATGTGAAAAGGTTTATGATTGGTTAAGGAGATGGTTATTTTTGGGGGTTTTGTTTATTAAATTGGTTGGGGGAATAGGTACAGTTGTGTAAGATAAATCCATCATGTGAATATGTCATAATTGACTCATAAAGTAAGTTTCAGAATAAAAAAAAATAGTTTTTGTTTAGTTTTTTTTTTCTGAAACTTAAATCACAGACGGGTAAATAATTGTTCATTTCATAGAATGTTTCGTTCTTTATTTTTCCTTTTTTAATTACAAATTTAATTAACTCCGATCTATTTTTTGTAAATGTTTTAATAGGGCATGTACAATCCAAATACAACACTCAAATTGAAGATATTTGGAGCAATCTCGTAGTGTCTCCAAATGACAAGATGATAAAACATTTACAACCCTAATACAACATTCCAAGTGAAGGTGTTTGGAGCGCTCTAGTAGTGTCTCCAGATGGCAAGATAATAGAGCAGTTATGATGCGCGCAAAAGCGTATGCACAAAGTTTCAGTACAATAAGATGTACCTTTTAAACCTTTAACACGCGTTTGAGTTAAATTGCAAGTGCACAATTATATCAAAGTAGTATTTTAGGTATTGATCCACAGGGAGTACGATAAAACTTAGTTCAAACTTTAGTAATAAATTTCAGAAAATAAAATAAAGTAAAGTGCAATAAAAGTAAATTGGGGGGTTTGTTCTAACAATTCCTAAAGTTGGGTTCAATACCCAAAAGAAAGGAGTTTGAAACAATAATTGTAAATAAAAGTAAAAGAAAGGAATTGATTTGCTTTCAAGATTTAGAGATCTAGGGGTCTTTGGTCTACAATTCCTTGCTAACTCTATTAATTCGGTATTTGTTTGAATTCATGTATGATTTGATGAGGTTTCTAACCTAATATGTTATTAAGGGTTACTTTCGTAAATTAATAACATGCCTAGGTAACTCGAACTTCTCAATGAAGTTCCCCACCCTAGCTACCTAGACCTATAAGCTCTTGTTAGTCTCTCCTCCCCTCAAATATTGGTACTTCGCAATTAAGTCCATCATACCAATACCCGATTTGAATTGAGATGTCCTAATTAGGGTTTGACTTCACGATTAGGTTCTTCACCAAATTCCTAACCTTAATTTCTATAGTTCCGGCTTAGATTAAATTGGTTACAATCTTAACCTAAACCTAAGGTATTTGCATTCATAGTTTGATACTATCCTATTGATCACAGTCAATTTTGGTTCTTTCGAATCCAAAACGGGATACTACAATTCAAGTACTAACTATGTAATTAACGCAAATTATTAAATCACAGAAATTAACAATCAAATCCCATAAAACAATCATAATAAAAACAAATAACCGAATAAAATAGAATTAAACAAGTCCATGCATTGACCTAAACCCCTAGAGAGAGATCTACTCCCTCATGGAGAGATCCATTACAAAAGTTGGCAAAAGTAAGAAGAAATGAAATAAAGAAATGATTACACCCTTTATTTGATCAAAGCCCTCAATCTTGCCGACTTCTTGCTCAGGAAACCCTTCTTCTCCTTGCTTGAAAGCTTTCCTTTTTCTCCAGAATTTATCGCTAAGAATTGTGTGTGTGTGTAGAGAGAGAATGAAAGAATGAGGGATGATGAATAGAGATTGAACACCCCCTTTTATAGCCAAAGACCATGCCCAATTAAGAGCCTAGAAAGTGGAGTTAGTGGGTGTTATATTTGGATTGTTTCCCAGGATTCCCTGTCCACATTTAACTGTAACACACGTCCATGAAGTACCAAAAATAGAACCCGTGTTGAAACTGTGTAAATTTGGCATTTCTGCGGCTCCAGTGCGGATGGCCTATCCGCACTGCGGGTGGTCTCATCCGCATTGGCTCTAAGTTTCCTTATTTAACTTGTGCAAATTAGTTGAATGCGGATGACAGTGCGGATGGCTGATCCGCGCTGCGGGTGGAATCTGCTTTTCAAACATGTTCTGAAATCGACTAAGTATTGAGTGCGGCTGGGCTCATCCGCACTGCGGGTGGAACTTCATCCGCACTAGGCTCGGGAAAATTCCTGCGCAGCGCTTGGATGTTGGAAATGCGACTAAGTCCTCAGTGCGGCTGGTCTGACCCGCACTGCGGATGATTTGATCCGCACTGGTGGGTATTTTCGCCATTTTTCATCATTTCCTGCAATGAAAAGCCAAACAACCGTAGTAACTTGATTCTAGGTATATTTAAATCACTTTATATTAAAAATACAAGATATTTGGGGTTATTTTTATAATAAAACCTAGATTAAATGTGTATATAATTTATGCTTATCAAGTTACAAACCTAACACAGCATTCAAATTGAAGGTGTTTGGAGCACTCTTGTAGTGTCTCTGGATGACAAGATAATAGGGCATTTACAACCCTAATACAACAGTACAATTGAAGGTGTTTGGAGCACTCTAGTAGTGTATTCAGATGCAAGATAATAGAGCATTGACAACCCAAAAACAACACTCAAATTGAAGGTGTTTGGAGCAATCTAGTAGTGTCTTTATATGGAACCTAATACAACACTCCAATTGAAGGAGTTTGGAGGACTCTAGTAGTGTATTCAGATGGCAAGATAATAGAGCATTTACAACCCTAACACAATATTCCAATTGAAGGTGTTTGGAGCACTCTAGTAGTGTTCATTTATGGCAAGATAATAGGGCATTTACAAGCCAATTGCAACACTCCAATTGGAGGTGTTGGGAGCACTTTAGTAGTGTCTCTATATGGCAAGATAATAGGGCATTTACAATCCAAATACAACACTCTAATTGAAGGTATTTGGAGCAATCTAGTATGTCTCCAAATGGCAAGATGATAGGTCATTTACAACCCTAACACAACACTCCAATTAAAGTTGTTTCGAGCACTCTAGTAGTGTCCATTTATGGCAATATAATAAGGCATTTACAAGCCAATTGCAACACTCCAATTGAAGGTTTTTTGAGGACTATAATAGTGTCTCTATATGGCAAGATAAAAGGCTATTTATAACCATAATACAGCACTCCAATTGAAGGTGTTTGGAGCACTCTAGTAGTGTCTCTATATGGCAAGATAATAGGTCATTTACAATTCAAATATGACACTCTAATTGAAGATATTCGGAGCAATCTAGTAGTGTTTCCAAATTGCAAGATAATAGGGCATTTACAACCCTAATACAACACTCCAATTGATGGTGTTTGGAGCACTCTAGTAGTGTCTTCAGATGGCAAGATAATAGAGCATTTACAACCCTAACACAATATTCCAATTGAAGGTGTTTGGAGCACTCTAGTAGTGTTCATTTATGGCAAGATAATAGGGCATTTACAAGCCAATTGCAACACTCCAATTGGAGGTGTTTGGAGCACTTTAGTAGTGTCTCTATATGGCAAGATAATAGGGCATTTACAATCCAAATACAACACTCTAATTGAAGGTATTTGGAGCAATCTAGTAGTGTCTCCAAATGGCAAGATGATAGGTCATTTACAACCCTAACACAACACTCCAATTAAAGTTGTTTGGAGCACTCTAGTAGTGTCCATTTATGGCAAGATAATAAGGCATTTACAAGCCAATTGCAACACTCCAATTGAAGGTTTTTTTAGGACTATAATAGTGTCTCTATATGGCAAGATAAAAGGCTATTTACAACCCTAATACATCACTCTAATTGAAGGTGTTTGGAGCACTCTAGTAGTGTCTCTATATGGCAAGAGAACATTTACAACCCTAACACAGCACTCCAATTGAAGCTGTTTGGAGCACTCTGGTAGTGGCAGTATATAGCAAGATACTAGGTATTTACAACCCTAATACAACACTTCAATTAAAGATGGTTGGAGCACTATAGTAGGGTCTCTAGATGGCAAGATAATAGGGCATTTCCAACCCTAACCCAACATTGCAATGGAAGGTGTTTGGAGCACTCTTGTAGTGTTCATTTATGGCTAGATAATAGTCCCTTTACAAACCAATTGTAGCACTCCAATTGAAGGTGTTTGGAGCACTATAATAGTGCTCTATATGGCAAGATAATAGGGCATGTACAATCCAAATACAACACTCAAATTGAAGATATTTGGAGCAATCTCGTAGTGTCTCCAAATGACAAGATGATAAAACATTTACAACCCTAATACAACATTCCAAGTGAAGGTGTTTGGAGCGCTCTAGTAGTGTCTCCAGATGGCAAGATAATAGAGCAGTTACAACTCTAACACAGCATTCAAATTGAAGGTGTTTGGAGCACTCTTGTAGTGTCTCTGGATGACAAGATAATAGGGCATTTACAACCCTAATACAACAGTACAATTGAAGGTGTTTGGAGCACTCTAGTAGTGTATTCAGATGCAAGATAATAGAACATTGACAACCCAAAAACAACACTCAAATTGAAGGTGTTTGGAGCAATCTAGTAGTTTCTTTATATGGAACCTAATACAACACTCCAATTGAAGGAGTTTGGAGGACTCTAGTAGTGTATTCAGATGGCAAGATAATAGAGCATTTACAACCCTAACACAATATTTCAATTGAAGGTGTTTGGAGCACTCTAGTAGTGTTCATTTATGGCAAGATAATAGGGCATTTACAAGCCAATTGCAACACTCCAATTGGAGGTGTTGGGAGCGCTTTAGTAGTGTCTCTATATGGCAAGATAATAGGGCATTTACAATCCAAATACAACACTCTAATTGAAGGTATTTGGAGCAATCTAGTATGTCTCCAAATGGCAAGATGATAGGTCATTTACAACCCTAACACAACACTCCAATTAAAGTTGTTTAGAGCACTCTAGTAGTGTCCATTTATGGCAATATAATAAGGCATTTACAAGCCAATTGCAACACTCCAATTGAAGGTTTTTTGAGGACTATAATAGTGTCTCTATATGGCAAGATAAAAGGCTATTTACAACCATAATACAGCACTCCAATTGAAGGTGTTTGGAGCACTCTAGTAGTGTCTCTATATGGCAAGATAATAGAACATTTACAACCCTAACACAGCACTCCAATTGAAGCTGTTTGGAGGACTCTGGTAGTGGCACTATATAGCAAGATACTAGGTATTTACAACCCTAATACAACACTTCAATTAAAGATGGTTGGAGCACTATAGTAGGGTCTCTAGATGGCAAGATAATAGGGCATTTCCAACCCTAACACAACATTGCAATGGAAGGTGTTTGGAGCACTCTTGTAGTGTTCATTTATGGCTAGATAATAGTGCATTTACAAACCAATTGTAGCACTCCAATTGAAGGTGTTTGGAGCACTATAGTAGTGCTCTATATGGCAAGATAATAGGGCATGTACAATCCAAATACAACACTCCAATTGAAGGTATTTGGAGCAATCTCGTAGTGTCTCCAAATGACAAGATGATAAGAGATTTACAACCCTAATACAACATTCCAAGTGAAGGTGTTTGGAGCGCTCTAGTAGTGTCTCCAGATGGCAAGATAATAGAGCAGTTACAACCCTAACACAGCATTCAAATTGAAGGTGTTTGGAGCACTCTGGTAGTGTCTCTAGATGGCAAGATAATAGGACATTTACAACCCTAATACAACAGTACAATTGAAGGTGTTTGGAGTACTCTAGTAGTGTATTCAGATGGCAAGATAATAGAGCATTGACAACCCAAAAACAACACTCAAATTGAAGGTGTTTGGAGCAATCTAGTAGTGTCTTTATATGGAACCTAATACAACACTCCAATTGAAGGAGTTTGGAGGACTCTAGTAGTGTCTTCAGATGGCAAGATAATAGAGCATTTACAACCCTAACACAATATTCCAATTGAAGGTGTTTGGAGCACTCTAATAGTGTTCATTTATGGCAAGATAATAGGGCATTTACAAGCCAATTGCAACACTCCAATTGGAGGTGTTTGGAGCACTCTAGTAGTGTCTTTAGATGGTAAGATAATAGAGCATTTACAACCCGAATACAACACTCAAATTGAAGGTGTTTGGAGCACTCTTGTCGTGTGTCTATATGGCAAGATAATAGGGCATTTATAACCCTAATACAACAATTTTGTTGATGTTTTTTGGAGAACTCTAGTAGTGTTTTTATATGGCAATATAATAGTGCATTTATAACTCTAATACAACACTCCAATTGAAGAGGTTTGTTGCATTCTGGTAGTGTCTCTAGATTGCACGATAATATAGCATTTACATCCCTAATATAACACTCCTATTAAATTTGTTTGGAGCACTCTAGTAGTGTCTCTAGATTGCAAGATAATAGAGCATTTACATCCCAAATACAATACTCCAATTGATGGTGTTTGGTTCACTTTAGTAGTGTCCCTTTGTAGCAAGATAGTAGGGATAGCACATGCTAGATCATGAGGGGTCACATCATGTTGTGACTCCAATTCAAGGTGTATCTGCTCCTAACTAACTGTGTAATTAGGGGTTGCTGAAGTGTAAATCATAGCGTCTTCAAAATGACATGTGACATACAAATTTCCTTTGTCAACTTTAACTATTGGATCATGGGATGGTTTAGCATAGTTTTTATTCTACTGGAAAAAAAAAAAAAAAAACCTATCAAAAAAAGGCCGCCTCAGGTGTGGCAATGAATTAGAGTAGTGGGTTATGAAAAAATAAATAAATAAATAACCCAGCCCAATCCATGCATTTCTATGGGAAAGCGTTCAAATCCAATCAAGGCAAATGAAAGTCACCACGTTGAAGATATCAAATCCAATCAAGATCAAAATAAATCCAATTAGGATTTCCAGCAGCTCTCAAGCTTACAAAATACAAATATAATATTGTAAATTAGGAAATTCCAGCCGGTACAAATTAGATTGTAATCAATCTGTATACAACATATTGTATATTACGAAGTACCAACGGCTAGTCAATTTAGCCTGTGTGTGTATATATATATATTCTCGAGTAAGGCTTGGGTGCTATGGATAGCATAGAGGCCACCGTGTTACGGCTCAATATTCGAGTTTTCAAAATCCAAACGGTCGATTCGAACCGTTCATTTTGTTCTTCATATTAATATGTGTTTGGAGATCAAATTTTACATTTTTTGAAAAAAATTTACTATTTTTTTAGATAGGTAGAAAACCAAATATCTTAATGGTGCAGAATTTTTTAGATCAAGTGATTTTCTACCTAACTAATAAAATAGTAAAGAAATTTCAAAAAATGTAAAATTTGGTCTCCGAACACATATTAATATGGAGAACAAGATGAACGGTTCGGATCGATCATTTGGATTTTGAAAACTCGAATATTGAGCAGTAGCACGGTGGCCCTCTATGCTATCCATAGCACCCAAGCCTTACTCTATTCTAATAGATGGCTCAAATACCCCATTGCTTTATATCCCAATCGTATTCTAATATTTTTATTTTTGATTTCAAAGTTCAAATAAAATATTTGAACCGCTCAACATGATATTCACATTAAAATATACTTAGAGATCAAATTTTATAATTCTAAGAAATTTTTAACTATTTTTTAAGATAGTTACAAAATCATTGTTTTTAGATGGTCCACAATTTTTTGAAAAATATTGATTTTGTACCTATCTTAAAAAATTGTAAAAAACTTGCCAAAAAATATAAAGATGTTAAGATATGATTGGAGCATGAAGCAATGAAGCATTTGAGCCCTCCTCGTAATATATGTAAATTAAAATAGATTAGCAACAATTTCACGTTTGACTTTTATTTGCAATACACCAGCACACAGAAGAATAGATAGCATGCAGGTATATAAATATTTCACTAATACATAATATGAAATGAGAACAATAATCATATCATGGATGATATGGATCTCAATTCTCATCTCTTTACAAAGGACTTAGTTTTGATTTCTTAAAAATAGACCTAAAAAATTAGATCGGAGTTAACAAAATTCTTATTCGGAGAAGAAAAATAAAGAAACAAACATTGAGCAATTATTAACAAGCCATATATTATTTAAGTCTGAAGAAAATAAACACTGAATCTTATTTTTCTTATATTTTGAAACTTTACCACATATCGTATTCTGACACACGAAGTGATGCAAAGAAGAGACATGAATTGCAAGATGCGATGTGTGATGTGTGATGAGTGTCCATTAGAAACAGCTCAACATTTGTTCTTTGATTGCATTAATGCACAGCAAGTTTGGGGGCCGCTGCAAGCACTGGTACAATATAAACACTCAGTGGAATCAACATGGGTGGCATCGAGACAACAGAACTGTCACCAAACTGGGCAATACAAGCATATTTGGACTACTCAATTTATAGCAGTCCTTAGATCTATATGGAGGCAAAGAAATGCGGTTATTTTTCGAGGAAGAAAGCTGCCAACTTAGATTGTGGCAAATCGTGGTATGGAAGATGCCTGTGGGAGCAGTTTTGTGGGAAAAACAGATTTTTGTTTAGGGGAGATTGGGCACAACAAGGAAGAGGAGAATAAAATGTAATAATGTAATAATGTAGAAATGTTGTTGTAATTGCATCTAATTTTAATATTGATAGCCATTACCAATTTTTCAAAAAAGAAACTTTACCACATATTCACATGATGGATTTATCTTGAACAAACAGCTCTTGGTTCCCCAACCGATGTAATAAACTCAATGCCCACAACTAACCATCTTCTTAACCAAACATAGACCCTTTCACATGACGTGCTACTTTTACTGTACTCCTTTTACCCTATAAAGACCTCCCCATGTGTCTCCTTCAAATTCATCCAGGAATTGTATGTATACATCTCTATCATGGCTTTCTACCACATTTGCCTCCTTTCCATGTTCATTGCTGTTGCATTTGTGCTTTCATCCAACATTTACACAGTGCATGCCGCTCGCAACCTAGACATGACACCACAACAAACCTTCCCCGGCATGACAGTACCAAAAATCGACCCCCTCCCAAAAGATCCCGTACCAGTACCAGAACTGCCAAAAGTTGACCCCTTGCCTAAAGAACCGCTGCCAAAAGACCCCCTACTGAAAGCCCCTGTGGTACCGACCATACCTAAAGATCCTGTACCAACCCTTCCAAAATTACCCTTCGGCTCGTTTCATTTTCCCACACTGCCACAAATGCCCGGAGTACCAGAGCCCAAATTTCCAGGTTGGCCCAAAATCCCATGAGCTCCATGGGCTAAAAAGAGACATTTTGCATGGTGCACCTTAACGGAAGACTGTGCGTGCAAGTGCCTTGTGAAACTAGACCTCAGTTTCCTTAATTAAACCTTAGTAAATCTACTACTGCAGTTTGTTTTAAGTATTTCATATGTGAAAGAAGATCTTGTGCTTTTAAATATTTTGTATGAATAAAGTTACAATTATGACATGAGTTTTTCTTTTCATCTGTTGTGGTTGTGGCCTATGCTTATATATAGTTCTTGTTACCTCTATAATTTAACACTAGCAATCTTCTCAAAAAAAAAAACACTAAAAAATAGTGGCAGGTTTCCCTTTTTTTCCAAAAAAGATACACCTGATGATTGCATAGATGGATGGAAGTCCCACAGAGCCATAAAGGTTTGTGGTTTTAAGAGCTACTTATCCAAAATTATTAAGAAAATAAAATATTTAAACTACATAGTGGTTTGTGAAACAAAAAATTACTAAGAGCTCCAATTGAGGATGAAAGCCCTGAACTGCTCTAAATTTTAACCCTCTGAGCGGTCTCAAAATATGTTGCCCCGTTTTTTTCTTGCATATCTGGTTGAAAATACCTAAACAGCTTGCAGTTAGCATGCATTAATTTGGCGATATATCTCTTCCAAAAAAATTGAATTAATTAGGCAAACCCAACTTTGGTACTGTAAAATGCTGTCAAGGTCTTAAACTTCCAAATATCACCTCGTTCAAAGCTTTGAGGACCCGGGATGCGTATAATATTATGCTTTATTCAGCTGTTTCAGTTCTCATTCCAAGATTTCAGGATTTTCATGTGGCTGAAAATGAAAACAGGAAAAAGAAAATTAAAATGAACCTGGGAAAAGAAATTATTCGTCACATTGATTCTCATAAATGTATGTTTAAATGTTATTTTGTGTGCATTATAAATAAAACAAAATCATTTGTTCTCAACTTCTCATAAAACTAAGCACGCAGATCCATGTTGGAAGGTTTCAGCATGGCAAAATGTCACTTCTCATGATCGAGGTGGCAAACATGTAAACAGCATTACATACTTCAAAAATATTGCTGATGTATAACATATTGTGCAAGGACAAGGTAGTCATAGAGGATTAACTTGGCGGAACCCAATTTGTACTTTGAGAGGCTATACTGCACACTTTTAAATTTTCTTAATGATTCATTATAAGTAAATTCAGAAAATTTTGAAATGCTGATCACTAATTTAACAAATATATTAATTTTATATAAACCAAAATCCCTTTTGGAGTAGCAATTGGCTCTAGTTTCTATTAAGATCTGCCCGTGAAGTAACTAACAGAGAAAAGAGAAAATACAGAGAATGAATAGAAATGAGCAATTAGGAAGCTACCTTATAAGTCTTTGAAGAAAATAAACACTTTAATGTTATGTTATCCTTTCCCTTCAAACTTAGAACTTTATATCACATGCATGTACATTTGGTCTTGAACTAACAACCATACTCGATTCCCAACAAACAACCAATCTACTAAACATTTAAACTCATACAGCAAATAAATAAAGTACTTTAACCAATTATTTAACCAATTAAATTCCCTTTTCCGTGACTCAGTTTCTCCCTCTAAAATATAAATACAACCCAAAATGTCTCCTTCAAAATCATCCCACGAATGTTGTACATCTCCATCATGGGTTCCTACAACAGTTGCTACCTCTCATTCTTCCTTCCTATTGCACTTTTGTTTTTGTACAGTATTGACACACTGCATGCCGCTTGCAACCTAAATTTGATGCCACAACAGACCTTCCCGGGCCTGACTGAACCAAAAGTTAACCCTCTACCAGAAGAGCACTTACCAGTACCAGAGGTGCCCAAAGTCGACCCCTTGCTGAAAGACCTGATGTTACCAACCCGACCTAAAGAACCTGATGTACCAATTCTTTCAAAACAGAAAGTATTGCCAATACTGCCAAAGTCTGAACACTTGCCAAAATTACCTTTTAATCCATTCCATTTTCCTTTATTTCCATTTTCCTCAATTAGTAATTCCTGTGCCTCACTTTCCTATTGGTCCCAAAATACCATGAAGGCCTTGGGCTTTGAGGGGGCACTGTGCAAAGTACTTCCTCATGGAAGGCAGTGTTCAAGGGCCTTGTGAAACGAGATTTCAGTTTAGCTTCCTTAGAATTCTGTAATTCTATTACAGCTGTGTGTTTATACATGTTTCATCTGCAACGGATCTTGTACTTCAGATGCTTGGTATGAATAATTAAAGCTGTAATATGATGACCTTGCATGGTTTAATTTGTTCCCCTGTTGTGATGTATTTAATGCTCTTGGCTTATTGTGTGGTTCACTATAGGGCTCAAATTAATCACAGACAATTAGCACTGTGTCATTCATTTTTTTTTTTTTTTTACTTTTAAAAAAAAAACAGACAACTGAGAACTACTTGTAGTCCCACAGATATTTGTGGTCAACTAGAGATAATTAACCAAAATAACAAAAGGAAGGAAAATGTATCTTGTTATAAATATATCTCATTTATAATAGATATTTAAGGAGGAAGAATTTAGTATATTCAGTACATGATATTTTAGAAGGTGTCTTTTATAAGTTTTTCTTTAGAGATTTATATATTGTTATAAATATATCTCATTTAATTTGTATTCTATGTAATTATGAAGTCAAGTAATACAATCAAACTTTATCATAAAATTATGTCTTTTGTTTCTTTTTTATTTCTCGTATCTCCCTTAGAAACCTTAACATAAAAATATATTGTAAACACAATTAATTTACAATTGTTAAATTTGAAATGGTAGGTGTAAGTTGAATTTGTAATGGTAGACTGTCGTGACAACAACAAAAATCACGATTTTCAAATGGTTGTAATTTTTTATGGTGAATAACCGTAGCTTGTTGTTTTATTATTATCATGACACTAATTATATAGAAGAGATATTTTCTGTTGTTCAGGGTATTTTCGTGACGGAATGTCTGCCGCCAAAAAGTTGTTGCATGTTAAGATTTTTTTAATATAAACCAACGTTGAATTTCTACATAATTAATATATTTGGAAGAAAATTTATGAAAATACTTCACACCATCAATATCAAGCTTTTTTTATATTTGTTTTGATTTTTAAATTATATTTTGTTCAGTGCTTCCAGTACTGAAATAGTTAGTAACCTTAGATCCAATAACAACCAAATACAATACAGGCCCGGTATTCTGGCCCAATCATATCTGGCCATCGAGTATAAAGACATTTCAGTGCTGCTACCAAGTTTTCTCGGTTTAAAATTTTAATGGTAATCTTTTGTCCCAATTTAGCTTAATCAGTGAACTAAAATTCCCCACTTTTAACAGTAGTATATATTTTCTTTCTGGAATTGTAAGCAAGAAGAAGTGCCAAATTGTTGTTTACATTGTAATCTGTTATTTTTACTTTTCTATCGCTCATACACACACGCACACAAATGCATTTTTGTTTTTTTGTTATATGGAAGAATATTCTGCTGGACATACAATTTTTGCTAAATTCAAACCATTATTTTTTTTCATTTAAGTTGTTAATTTCTTCTAGTAATGAATCTCTCATCATATTGCGTCTTGTAAAACTTGAACCTGTGATCTCTTGTAAGTAACTTTAATAGCTTATCATCTGAAAAAATTATATCTATTAAAGTTAAATGGAATTAAACAATCATCTCGTCGACAAATGAAATCAAAACCATGCACAGATCGTACATCTTATCTAGTACTTATCTTGCTCCAGTAAACGGCAAGTAAAAAAATAGAATGCTCCACAGAAAGATCCAACCTAAGACATTAAGAAATGTTGATGAGAATGATTTTAGGGAAAAGAACATGGCTATGGTAATAATCCTTTATTTTAATGAAACAGGTTGAATTTTGTTATATTAAAACCCATTTTCGTGTGGAAAATTCCAGTAATAAATTATAAGAGATAAACAAAGACTGGTAAAGTAATTGGTGTCAGGCTTTAAACCAGCTGATAAATAAAACGATATTAATTAATCATTTAAATTTCAAATTTGATTTGATTGACCTACTACTGCTACTAATTATGTCAGCAGAGGCCGGGGCTCCCCATTAGCTCTTTTAGAATTTCCCCAATTTTTTTGATCCCATTTAAAAATGCTCAAATGCATCCAAAAAGCTGCAACAGAGTACAAAAATCATTGCACCAACATTCAACAAACACAAATCAAACAGCAAACATATCATATTCTTCCTTTCCGTTGTTTGAGTAAAAAAAAGGAGCAAAAGGCAACACAGAGAACCAAGCTTGGGAATAATAAAATGGTGATGAGCACGGATTTAGGGAAAAGGACGTGGCTAAAGAGATTTTAGGATACCATGTTACATGGCCTAAAAGCCTGGGTTGTCTCCTCTTTCACCAAATGCGGTCAAATGGAAAGCATCTTTTCTTCACCAAAATGTCACATGCATGGATTAGTGGTTACCGATAGACCCATAAAATACTGCCATATTTTTTGTTTTCTTTTTCGAAATTTGCATCTTTTTGCGTGTTTTATCACAACAAAAGATACATCACAGGTCCTAAAGATAACCATGCATATGCCATTGCTTCAAATTATCATGTAAAGGTTCGCACTTGCACGTTGCACCATCCTTTCATTTTGTTTGTTTATTTATTTTTGCTTGTAAAATTAAGAACTTTTCTTGTGCTTGTTAGTTAATTAATTAGTCAATGTAACAACCTGTAAAACACGCAATCAATCTTTGTTAAGACATATAATTAATAATCTTATGCGGTACACAAACAAAATAGGTGAAATTAATAAATATATATCTCACACACACACAGATAGGCTAACTTGCTTTGGAAATTAAAGAGTGTTTTACTTCCTACTTATATATTCATTTTAAAGTTTAAATAACCAATTCAAATCTTCCATCATGTTTTTTTTATATTAAAATGTGCTTGGAGACCAAATTTTACATTTTTTTTTTAATTTGTTTACTATTTTTTCAAAAATTTTGAAAATCACAACTTTTCATTAAATTAAAAAAAATAATAAAAAATTTGCAAAACAATGATTTTCAAATAGTAAAAATTTCTAAAAAAATGTAAATTTTGGTCTCTAAGTACATTTTAATATAAATAACATGTTGGAACAGTCGAATCGACTGTTTGAACTTTAAAAAATTAAGATATAAACGAGAAGTAAAATATCCTCTTTAATTTGCAAGGCAAGTTAGCCCATATATATATAGAGAGAGAGAGAGAGAGAAGACGGATCCACTTGCAACATCTTACAACAAGTTGATTTTGTAATTTTTAAAGCTCAAATAGTCGATTCAAACCATTAAATATGATCTTTGTATCAAAATGTGCTTGAAGATCAAATTTTACATTTTTTTTACTATTTATTAAGTATTTTATAAAATTGTTATTTTTAGATAATTCTAGACCACTTAAAAATAACGGTTTTGCCAACTTGAAATTTGCAATTTCCTTGAAAGCTAATTCTTTTAAAATTGGGGACCTACGGGTTTTTAATATTTTCAATATCGTAAATACAAAATACTTAATAAATAGTAAAAAAAAATTTAAAAATATAAAATTTGATCTCCAAGTACATTTTAATATAGATATCATATTAAACGGTTGGATTTTAAAAATTACAAAATCAAATTATTATAAAATTTTATAACTTTTAAATATTATAAGTGGATCACTTCTTTTATTTATATATATATATATATATATATATATATATATATATTGCTAAAATATATCACATCATATGAGTTTGATTACTTTATCACGTCGCTGTATTGGTTACCTAATTTGGAAGAAGAATATTCAACATGTTCAATAATGAAATATGGAGAAAAAGGCACCAAATTCTAAAAATTCTGAGTAAGCGATAGGCAATAATTAAAGAGATGGGAGTTCAAAAAGGCTATATATATAGACAATTAATGAGATATGTTATAATGTGCTCTCTGTCTCTCTCTCTCTCTCTCCCTTAATTTCACCACCTTGGTCTTTGGTGTATTTATCCGTAGGGACACATTACATATGATATAGGTGCGCCACTCTAGACTTGGGTCCATGTCAAATTTACTTTTGGTGCTACTCAACTGCCCCGTTTCAGCAACCTTTGTTCTTCTTCTTTTTGGATATATTCACATTTTAGAATTTTTATGAAATTGGTTTTGCTTGCAGTAGTTATCCACCCTTCAGTACAAGAAAGATTTTCATTCGGCTTTCTTCAGTGGCATTGAACAAAAAAAATTGAAATTATGGAATTAGGACCAAAAAAATACATTTAGATTTCTCTTTTATTCCAACTAAATAATGAAATTCTTAGTTCTAATGTTATAAGTTTCAATGTTAAAAAAATGAGGACTTCAATATCATAAAATAATACAATCTTATTTTTCATTTATATTTCTAAATTTCAAGTTTTACATTCAAATCTTGGCCCTTTTTATTTTAATGGAAGACACGTTCACACAAAGATTTATGATTTTTAAAACTTATTTTAACGAACATGGTTAATAATGGTAGATATATTTTAATAAATTCATTTCATTGTTGACGTCTTCATTCAATATAAAATAAATTTTAAAAATCATAACATTTTATGTGGATTCATTTCTTATAAAAATGAACAAAATCAATGTTTAAACTCAAAATTTGAGTTTCAAAATTTCAAAATATTAATAAAAATTGAGGTGAGATCCAGTTTTTTTTGTCTATATTGACAAAAATAATGCCCTATGTACAAGAGTAAGTTTGAAATCTGATTGAAAGATCTCTAATAAATATTTAAATTAGGAAGCCTAACTCCCATCATTAAAAAAATAATGAGATTGTGAAATTTTGTGACATTAATTAAACCAAGAGGCTCGTCACACGCTAACACAACATATGCAACAATGTATCTATATTTCAAAACATGAAATTTCATTGTCAAGCTAAATCTTTCATCTTGTTAGATTTGTGAGAAATGTATTCAAATAAACGTTTTTAAAATTGAAACTTATTTTATTCTAGATCAGCGGTTCAATAATGAATTCTCTAATAATTATGTTTTTTTTTTTCTGGTATTGATTGTATATTTATATCTCATAAGTAAAAATACTGTTCATAACCAGCTAACAGTTAATACTGGTGATGTATTACATTTGCATGCATCTTCTTATTTTTTAAGTTAATTTTTTCGCGTATCTTTAATTCATTAGTATCTGATTTCTACCATAAAAATGCGATTATTTTTTATGTTTCATAATTTTTTTATGGTTTTCTCAAGTAATATCCACACAAGGAAATGAGCATGTGATTGTGGTAAAGCGCAAGCCCAAATTCTATTTATCGTAAATAGTTCTTATGATTGATAAACGTAAAATAGCCTACAAAAAATATATATATAATTTTTTTGTTCATGATCGTGTCACGGACCTCGCGGTACTACATTTATTTTAGTATCCGTGCTACAATACTCGCACAGTACTTTGTACTACAGTATCTGCACTTAAAGGAATAATGTATTGTGGTCCCCACTAATTATATAGTCAACTAATTGCTATTCTAAAATCTGAGCAATATTATTTCTCTATGATCTCCACTAATTATATAGTTTCTCTTTTACAATTTCCATACTCGTTCTCGCGTCAAGCTTTATAGCAGTGGAACACAATGAGGGGTAAAGATTACTAAGCCACCCCCATAAATTAAAATTTTATATTTTGGTCCATTAGATATTATAAATTTTATATGCATTAATACCTTTTATTTGAATTTTCAGCCTCTCCAATCTCTATTTTCTAGTTCCGCCCCTGAACCTTTCTCTAACAAAAATAGTTGACTTCAAAAGAATAAAAAATACTTCAATGCATAGATATAAATACTTTTAGTACTTAGATATTAATATTTTCAGTGTCATATGTAAAAATACTTAGATATGTATACCTTCGTAGTTATAAATACTTAGAAGATAAGATATTAACACTTAAAAAACATATTAATACTTTGATGCATGACTTGTTATGATTATTCTTTTTCGAGTTCCCCAATTATCCCCACATCAATCTTTCTATAACAAAAATAGTTGACCTCGTACGTATAAATAATTCAATGTATAAGTATAAATATTTTTAATACTTAGATATTAATATTTTCAGTGTCATATGTAAAAAATAGTTTCAAGTATAGGTATAAATACATGTACTGCGAGGTATAAATACTTGCGCGACAACAAGTCTGAAAGTACATCATCATAGATTTCATTTGAAAGAAAAAATTACGTAGATATTAATAATATGAAAATAAAATAAAATTGTGGAGATTTTGAAGTCCCTGCAGAAAGTTATCTTTCTGCATTTAATTATCAGTGGTCCCCCTGCAGGTACAGTGCTGCGAGTACAATTATCTTTGCGCTATAATACCCGCACAATAAATAATTGTTCACCTCATAGGTATAAATACTTCTGTGCATATATATTAATACTTTAGGAAAAAAAATTCAAATTGTGGATTTTTTGTGATCCCCACAAAAAATTATTTGTTTACATTTAATTTTCAGTAATTTTCCTGCGGATATTGTTATCAGTTTCCTAAAATATATTCATGTCTTTCTACTCTAGTAAATTAGCATAATTTAAAGTGCGCAACTGATCATTTATTGTTTGAAATTGACATAAAAATATTGTTTGATATTAATCGATGGTCCAAGAATTAAGTCATACTTAATGTTTATTCTAGGATTTGCAAAATGTTGAAGCGAATTAAAATAGTTAATTTACAAAACTGATATTTAATTTGGTGATGAAGATAATCTTTTTTTTTTTTTGCGTGAGATGTTGCGAGTTTAAAATTCGAGTAAAAGATCCCATGTGAATATTTAAATTATAAAAAAAAAATTAACCTTAACTTTTAAAATTCTAGATAATAAGTGGTAGCATCCACGTAATTAAATAACAATAACAAAGCAAGTTAATTCATTGGATACTTGCATAGTGTAATTCCAATTAAATAATTTGTATACGAGACGTGATTATTTTTTTTAGAGGAATTATTTTTTATTTCTTTAAATTTTTAATATTTATGAACCATTTAATTCAGATTTTAAATCTACAATTTTTCACCCAGAAAACATCATTGTTAGTCATTAGATTAAATGCTGATTATCATGACTCGTAATTGTTGATTGAGATTTAATGGTGAAATTGTAAATTTAATAGCTTGTTGACTTCCCTAATAAAATCTAAAAAAATTTGCGTCAACCATTTATGAAAACCACTGATTAGAAATTTGGTGTCCCCTTAAAGGTGGTTTGACTTTGAAATAAAATCGAAGATTAATTAAGGAGCTAATTGCTAATGCGACACTAAATTGATAATTAATCGCTCACTTTGTTCGATGACATGGAGATCAGTACTGGAACAATCCTATGAAGGATCTATTAATGTTTGACCTAGTAATATAATTAATGATTTTTTTTCGATCAAATTTGTGTCAGTGGAGAATTTGATTTCTGGAACCATCACAATTATTAATTCCCTTTTAGCATTAAATTATATTTGGAGAAGAAGGGAATTATTCTTTGGTCTAGAAATAAAGATCGTACATGTCTCTGTACGGGAGATTATATGTTTGAAAATCGACTGAAAATTTCTTATAAAATTAAATAACAATTTGAGAAGTACTTTTCTCACAAATTTATAAAATAGAGTTAAAATGTCTTATTAATTTTGTGCCTCTTTTATGCCCCACGTCATTATCTTAAGAGTTAAGAGTGAGGTTATGGTACTTTGCAATGTAAGGATCATTATGTACAATTAATTCATTTCTCTATTTTTAAAGTTCAAATAGTCGATCTGAATTGCTCAATATTATTATTATATGAAAATATACTTGGTGACCAAATTTTATATTATTTGAAACATTTTTACTATTTTTTGAGACAATTAGAAAATCACTTGATCAAAAAATTGTGGACTATCCGAAAGTAGTGATTTTTTTGCCTACCAAAAAAAAAAATCAAAAAATATAAAATTTGATCTTCAAATATATTTTTTATATGATAATAATGTTCAGTGATTCAGATTGACAATTTGAACTTTGAAGACGGGAATATGAATCCAATGCACAGAACGATCTGCGCATTGCAAAGTACCATAGCCTCACTCTTATCTTAATTTTTAAAGTTCAAATAGATAATCTGAGCTACTCAACATGGTCCAAAATACAATGATTTTGTACCTATTCAAAAATATAATAAATAAATCATAAAAATTATAAAATTTGGTCTCCAAGTATATTTTAATATGAATATCATGTTGAGCAGTTAAAGAAAGAATTACTTATTCGGACTTTTAAAATGAAGATAATAATGACGACATAAATGAAGCACATAAACAACAAGGCATTTTAACCTTACTCGAATTTATATCCGATGGTTTAAATTTGCAGATGCGGTTTCAATCTCACATTTAATCCGGTGTCCTATAATTCTAATATTTATTTGTTACTATTAAAATTTATTTCATTTTTTTTTGTCAGAACTTGATCATTATTTATGACAAGCGAGCAAAAATATGAAATAGTGTCCTTGGATAATTGATGAATAGCTATTATTTGTGAACAATTGGGAATAGTGTTATTCTTTTTCTTTTTTTTCTGACAACTTGTATATGGCTTCAACAGTATCACTTCTTTCCTTTTACTCTTCTTATTTCCCTTATTAACAGAAGCTCCTTTTTAGGATTTTTAGAATTTTATCTGATAATTTTATACATAATTTGAACCGGTTGATCAACTTACAGATATACTTATGAAGCGATCGCCTTTAAAAAAAATTAAAAAAAATAAAATTAGCAATTTAAATACTGTCGGAAGGTGTCAAAGTCCGCTTACACGGCAGCAGCGAAATTTGTTTCACAGAAAATCTGACGGTCTCCCCGGTTCATGTCAGGAAGAAAAAGATCACGAGATGTGTCAATGCAAGAGCCCACTGCAATGATGGCCCACCACATTGGAATCGCATGGACCATCTGATACCAATGTAACGACGAAAACTATATTCTTGGGATAATGATTGGGACACATTGGTCCACCACGTCACATTAACAAAATCAAAATGCAACCCTAGGTTTGTACTTTCCAATGACCCAACAGTTCCACTAAAAAAAAATTATAAGACCCAACAATTAAATTGAAGGAATAAGATTATTATTTTTAAGAATAATTATTTCAGTACTCACACTGTACTTGTGCTACAATACTCGTGCTACATTATCCGCACTTAGATAAATAATATATTATGGTCCCACTAATTATATCATATCCACTAATTATTATTTTAAAAAAATATTATATAGTCTCAACTAATTATTATTCTAAAATTCCAACAACACTATTTCTTTATGATCCCCGCTAATTATATAATTTTCCTTTTACAGTCCCTGCACTCATTTTCGCATGAACTTTTCTCTAACAAAAATAGTTGACTTCATATGAATAAATACTTTAGTGCATAGATATAAATACTTTCAATACTTAGATATTAATATTTTCAGTGTTATATATAAAAAATACTCAGGTATTTATACATTTGTAGTTATAAATACTTAGAAAATAAGATATTAACACTTTGATGCGTAACTTATTATGATTATCCCCTTTCGATTTCTCCAATCATCCCCGCGTCAGCCTTTCTCTAACAAGATTAGTTCATCTCATACGTATAAATACTTCAGTGTATAAGTATAAATACTTTGAATACTTATATTAATACTTTTAGTATCATATGTAAAAAATACTTGCAAGTATTATAAATACTTGTACGGCAGGGTCTAAATACTTGCGTGACGATAAATATGAAGGTACGTCATTATGGATCTCATTTGAAAGAAAAAATTGCGTAGATATTAATAATTTAAAAAAAAATGTTCATATTTTGCAGTTCTTGCAGGAAGTTATTTTTTCTGCATTTAATTTTTGGTGGTCCCCCGTGGCTACAGTACTGTGGGTATTATTATCTTCGCGCTACAGTACCCGCACAATAAATAATTTTTCACCTCATAACGATAAATACTTACGTACTTAGGTATAAATACTTCCGTGCATAGGTATTAATACTTTAGAAAAAAAAATCGAATTGTGAAGTTTTTGTAATCCCTACAAAAAGTTATTTTTTCACATTTAATTTTTGGTAGTCCCCATGCGGATATAGTGCGGGTATTGTTATCACCTCTCTTTTTTAAAGAGGATTTCAAATGACTTGGTCATCTCTTCATTTTTAAAATTATAATAAATTAAATTTAAAACTTAAATATCAAAATAAATTTATTAGATATGATCATATATTGTTTTCTCCGAGTACAAAAAAAAAATTACGCCATTTTGATTTTTTATTTAATTAGTATAAAGAACTTGCAAAAATACACGGATGCGGATAAATTTTGAACATTGATTTTTCAACTTATTAATTCCAATAAAACAAAAATTAAAATTTTTTTTTATGTACATACAAAGAAAATAATATAGATTACATGTAACAATTTTATTTTGACACATTAAATTTTAAATTTTTTATTATTATAAATTTAAATAAAGTAATGAGCATTGAAAGAAAAATACATAAATATTTGAACCTCTTTTTTTTTAAAAAAAAAAAAAACTATTGAGTACATATTTACCATGCATCGATTAAGCCATCGTCAATCTCCTTAATAACTTAATCTTGCTCAATGCTAATTTTTTATAAGAATTATCCTTCTTCAATCTCCATGGTGCCTTAATCTTGCATGTTTTTACCTCCGACAATTATTTGTGGAGCTTTCATTCTTCGTTAATTAATATTTTATTGCCACCTTAACTTTGTTAAAAACCCATTTTCATAATTTGTGATGTACATTGCCTCCTAGCGTGAACTAAATTTTAATCCTATAGATCTTTCAATCAGGCTGATATTGTATTTTGTGCCTTTCGTTTTAGGAAAATATGCTTATTACATGTACACAAAATACATTAATTACTAGCTTTAAAAAAAAATTATCTCGAGTTAAAACTCGTGTTCATTATTGCAAACTGAGCATTTTAACAAAAAAAAAAACATGAAAAACTTGATGACACTAGAGTTTCGGTTTTGCTTCGAACATATCTATTTTTTTTTTAAAGATGATTTTTATAAAATGTTTCATCAAGCAAACTTGAAATAATTTTTCGTTGTTGTGAAATATAAAGACCCAATACCTACACACAAAAATAGCACAGTAGATCAAGATGATTATTTAAAGAATAACCTTTTAATAAGCGAGGAGAGAAGGACGATATATGAGGTTTTCGATTAGAATAAATTAGGATATATACATGATAACGATACCCATTTACCTGTTTACTGTATTGCATTCGATAAGACAGGTATGAGTAAGATTTTTTTCGTTAGCTTATTGAGTACGAGTAAGAATTTTTTTTTTCATTAGATAAACGGGTATGGGTACAATAAATGTTATTTCGCACCCATTGGATAACAGATAATTATATAAAATAAATTATATCATGAAAAAATGTATGTATGTTATTGTAAGGAAAATATTATGCTAAACATGTTATTTTTTTATTTGAATGTTTTGTTATTTAGTTAACGAATTGAATTTGTTAGAAGAGTTATTTGTGACTTTGATTTATTTTACTTCATAAAAAATTATTGGTTAGAATTGATTGTATTGTATTTTAATTTTATATATTAGTAATTGTAATTGCATATGTTTGACATGATAAGTTTTGATAGTTTATTTGTAAAAATAATAAAACTATTATATTTGCATTATTTGTTATTCGCTCACTACCGTTTCATTACCCACTAATTCTTAATGGGTATGAATATGAAAATGGTTTCATCCTATCCGTATTGTACCCATTGACACTCCTAGAGATATGGATGATGTGGCATTATTAAAAGGTTGAAAACATTACCCTCCTTATAAAATATAAATCTCGTTTCCAAATAATACTGCAGACATATCGCATATTTTAGAACTTGAATATTAAATTATATATTATCTTCCTCTCAAAAAATAAATAAATTATACATTATCATACAAGCCATCTCTCATAAATTATGAATTTATGAGAAAAGTTGAATATGGATAGATCTATGTAAAGTCATATAAAATTAATGATTAATTTGATTTACAAAATAAAAAAGAACAGTCAAATTATATTTCTATCTTTTTTTATGTTTGAGATAAGATGATTGTTAAAAAAATTTCGTCTTGTCTCTTTACATTAAGAAGATGATGAGATAAATTACGGCCATTTTTATTAATACCAAAAAAAAAAACGTTTTTATTATTTTGAATTTTTTTTTTTAAATCTAACCAGACCGTCAGAATTACTGGCGGTCCACTTCCATACCAGACCACCAGGGATCTGGGCGGTCCACTATGGACTAGACCGCCAGTGATCCTGGCGGTCTAGTATGCTGCCACAAATCGGTCTATCTCTCTCCAGCATACAGTATCATTTTATTAAACCATAGAGCAGAAAGAGTTGGCGATTTTGGAGATTTTGAAGTGATTTTAGGCTATTAGAAGCGATTGGTACAGGTATTTTATTTTTTATTTAATTATTTTTTGTTTAATTTTTCATTAATAATTATTATACCCGTAATCTGTAAATACTATAAAATACACTAAGAAACATCTCACAACGAAAAAACTAAATTGCCGAATTTAAAATCCTATTTCTTAGAAGTCGGCTTCTTACCAACTGACTTCTTAGCAGCCGGATTCTTAACAGCAGTATTCTTAGCCGTCGGCTTCTGATTCGTGACACCCGACGATGTGCTCGCCTTACTAGTATGAGTACATGGAACAAAGTCTAGGGTTGGAGGGTCTTCATGAATTTTTTTTTTTTTCAGACCATATCCATATGGATTTTCAACAAAGTCATCGTCTGAAAGGGGTGGATTTTCAATGGGATATTTGACACCAACTCTTTTCAAAAGAAGTATTGCATCACAGTGACATTTGGCAGCATGAGTACCTCTTTCGCTATTGTCCATCCTGTTCAACAGAACCACAAACATAGACTAATTGTACAGTACACATACACTAATTATAAAATAATTACAATGGAATGAAAAAAAAAATACCTGTATATGTAGTAGCCTAGAAAATCGTCTGAAATCGCCCAAACAATCGCCTGCGCTCTCTCTTTCTCCTTCTCTGCAGTGTGTGCTGGAGAGAGAAAGTGATGATTTTATAGGACAGCTAGTGGACCGCCATAGACACCAGCGGTCTGGTCCCTAGCATCTGTTTTGGTGAACTTCAGTTGTATCGTTGAACTTTAATTGTATTCGTAAACTTTACTTGTTAGACTATATTTATAAGTGATGTCATAACTCTTTATAACTTTGATGTAATTTAATTTGATTTGTCAAAAAAAAAAAAATAGCAGACTGTTTCAATTTTGTATAATTTTGGGCGATTTTGAGGCGATTGCTACAGGTATAAGACCGTTTCGATGGAATTGCTTAGTTTTAACACTTGATTAGTTATGATTTGACGAAACAGATATGTTGTAATTTCAGAAGACCGTTTCGACGTAAAGCAGAAAAAACATAAAAACCAACATGAAATATAAAATAAAACTGCAATCCTAACAATACTACAGTCCAAAATACATCATAAAAAAACTGCAATCATAATAAATACATCATAAGAAAACTGCAATCATCTCCTATGCTTCTTCCCTGAGGGACTGAATCTAGCAGCTGCTTTGCCTTTGAGCTCCCTGTCCGGCTGCACACGCCTCAATATCTGCTGGGAGTGAGGACTCACATCTCCTAAGTCTTCCTCTCCACCCTGACTGTCATCACTAGTGAGGTCAACCTCCCCCGGGCCCTGTGTATACATGTACGGCGTACCTGTATCTGCTCCCCATGGATCAAATGGAATGGCTGACTCGGCATCGGTGGTCTGCGTACGCATCTCCCATGGATCCTCGGCCCAGCTAGGTGCATAGGTGGCAGGAGGCGGTGCGCCAAATAATGCAGATACAAATCCATCTGTGGTCTGAGATGCACTCCCACCAGCCTCATAGTCGTGCTGCATCGTATCTCTGTATCTTGGTCTCGAAGAGGCAATCACCTCGTCATTTGTATCCTCCTCGGGAAGGTCATTCGTGCTAAAACCGAGAGGGTCTTGCCGAGCAGGTACTCCATCCTACATTTAAATAAGGTCAGATTTGCTATAAAAAAAAACTCTGCTATAAAATATAGAAAGCTGACATACCGGGCCAATCTCCACCGGAACTCCATATTTATTGTAGTAAGCGTTCCATCCTTGGGTATTCAGAATCCACTCGTGGAATGCCCAACCCGAGTCATCAGCTGCATAATTGAAAGTTAACTTAATTAGAACCGAGAATTCGAGGAAAATGAAATGATTATGTGTGTCCTACTTTTAATATTAAATTGTAATCACCTGCAGGAGGTGGCGGCATCTCGGAGGAGTAGATAGGGACTGGTGGCTGATCCGGATTTCGCCTGGTAGTCTTGATCACCTCCCGCCAATTGATATTCTCTCCAGCATCACGCAGCATGCCAATGAGGCGGCCTTCCCAACTGCCTATCTCCACGATTGGTGCCGTGTGCTCGAGCATTTGGCATCCTATGGCTCGCCAAGCATCCCTCGCTATGCAGACCAAGCTGTGTCCAGCTCCTCTCACAGCTGTCAGTAACTGCACACAACATATTATCATGATTATGACAACAATAAGTAATTAAAATTTGTCATTTTTAATTAAAGTTTATTTCAGTTGTACTTACCGCGCGAGCATGGATCGGACCCCAAGGCAAGAAACGACTAGATGAATCTTCCATCAGTCTACGTCGAAGCGTGTCGCCGTAATGGCCTGTAAGGTAGACTGACGGCATGCCGTGTCTCTGGTACCATACCTCATATCTCAAACGTCCGAGACCTACAGGCAATGACTCAGGAGATGGCGGACTCCATAAGTGTTGCTCCGGATGTCTAGCCCAGTCGTACTCCAAGCTGAAACGTTGCCTCCAGTCGACCTTGGGCTTACAGTGAGTCGTTCTGCAAGTACAATTAATTAGAAAGTCCAGAAACGAAATTAAAGTGATAACGATATTTTTTCCTTTGTCGACAGTACTTACTTGTGGAGCCTGTCCGTCTCATCCTGACCAATCAGCGGGTACTCCGGGATGAAGGCATCCAAGTCGAACTGTCGGGTCACCCGATCGGGATAATGGTACTCCACTATCCAGTAACAAACTAACAGTCCCTGATAAAACCAGAATGGTCTCTGCTCCAATGTCAACCGGCTCAGAAGACCGCTACGATAAAATGCACGATACGGGAACCAATCGATGTTACAATGTCGGAGCATCTGGAGCTGACCCCGGACATAAGAAAGTCCCTTGCCCATCTCCTAGTAGTCGTGATCCCTGCCCCATATAGCAGCATATGCGGGGCATCTGTCTGGGTCTGGACCTCTCCAACGGGGAGGTGGATCTGGTATATCTGGCCGACATATGGGCAGATGTGACCACGACCAATGCTGGAGTAGAAGAAGTGGCCCTTGTATCTGCTTGTTCTTCACCTGAAATTTTAACTGTAAATAAGAAGTCGGTATGAATTTTCAACTTTAAAGAAACAACAAAATTAGTACAGACTTACCAAGCAAGCGTGACACAGGGATCTGTATAAGTGGGCGAGAACAGCTCCACCCCAGTTCCACCTCTTAGGCATATCAAGGTCCCTCAGCAATGAGAGAAACATAATCGGGACCGCATCACCGCTAGAGTCCACGAACATGACGGCACCACACAGATCCAGCACAAAAGCCCTAATATACCTGCAACATGAAACAATCAATATAAAACATTAAAATTATTGAGTTTGGACTTTAGAGATTAACAATATTAACAATATTGAGAAGCGTAATGGTACCTCCTGACCGCCTCATCGTCGTCTGTCTCGGGGAATATCTGATTCTGGCAGAAGTGAGCCCGGAGTGACTTCAGAGAAATACAGTAAGCAGAAGACCGGGCCTCTTCCTCCTCCCCCTTCTTCTTGTTGAACTTCTTCTGCAGCTGATTCGGATGACACCCTAACAACTCCGGTATCATCCTCTGCAGGTCTGGATGGTCTGAGACGCCACCTATGGGCTCGCCATCGATAGGCAATCCCCACAGGGCGCTCACATCACTGAGGGTGACTATCATCTCCCCAGGCGGGAGATGAAATGTATGCGTCTCAGGTCGCCATCTCTCCGCTAGACCGTGCATCAGATACGGATTGATATTACTCTGTGGCATCACGGCAATCTGATACAACCCAAGCTGCAAAAGGCATTGGGTCATCAATGGATGGGGAACAAACGAAATCTCAGACCTGCGGTGCCTCACCGTAAGCAAGCCATCGTCCTGTATTTATTATAAATTTCTGAGACTCAAATTGTGTTATTTTTTTAGTAATATTTACATTACGCATAATAATCACGTACCTCAAGAGATGCCAATGTGACACGGTGTTTAACGTGATGGGTCCACAGAAGAGGACTGAAGGTGTCAGGATCGTGGTAGCGATAACTAGGCTAGGCCTCTGACGACTGACCCGCTACAGTCGGATGCTCAAATCCTGCTCCATCTCCAGCCATATCCTCATCAGACGACGGGCCCGCTCTAGTCGGACCCGCTCCAGGCGCAGGCCGTAATCCCCACCGTCTAGATTTAGGCATACTACATTTACCAAAAAAAATATTAAACAGTCACAAATTAAGAAGAGAAAAGGTATTTGGTGTTTTAGAGGAGATGAAAAGAGAAGGGAAATGAAACGACGACAGCAAGGTATTTGGTGTTTCAAACAATGTCATTTCTATTTGCCAAATTTTAATGCTAAAATATCTAAGTTTTAAAAATACTCTTTGATTATTTAAAAAATAAATTGGTTCTTCATTGATACAATTTCTTTTCTTTTTTCATAGAATTTTCTCCTTTGTGTCTTTTCATTTTCATCTCTAAAATTATAAAGTTCATGTAAATCTGATTCTTAAGTCAATTTTTTGTTCCTATATATTTCATTTCATTATTTGCTCCTATTTAATTCTAAGGAGGTTATCATTCTTTTACACAGAACTTACGAGGATATTTTCTTCGGTCATTTTTATTAATACCCAAAAAAAAAACGTTGTTACCAAAATAACCTCAAATTTTATATTTTTTTTAAATCTAACCAACCACAATCTTACGAACTAAACCAATTAATTTGCAGATTCAACCGATTAATTGACAGTGATACATGCATTATAATCAGAGAATCAGAAACTTATCGGAGTCAATATGCATAGTTTGTTGCTTTAATCAGACGAATACTCCGTTAATAATAAAAATAAACTAAACAATTTATTAAAAATAATATAACTTACATATAAAATTTGTAACTTTTTTTAAATCATAGGAACTTAAGCCCTTTTCCCCTTAAATACGTCCCAATCTGTAATAATATTGCTTTAATAATTAAAGTTAGCACCGATACCCTCCATGCCCTTCCCAAATAAGCGGATTTGTAACCATGGCCCATAATCCATTACACATTTTTTGTAACACATAAAAAGTGCTATAAACCGGTACTCCTTTTCTATTTTTTCATTCAAATATCATATAAATGTTATGTTTCAAGAAACGTGCATTTCATATCATATATTTTATTTGTACTATTTATAATTAATACAAATTAAAGGCACTAACTGTTTTTTTTTAAATTTGATCAATCACGGTTAATTAAATTTGTTTATCTTGTGGTCTTAATCTAATATAAAATAAATTATGAAATTATAAAATTATAAAAATTGTGGGTATTTACCAAAATAGCCCAAAAAAAAGGTAAATCCTAACTCTAACCCTAAATTTTTATTAATAACCCAAAATTGAAGCAATTCGACAAATTCGACCATAATTTTACAATTCTAAAGCCGATATCCAATTAATTTTATTCAAATATAGCCCAACAACAAAGTCATGGCCCCAATTCCATACAAATTCAACCAACTACAATCTTTCCGAAATTAACACAATCTTACAAATTTAACCAACCACAATCTTACAAATCCAACCAATTAACACAATTCATTTACAAATTTAACCAATTAACCCAAACCCTAAACCCTAATCGGGTCGCCTTCCGGAAATATCAACAACCCGTTAAGGTCACAAGTAATTGGGAACAACCAATTCATAACGAGTTTTGATTTAGATAATTACCTGAGAGAGCTTGAACACACAACGAGTCAGCGGGTTGTGGTCGGTTTTGAGATCCTTCGCTTCGCCTCCAAACCTTCCCGAAATCACCAAATCACGATCAATGCACCACAAAGACACCACTACGAGAGAGAGGGGAAAAAAGAGTCAAAATGGGTTAGAGAGAGAGAGGCAGAAAGAGAGAGAGTGGGAGAGAGAGAGGCAGAAGAGAGAGAGAGAGAGGGAGAGAGAGGTTCACCTGGGCGGAGGCGGGGGGCGGGCAACGGCAGCGGCAACCGCGCGTCTCCTTTTTTTTCTCGCGGGTCTCGGTTCGGTGCGGGCTAAACAGAGAAGAAAGAGAAGAAAGGGGGGGCGCTGCATTAATCCCTACTGGACCGCCAGGGATCCTGGCGGTCTGGTCCCTACTGGACCGCCCAGGGTCCTGGCGGTCTGGTATGGAACTGGACCGCCAGTAAACCTGGCGGTCTGGTTAGATTTAAAAAAAAAAATTTGAGGTTATTTTGGTAAAAACGTTTTTTTTTTTGGGTATTAATAAAAATGGCCGCCTGATCTCATAAGAAAAGGCAAGATTATTGATGACATAAGCCTACTAACTGAATTGACATCCTTGTGAGTTCACTAAATTTGTTTGGAATTATTTTCGTTAGACACGAGTGCAATATGAGGGGATGAAGATGCAACAGTGTATTCGGTAATACTTTAAAAATCAGTGTATATACTGAGAACGATTTGGGAATATTTACTCCCATTTCATACTAAAACTCCATAATGTAGTATCATATACATTATTTATATAGGCCCTGGAGATCAACATATATAGATGCATATATACAGAAAAAAAAATAGGTGCTGAAGATTAATATTTTTATTATTGGTTTTTTTTTTGTTAGTGCCACTGTTTTTGTTTGTAAGCACGTGATGCTATTTGCTTTATTTTTTTCATGTTATATTTGATTTTTTTTCATTTATTATTTTTTTGTATACTTTTATTTATTATTTACTTATCTTTTTTTTTTCAATAACAAAATCTTCTTATATTTTATTCAATTTTATAATATGTTCCCGTTGCAACGCACGGGCACGATACTAGTTATATATACATAGAGAGAGAGAGAGAGGTGGGCTACGGTGAGTTGCGAAGTAAAGCGACTATTTTACTTTACTCTCATATTTTGTGATTTTAAAGTTTAAAACGTCGATCCGAACCGTTCATCTTGTTCTCTATATTGAAATGTGCTTGGAGACCAAATTTTATATTTTTTGGAAATTTTTACTATTTATTAAGCAATTTTGAAAGTCGCTGATTTGAAGGTCCAGAAAATTTTACTGTTTTTTACTGTTTACAGCAAAACAACAATTTTAAAAAATGCTTAATAAATAGTAAAAAAAATTCCAAAAAATTTAAAATTTGGTCTATAAGCACATTTCAATATGGATTAAACATCTAACGGTTCGGATCGGTCATTTGGACTTTCAAAATAAAAATACGACATGAAATAGAAACGCGTTTTACTTCGCAACTCACCGTAGCCCATCTACTTCCATAAGCATATGCTTATAACTCTTTTTTTGTTTTCAAAGTCCAAATGGTCGATTTGAAGCACTCAATATATTCTCCATATTAATATGTGCTTGGAGACCAAATTTTATATTTTTGAGAATTTTTTACTATTTTTTCAAAAAATTTCAAAACGGGGTTTCTCATAATTTTCTATTAATTTTTTTTAATATTTTTTATGACTGTTTTGAAATTTTTTGAAATAATAGTAAAAAAATTTCAAAAAATGTAAAATTTGGTCTCCAAACACATTAATATGGAGAACATGTTGAGCACTTCAGATTAACTATTTGGACATTAGAAACGCAAAAACGAGTTATAAGCATATGTCATCATATGCTTATGAAAGTAGAATAGCCAACCCCTCTCTCTATCTCTCTCTATATATAGAGATTAGAGATCAAGTTATAATAATTTTTGAGTTACAACAAGTTACCATAATAATTTTCTACATTTTGAAAGTCCAAATCATCGATTCAAACCGTTAGATGTGATCTCTACAATAAAATGTGCATGGAGAACAAATGTTACATTTTTTCAATTTTTTTTACTATTTATGAAGATGGGCATAAAAACTAGTCAAATTTGAGTAGCATAGCCCATCCCTATATATATATATATAGAGAGAGAGAGAGAGAGAGAGAGGAACCTGCTAACATGCTACGTGTAGCATAGAGAGCCTCAGTGCAACGGTTCAATATTCGACTTTTCAAAATTCTAACGGTCGATCCGAACCGTTCATCTTGTTCTCCATATTAATATGTGTTTGCATATCAAATTTAATATTTTTTTGAATTTTTTTTACTATTTTTTAGATTTATTGAAATCGTTGTTTTTTATGGTCCATATTTGTTGAAAATAGCGATTTTCAATAAATCTAAAAAAATAGTAATTTTTTTTCCAAAAAATGTAAAATTTGATCTCCAAACACATATTAATATGGAGAACAAGATGAACAGTTTGGATCGACCGTTAGAATTTTGAAAAGTCGAATACTGAGCCGTTGCATGGAGACCCTCTATGCTATGCATAGCATATTAATATATTCCTATATATATATATATATAGAGAGAGAGAGAGAGAGATGGGCTATGATGCATTACAATGCATAGGCACCCTTGTGCAATGGACCATAAATCATCGATTCAAAGTCCAAATGACCGATCCAAACCGTTCATCTTGTTCTCTATATTAATATGTGCTTGGAGACCAAATTTCATATTTTTTGAAATTTTTTTACTATTTATTAAGGCACTTTGAAAATTGCTGATCCAGTGGTCCAGAAATTTTTACTGTTTTTACTGTTCATCCGGATTTGCAGATTTTCAATAAATCTAAAAAAATAGTAAAAAAATTTCAAAAAATGTAAAATTTGGTCTCCAAACACATATTAATATAAAGAACAAGATAAATGGTTTGGATCAGTCATTTAGACTTTGAATCGATGATTTATGGTCCAGTGCACAGGAGTGCCTATGCGTTGCAATGCACCATAGCCCATCTCTCTCTCTCTCTTTATATATATATATATATATATTTATGGCAATAGATACATATCTTTCAAATGCGAGGCTATGGTACTATGCATAGTGCATAGGTTTGTTACTATATTTTTAAAATTCAAAGAGTAATTTGAACCGCTCAACATGCTTGGATATCGAATGTTATATATATTTTTAAAAATATTATTTTTCTTAATAAGTGTAAAATCACTAGATCTAAAATTTTCCAAACAAGAATCGTGATTGAGAAGATTCTAGTAGCAAAAGCCACCATTTGAAGAAGTAATTTTCTACATATTTAAAAAGTAGGAAAATAATATAAAATGTAAAATTTTGTATCTAAGCAGATTTTCATATAAAATCGTATTGAGCATATTAAATTGATTGTTTGAATTAAAAAAAATAAAAATATATTGTATGTGTGTTTGAATTGCTAGAGAATATTCGTTGTATGGAATAGCAGAGCTATTTTCAATCCAAAGTAATCTAAACAACCAATGTCTAACAAATTATTCTGAATTGCTACGAACAACGCTAATCCATTGTTTCTTCTAAAAGATGGAATAGAGATTGTCCCCGTATGTGAAGGGAGAGAAAAATATACTTTTTTTTCTCAGGTTTTCATTAACATAATTCTGATATAGCAAGATGACGTGGCTTCTGCCATCTCGTATCATGACAATTAGTTCATCTTTCATAATATCACATTAATATTATTGTTTCTCAATTATAACTATTTGTCATTCTAAATATACAATTCAAATAATATTTTTATTAATTGAAATAACACCACGTTCACACATCACACTATTTTCAGACTAATATAAAAATCACTGTTTTGTCTTTATTCTCATCCTTTTCCTTAAAATTTGTTTTAGACGGATGGTATTTGACTATTTGTCGCTCCGCCCTGATGATTTGGATATTCACATGATTGATAAGTGACAACCCGTTACCGCTCCCACGTGGTGCACTGGACTACTGGAGTTGCTGTCTCGCTATTATTGGTTTTTATTTTTGCAGAGAATTTACAGTGTGAGGCTGTGAGCCAATTGTCTTCCACACAAATAGTCGAATTGACCATTTAAAACTGTTTCTTTCCATAACTAAATTCTCACTTTTCAAAAGTATCCTATGCGTTTAATTACAGAAAATGGGGGGATAAAAGATCCATACTGACATTGTACTTTGTAATACCTTTTATATATGAAAACTGGTCTCATATGTCATTAGCAATTTTCTCGAAGAGATAAACATGTAAAACCATCAGCTTTCTTGATTGACAGGACAGGGTTATCTATCCATGTTTAGCTGGCCAATAGCACAATGAAAGCAAATCTGCTACGATCCTACAGGATTGCATAGTCTTGCGATTTTAATTTTAACTCTTTATTTATTACAATATAAAAATTTAAAAAAAAAGAGTTTTTGTTCACAGATGTCAAAATGTATGAACAGTTGAGATTAAAATCGCAGCAGTTTTATTTCCATAGCTCAATAGGAGTCAAAGTGAATATATGAACGGTTGAGATTAAAATTGCAGGACCCAATCCTGTAGGATCGCAGTAGTTTTATTTTCATAGCTCAATAGGGGTCAAAGTGAAAATAAGTTTTTGAGAGTTTTTTATTTAACGACATAGTCACCTGCACTGGCTGCACATGACAGCACATGTTTGCAACAGTCTATGAGGCAAATGCTTAGACCAAGTCACCATACTTTCATGTTCACTACAATATAAAGCATCATCTGAGTTGTTTCATCTCGGCTCTGGGCATACTGTCAAGAATTTTTTTCATAAATCATAATTAATAAAATAAATTTTACGGAACTAATATGATTGGTTTTTTTTTTTCAAAAATCATAAGGACCGTGGGAACCCCACTATCTCAACTCATTTTTTTTTTTTATAAAACAATTTTTTTTTTGTATTAAAATATTAGAAATGTTGTATATATTTTTTTTAAAATAGATGAAATACAATATAATTTGCTTTATTAGAAAGACTGCAATAAATAACCCGGATCAATATTTTTCAGGTCGGATTTTTCGCGGCTGTAAGAAAAATTAATATATTTATTTATGTGTTGTTAGAAAAAAATAAAAATGCTTAGATTCTGAGTTATTAATCCCGGTTCAAAAGTCACTTCTAGATAATTCGGAAAATATAGTGATCCTTCTAGGACATTTAATTTATAAAAAGTTATATCTATTTTGAGAATTTTTTTGAATAACAATCATTAAATAACTTAAAAGTTTTTATTTTTTTCAAAAACAGATACAACTTTTCATAAATTAAATGTACTAGAAGGATTATAATATTTTCTGAATTACCTAGAAGTGACTTTTGGACCGGGATCAATAACTCAGAATTTAAGCATTTTTATTTTTTTTTAATAACACATAAAGAAATATATTAATTTTTCTTACAGCCGCGAAAAACCCGACCTGAAAAATATTGATCCGGGTTATTTATTGCAGTCTTTCTAATAAAGCAAATTATATTGTATTTCATCTATTTTTAAAGAAATATATTCAACATTTCTAATATTTTAATACATTTTTTTTTAATCTGTTTTATAAAAAAAAAAATTCAGACTGTGGGAACCCCACAGTCTGGAAAAAAATTCTGTTTTTTTAAAAAAAAAAAATTGAGTTGAGACCGTGAGGTTCCCACGGTCCTTGTGGTTTTTTAAAAAAAAAAAAACCAATCATATTGGTTCCGTAAAATTCGTTTTATTAATTATGGTTTATGAAAAAAATTCTACTGTCAAACTAGACCACATTTTTTTGATATAAAAAATATCTCTTTTAATTAGTCCTACATTTTCTATAACTTATTCAGTTCTTTAGAATATATATATATATATATATATATATATATAGAGAGAGAGAGAGAGAGAGAGGCTAATACGCTTTCGGCAGCACTTCGGCTGAAGTGTTGCCACCCCATTTTCGATTTTTCAAAATCCAAATGGTCGATCCGAACCGTTCATCTTGTTCTCCATATTAATATCTGCTTGGAGACCAAATTTTACATTTTTTGGAATTTTTTTGCTATTTATTAAGCCACTTTGAAAATCACTGATCCAACGGTGAACCCCTGATTTTACTGTTTGGCAAGCCACCGTTGGATCAGCGATTTTCAAAGTGGCTTAATAAATAGCAAAAAAATTCCAAAACATGTAAAATTTGGTCTCCAAGCAGATATTAATATGGAGAACAAGATGAACGGTTCGGATCGACCATTTGTATTTTGAAAAATCAAAAATGGGATGGAGAAAGCGTATTAGCCTCTCTCTCTCTCTCTCTATATATATATGAGTAAAGCTAATATACACTTAAGTGTACCAATGAACCCATACACTTAACTCTGGGACCGTACGATTAGCTTTGAGATTTGTATAGATTCTTTAAAAGTCGTGTATCTTCTTTAAAAGTCGTGATACACGAATCTCAAAGCTAATCGTACGGTCCTAGAGTTAAGTGTATGGGTTCATTGGTACACTTAAGTGTATATTAACTTTACTCTATATATATATATTGTATTTACCTATGGATCTAATAAGTCAAGGTAATTATCGTTAATGGACAATTGACCTTTAGTTTAACTTTTAATTTAAAATTAAAGTGAAGAGAAAATTAATATCTTATCTCCTTTTTTTCTCTTTCCTATTTTTATATGAGAAATTGTCCTCCTCCGTGACCCATCTGTAATGAGACTTTTAATCTGTTTAACTTCTGTGCTGCTATTTTAAGTTTGTTCTATGGAGCTACGAACTTCGAAATATCAAAAATGTTATCAGTTTTGAATTTTAACTTCGGAATATGACATCAATTTTGAAATTTATTTTGAGTGAGGCATGTTAAAGTGATTTGAATTTTATTGGATGCGTTGGATTAATCTATTTGTGGAACTCGTGTGAAGATGCAAATGAATAGCATCAATGGAGATGTTGTTTATAAAAAAAAAGATAACTCGGGTCTTTTTCTTTTACATCAAATTTGATGTGTTTTACGTAGGGCTGCTAACAAATTGAACCAAATCGAATTTATTTATGGTTTGAATTAATTTTGAATCGAATTTTTTACAAACTGAATTTCAAATCTTTTATAAATTTTTTTACGACAAAGAAGAGTGATCATAGTTGCCGAAAGCGAGAGATGAAAGTCGTCTAAAGTTTTAGAACTAAGAGCGAGGATTATGACTTATGGCTGGGTCTTATGTTCTAACTTTTAAGTCATCAACGAACATAAGTTATCAGCGAAAATCAACGGTTCACGTTACTTTGAGATTTAAACTAGAATAGTTTGCGAATCTATTTCGAATTGAAATTTTTATGAATTTTTTCGAATCAAACTCTAATCACGAACTACAAATTTTTTGTGCAGCACTAGTTTTACGTGCTTTCATCCAAGAAAAGCGTATTGAAAGAAAATATTCGTTACGAAATTTGCTTTTGTCTGTTTGTCAATATGCTTGAGCCTTGATGTTTCATCTTACACATTTTGAGGCTCTTTAAACCACAGTAATTTTTGTTGAGTGAATCATTAAACCACAGTTAAACTTATATTTAGAACTCCTTCCTCCAATTACTGTTCATCTACCCAATCCGTTTAAGGTTGTTAGCGTTTTTTTATTTTTTAAATTAATTATTCGTATGTTATTAATTCCAAATTGTATCGTGAGCTGGATTCAGCACCAACTTCGCCTGCATCAAATTTAATCAAACTATATTGCACAATTATAATCATAAATTAACATCAGCCTTGGATAAAAAAAAGAGAACATCAGTATATATAATAAGAAGAAAATGAACAGCCCAAAATGCTGAAATTATACTGTGGGTTAATAATTATTGATCATCTATCATCCACACAGTGATGGCAGCTTGAAGGAGAAAAAGGAGGAAGGGAGGTGTCCAGTCCGTCTGATATAGTCGGCTCTCTCTGAGGTCCGAGCGGCACCCTCGTTTAGCTTGGCCTCTGCACTTGAGCGCTTCTCCTCTGCTATTCGGCGAGTTGCGGCCAATTTGTTCGCCAGCTTCTCTTGTGCTCTTGCCTTCGTTCTTTCCGCTTTCACCTGAAATAAATGGCAAGAACTTGGTATCATCGTGATATATAGAAGAACAATAAAACAGTCATAGATGATTGATTTGGCAATCAAAATAATTTTTTTCCCAAAAGTAAAAATTCAGTCAAAGGTAGTTGGTTCAACCTCTTTTTCGTTTTATATTTTACTTCATATATGTATAAAAAGTGGGGTATAACCGTATACGTTTGCTCCCAAGCATGTTTCCAAAAATTGTCAATACTCAATGGACATGATACGTTTACATACCTCAGCCCTCTTCATTTCGAGCTCTGCCTTCTTTTTTACATGATTCTCCCATGCCTGTATCTTCACCTCTTCCCGCTTATATCTAAATATCAAACATTCCAAAAATCAAACTTCAAAACTTCAATCACACTTTTTAAATGTCTATTTACTTAAGTTTGATTTGAAAATTTTGAATTTGAAGTTATTAACTGAATAAACACATAATTCCTTTTCCAGCAAAAGCCCAACAGTTCCCGTGTAATACCAAAAATTGATCTAGCATTGATGTTAAACAACGGTATTGATCAAAACCAGCACTGAATCGATAGCATTCCTTAAATCTGATCCAAGTATACAATTATGAACCTGTTGGGGGGGCAGTACGTACCAGAAAATCAGACAAAATATATACTGCCAATCTTAAATCTAATTAATATTTTTAATTAAAAATAAAGTACAAAATTAGAAATCAAAATAATGTAAATCAAATTACCTTGCCATATACTTGGCTCTTTCAGCCTCGTCCCAAGCTGTCGCACGAGATTCCAGCGAATTCGGGTTTTCCTTCTCTACCGACCCGTTATCTTCCAACCTGTTGCCCTCACCACCCTCTCCATTTGCCTTGCCTAAAACTTCTCCATTCCTCATTCCAACTGGACAGCTACCATTCTGTTGACCCTCTTGTCTCCTCCCCGGCGTGGAAGACCTGGAAGAGATCGGGCTCCTGACAACCGGGGTCGAGGCCCGCAATGGGGTCCCTGTTCGAGAAGGTTCCTTGCTTGCTATGGGCGTCATCTCTGTGCCCATATCTCTCAGACAAATTGACCGAGCTGCAACCGGCGATGTCTCGAGGACCGTGCTCTGACAGTCTATCTTTTTTGTCTCTCCCTCATCCATGTTCATAACGTTTGTACCGATCGGGAGTATGAAACCGTAATCAAAGGCGCCTTCCAAGCTGCTACATGAGTTCCTCCCATTCTGAGACAGAGAGGCAAGTAACCTCCTGTCATCGGCATTCGAGTTGCGGGGTTTTGTTTTACTGTTGTTACGATCGCCGGAAAAACCGACGAGCCATTTTTGTGCATCGTCCCACTTGGAAGGTGTCGGCTTTGTGCGTGAATTCAAAACTTTGTTTTGGTGGTTGTGGTTGCGAGATTTATGGTTAGTGTAGGATGAGTTTGTGCTAGAGCTATCCTGAGAGGAGGCATAGCTGTAGCAGGCCCTTTCATCTACAGATCGCATGGTTTCAATTTCTAACTGTGACATCGAAAGCGATTGTGATTAGAAGGGGGTCTATCTGAGAATATGTTGTAGTAAATGGAGGTCTCAAATAGTGAAGTTGAAATTTAATGCATTGCATCGACCAAGATCTGCCTTTAATTATAAGGTTTGACCGCTTTGACCACAGTTTTTGAAATCAAGTTCTTCAGTGCAGCATGCGAAGCGCCATTAATTGATAGATCGAGTTTCATCAAATTGCCTTGAATTTTAGCGAAAAGCAGAACAATAAGTCCAGTTTCAGCCTGCACCAATGTGCCAGAAAACAGAGCAAATTAAGACTTGTGTAAAGAAAAACTCAGAAATCATGAATGCATAAAAACTAGAAATACTCACGAGAAACAATTAAACCACCTTAATACGACTGAGAAAATGGTAGAGAGCAGAGCTAGTTTCTGGCTAAGAGATCAGAGGAGTAAGGGAGAGAGAGAGAGGAGAAGGCATTCAAAGGAGCGAGCACATGGGGTCAGAGGGGATGGATTTATGTATCTCTACTTGATTCGATCTAATTAATAATACAGATCGCAGATCCGCAGAGCTCGGTCGGGGTTTTCTGGCAACGAGACAAGCAGCAGGAAACAAGACAGTGAGGGGAAGAGATCCGTTGGAAGGAGAGAGAGAGATCGAGACACTGGTTTTGTGTATGGAACCGGACCGTCCGATCAAAGCTGCGCGAATATTAAAGGCATTCCATATATTCAATCTCGGATGATCGGACGGTCCAGATCCAAACCAAAAGTTTGAGATACTTTAGGGGAATCCGGATCCGGTTTGAGGGTTGTCCAAAAGGGTGGTGCGTGGGTTTAGTGAGAAGTGGGACCGTTACACGAGTCTGCCAGTCCAGTAGTACATAATACATAATACATTTCGTTTGGGGATAAAAGCACACTAAAGTCTATTTTCTCTAGAATATCTCATCTGGAATAATTCTTTGTAAAATTGGTCCAATGCTTTCCATTTTCTATTATTCTTTTTTTTCGTTTAACAAAAATTGTTTATTTCAGTTGTCAAGTAAATCGTTAATTGTACCAGATATGTCTAATACCTTAATTCTCTATAATATTTTTGGTTGATGAAAATTGAACACAAACTTTTAATAACTTCCATCATTCCATGGCTTGCGGCATAGGATCGTAAATGGAACTTATTGCAATTCATAGAGTTCTAGAGAGAAAAATAATAGAAGGTGAGGCTGAAAGTAATAAGATATGGTGTTGGTGAAAACGATGGAATAATCCGACCTCGGAAATGGTAAACTTTCTCAGCTCTACGAAAAGTCGAAAAGTGAACCAAGATAAAATCCTTGGAAAAGGAGATTCTCTGCTAGTTGAGTTGCAACGGTTCATGTTTATGATTTTAATCCCTTTTTTTATTGGGGCTCTCTTCCACTGCCTCAAGATAGGAGAATTCGTCCCCGCTACAATATTTTATTGCAAGAAAGTTGTATGTGTGTTTTTTCTTTTTATTTTTTACCATTCGACTTGGATCCACTGTCTTTATTTATAGACAACTTTTTACGTGAATTTGATTTATGCTTTATAGACGGACAAACAGAAAAAAAACAACGAATTTTTTAACTGTAATTTTAGTTGTTACTTTTTTTTTCTTAATTATTTTTAATTATAAGTTCATTGTCAAAACTAGGGCTGCACAAAATATTTGTAGTTTGTGATTCGATTTGAATTTGATTTGGAAAAAAATAATTTGATTCGAAATTAGTTTATTCTAAAACAAATAAAACTAGTTCAGTTCGAATCTTATTCAAACTCAAACAAAAACTGAATATGGTTTATTCGAAATTGGTCGTGAACTATTTAGATTCTAATATCAAATTATGCAACTAATAGCTTCAATCATCAATCTTTTATAATGCAAGAATCAAATGTATATTAGAGCTCAAAATTGTTAATATAATAGTAACTTATAATAGAAAAATGCTTCAACAGCGTAATAAATTTACAATGGAAATAAATTTCATTTGACTAGGTCCATGCTGTAATTTTAATCAATCTAGCAGCGTAAAAGGTAAGGGATTTTAGGTTGACCCATAATTCATCAGTGTGAATTCGCAAAAGATAAACATAAAAGAAAACCGTGTGAATTTTGTTATGTGTGAAGAAAACTAATGCATAAACTATTGATGGCTGCCAAAAAAAATCTGTAGTCCGTGATTCAATTGACTTCAATTCGATTCGAAAAAAATCACAATTAATTCGTTCGATTAAAATTTGTTCGGAAACAAATCAAACCAATTCAGTTTGAATTTTATTCAAACTCAAATTCAAACTGGAATAAGTTTGATTTGATTGGATTCGTTTGCAGCCCAACTCAAAACTATACACGATAATTTATATTTAAGTATATTTTTTTTATAATCATCTCGCATTTAAATTATATAAGTAATCATTTCATATTTTATTTTGTCAAAATAAAAATAAAATATTAATTGCCAAATTATTATTTTTAAGCGGGTTATCAATAAAATTTGTGGAACTGGGTAAAATAAATTGATGTATAAAATGTGAACGAATATTATATATTTTATAATAAAATTTCTGGAAAGACAATCTTATGTTAATATATGAGAGAGAAACCATTTTTTAAAAAAGTAATTAACAAAGGTTAAAATTATCAATCTATTAAAATATTTAGATAACAGAGGAGGGCTCAAATATCTTTAATTTTTGTGGTTCCACGTCTCCATATTTAAAATTTTAATAATTCAAACTTAAAATTTTAAATATTAAAATAAAATTGTGAGATCTGTAGATGATCTACATCATATTTTTATGCACATAAATATTATAATATTTCAATTTTGTTTTGATTTTTATCAAGAGCTTGAGAAAATATACTGATACAAATAATTTTTGAACGTCGATTTTTCAACTTATTAATTAATATAAAAACAAAATAATAAATAATAACTTTTTATATGCATATAGAGAAAATAACATATTACATATGACGTTTTATTTTAACATATAAATTTTACAATTATTGTTATTATAAAATTGAAAAAGAGAGGTATGATGGAGACAAAAAATAAACATTTAAATTATCTTTTTAGAAATATTGTTTTTTTTTTCTAATTAGATAATATTATATTAATAAAAATGCGAACAGTGTTAAATATTAGTATCATGATCCGGACCCGACAATTTAAGATGGGCTGTTCAAATATCAAAAAGTAAAGCAACCACACGCGTGTCCATGGCAGCATGATCATATAATAGTAGCGGATCTGTTTTAATTGGGATAATACAATATAGCTTTAAATAACGAATTAAAAAAATCAAAGTCAGAGAAACAATCATATTTATTAAACAGAAAAGCATAACACACTGATCAAAAGTTCAAAACTAGGTACAGTGCCCTTAATTTAAGGACATCTTCAACTGCCGGAAACAAAAATAGGATTAGATTTGGATTCAATTTAAATGGCTAAAATATTATTCTCATGAGAAAAACAAAAGAAAAATTCACTTAAAGTAAATTTTTATTTTCCACACACAGTATTTCAGTTATTCAACTTGAACTCCAATTCAAATCCGTTCTCATTCTTACTTAACAGTCGAACAAACACTTATAAGTGTATGAACCTTGCTGCTTGCGATCTCACGTGCATGTCAAGTGCGCAGTGTTTGACATAAATCAGATTCATTGAAGAAAATTAGAAAAATGTACAAACCAAAAAGACATGATTTACTTTTTATACATGTCAACCATCCAGATAATTACGGAGGCATGGCCACAGAAAATCCGTCGTATGTAAGACAAGATCTACAGAACTTCACGTGGGATCACTAATGGGAGCTTGGGATACGGATACCAAATCGGAGGCAGATTCATCGATCCGAGCATGTCATCCATTGTTTGCGCTGCTATCGCTTTCTCAAGTTGAAGTCTTCATCATCACGAGGAAATCATATTTGATGGCGAGGCGAACACGGTCGGAGTACGAACAGCCGTATGTGGAGAAATTATTGTTCGCAGCTGATACCCCATCAATTATTGTTCGTGCAGTTGATGACTTTCCAGTGCTGATTTGCCTAATTCGGGTTTCTCAATTGCGTGAGAATAATTGCTCGAGTGTATAGCGGCCTGTCCATTTTAGATGGATATCATAGATTTGATATGAAACGAATATGGTTCGAACACAACGGTCCAAACAAAATATGATGTAAATCCTTTAAAATGAACCGGGTATGGATTCAATATTTTTTATTTGATATGTATATCAACGATTTTTACCTACTCCATGATGTGAGCAGCGCAGGACCACTTACTGATTGTTGTCTCTCTTTATAACTTTTTGCTCTATATTTATGACTTTGTCACCTTCTCAATAATCAAGTGAAAGAGCTGAGAAAGAGCTTACTTTTTCCTTATATCTAATTGAGTAATGAGTGGAGTGAGCACGAGCAAAGTCGACAAACTTGAACTCGACCATATCAAAACGAACATTAATTAAACAAATTAATTACAATTTTTTAATTTCGAACAAACCATAATTATATATATATATATATATATAGAGTGGGGTTAAAATGCACCATCTTTTTTGTGCTCCAAACGTGCACCCTTCTCTCGTTTCTTTATTTTTAAAGTTCAAATAGTTGATTTGAATCTACCAACGTGTTCTACATATTAAAATGTGCTTGGAGACCAAATTTTACATTTTTTGGAAATTTTTTACTATTTTTTCAGAATTTTTGAAAATCATCACTGTGCTGAATTTTTTATTATTGTTAAGTTTAATAAAAAATTCTGAAAAAATAGTAAAAAATTTCCAAAAAATGTAAAATTTGGTCTCCAAGCACATTTTAATATGTAGAACACGTTGGTAGATTCAAATCAACTATTTGAATTTTAAAAATGAAGAAACGAGAGGAGGGTGCACGTTTGGAGCACAAAAAGGAGGGTGCATTTTAACCCCACTCATATATATATATAGGCTGTGGCTAATTTGCTGCTGGCAGCATATCTGCCGCTGTTTTTTTATATTTTGTGATGTCTAAACAACAAATCCAAACCGTTAAATATTTAATCTATATTATAATCTACTTGGAGACCAAATTTTACATTTTTTTGGAATTATTTTACTATTTATTAAGCTGGTTTGAAAACCGCTGATTTCAATGCTACAGAAATTTACTGAAATTAGCAATTTTCAAACCAGCTTAATAAATAGTAAAAAAATTCTAAAAAATGTAAAATTTGGTCTCCAAGTAGATTATAATATAGATTAAACATCTAACGGTTTGGATTTGTTGTTTGGACATCACAGAATAAAAAAAAACAACGGCAGCAAATTAGCCGGACCCTATATATATGTATGTGTGTGTGTGTGTGTATTTCAATTCTAAAGGACAACAACAAAGAAAATCAATAATATATGAAAGACAACTAATATAAGATGAAAAACAAGTAATAAAAGACGATGGCAGACAACCAGTAGTATATGAAAGACAATCAATATAAAATGAAATACAACTGGAAGAAGATGAAATACAATCAGTAGTAGATGAAAGACAATTAGTAGAACAAAAATGACAACTAGTAGAATATGAAAGACAATAAGTACAATATGAAAGATAACTAGAAGAATATGAAATACAACCAACACAAAGATGAAAAACAACTAGTATAACATAAAAAACAACAAGCAGAACATGAAAAACAACTAACAAAACATGAAATACAACTATCTACTTGAAAAACAACAAGCGAAAAATGAAAAACAACTGGCAGAACATGAAAGACAACTAGAAAAATAAGAAAAACTAGTAGAAAATAAAATACAACCAATAGTAGATAAAAAACAATCAGAAGAATATGGAAGACAACTAGTAGAACATGAAATGCAACAAGTACAAAATGAAATACAACTAGAAGAATATGAAATACAACTAATACAAAAATGAAAAATAACTAGTAGAATATGAAAAACAATTAGTAAAAAAAAATACAACTAGTAGAATATGAATGATAACTAGAAGAAAATGAAAAACAACATGTATAAGATGAAACATAACTAGAAGAATATGAAATACAATAAGTAGTAGATGAAAGATAGCCGTTGAACGTTAAAGACTATCGATAGAACATGAAAAACTACCATAAAAGATGAAAAACAACTAAAAGGGAATGACAAACAACAAATAGAAGGTGAAAAACAACTAATAGTATATGAATGACAACTAGAAAAAAATAAAAGATAACCATTACAACATCAAATACAACCAGTACAGGATGAAAGACAACTAGTATAAGTTGAAAGACAACTATTAGTAGATGAATCACAACCAGTAGAACGTGTAAGACAACTTGTAGAACACGAAAGACAACCAATAAAAGATGAAAGACAACTTGAAGAAGATGAAAAATAACTAGCAGAAGATAAAAAATAATTAGAAAAAGATGAAAGACAACTGGTAGTTGATAAAAGACAACTAGTAGCATGTGAAAGACAACCAGTATAACTTAAAAGACAACCAATAGAAGATAAAAAATAACTAGAATAAAATGAAAGACAACCAGTAGAACATCATAGACAACGAGTATAAAATGAAAAAAAAAAAAACTAGAAAAAGATGAAAGACAACCAGTACTACTACACCATATTCAATCTAGATTAGGATAAGAGTGATCTGTGTGAGATCTCTTGAATATTCTAACTTTAGAGCCTTTGGTACTCACATCTAGAGTCAAGTGACTTTCCGAAGTTTGTAAGGGCCCACTGGTTCCAACTTGTACTCATTTTTCATTGTAAAGAAAGTGCACCATCAAAAAGGTCGTGAAGCTCCGGAGACGTAGGCATCTTAAGCCGAACTCCGTAAACATACTTTATATCAAGTGTCTCTTAACTCTTCATTTATTTTATTCACTCTTGAGATTTTTAATATTAAACAATCAAATTAAAAAGTTTTTAAAATATTAAAAATCATCATATTTGCCTCTCTTTAGGTGACATATGGGACATCAATAAACACTTATATATAAAAGAATAATAATTTGGGTCCTTCGATCCATTTTAAAATCTGTGCATACAAATATTAAAACGGACACATATATATTGAAGTAGCGTGCACGGATCCTAAAATGTATCGGATGGATGCGAAACCATCAGACCCAAATTATTCCAATATAAGAAAAGGGTTCAAATGTCTCATATTTCCCATACCTCACTGTGCCCCATATATTTTAAAATTTGATCTCCAAATCTTTTTAAATATGGATATCAAAGTTAATTTAAACAAATTTGATCTCCAAATCTTTTTAAATATGGATATCAAAGTTGATCGGTTTAAATTGACTATTTGAATTTTAAAAATAAAAAATAAAAAAATATGAGACATAACGTGACATGAAAGATACGAGATATTTTTTATTCATTTCCTATATGATACTAAATATAAACACTTGACATGTCAAGTTAGTTTAAAGTTCAAACAATTAGCCCCTCGGCACTAGTTTTACAAACTATTTCCCTCGGCTCTAATGTTACAAACTATTTTAATCCAGTGAGCCTGACCTGATTTGGCCCGCTGAATTATGGACTGATATTTTTAAAAAAAGGGGGTTTAGGTTCTGAATTTCCAACGTGCGTCATGTTATCCGTATATATATATATATATATATATATATTTTTTTTTTTTTTTTTTTTTTTGAGAGAGAGAAAGTGCCCGTAGGCCGTGGGCAACCATAAAAATTTTCTCTACAACAAACAAATCCTCAGATTTTAAAGGTTGCCCCGAAGCACTTTATAAATTATAAGAAAGAAATTAAGCTAACGAGAATAATAAAGGGTTTTGACTGAACTATACGGTCTTGCAATCAGAAAATTAATTGCATGAAGTTGCAAACGAAAGTCTTCAAATTAGAGATTAAGAAATACAAAGCGAAACTGGTTCATGACAGTACATAAATGCAGTTTTGTAAAAAAAGGTATGCTCTCGTCGGACAGACAGGGTATCATCAAGCGATTAATCAATATGCGGTCAATTAATCAGAATTATGTGGACGATTTATCATTTTTATTAAAATTATGTGTATATTTTTATAATTTATTAAAAATAATTTATTTAACTCATCAAACTTATTAAATAAACTTAATTTAACTTGGTTCTATTATTATAACATGACACTACGCTCGTTTCTTCTTAATAACAACACATAAGCACTTTATATGAATAAGTAATATATTTATTTAATGAAAAAATAAATAAAGAATTAAGCTTTTTCAAATACTAATAATATATTATTTAAAAGAAATAAAACATTTCAATATAAATTACTAAATTTAGTTTATGATAATAACTTAATTTCATATATGAACATATCATAATAATTGAAAAAATTACATCAGTAAGTAAGAAAAATATACAGTATATAAATAATAGAATAATTAATTAATTTAAAAGTAAGTAAAAAAAAATATATATATAAAAATTATAAATGTATATCCAAGTACAAATAAAACTAAATACATAATTTATAAAATTTATTATCACACACTATCATAGAAAAAAAAATGTATTCACTAGAATAAACAGAAATAAACAGACGATTAAATGGGAAAACGGTCAATTAATCATAAAAATGACCGATTAATCGTTTTCATTCAGAAACAGGCCTCCGTTAAGTGTATTCGTAACAGTTTGACTGCCATTAACAATTAAACAGGCGTTAAGCCCATTATTCACAACACTCCATAAATTTTCCTTTGCTTGAACAAAGTTCATTATCTGCCAAACAACACGTGGGCATTAGCTGGTGATATAAGATTCTCAATCCGATTAAATGCATGAATTATCCAAGACATTTTCGATAAAATCGTAAATTCTACTGGCGAGATTTTGATGCGTGAAAGGACTAAAAGTGTATAACTAAAATGGATTTAAATATATATAATTCGCTTAGCAATTATCAATCAACTTCAAATAAGTTCTGATAAGTGTTAATCCTGTATTAATTTAAAAACACACAGAATTTACACAACAAAATATATATCAAAATATCAAATTCATACTTCATATATTCCGTAAAGATTTTGGTGTACTGCCTAAATTCAAATAATCGATGTACCATACTATCTAAAGATTTTGGTTTCCCATAAAAACTATAATCAAATGAATTAAAAAAGGAAACATGTTGCAATTTGTTCCGCAAGTGGAGGCACAGAACAAAGCCACCGAATTATTTGTCTGTGATTAATACTACAAGAAAGCAATACACACAGTGTTGCAGTGCATGATTTGATGGAAGCAAAATAGACTAAAGAAACAGATAACAAAAAATACAACACATAATACACTTCTTCAAAAAAAAAAACAACACATAATACACTTCTTCAAAAAAAAACAACAACACATAAGACACTATCCAGAAACAAGTCACGCAGTTGAGGCACTCTTCATGGGCTTCTTGGAATTGTTCCTCCGGCGTGTTTTCGTGAATGACTTCTCCAAATCCTTGAAAAAGAAAAATGCAAAGAAAACATAAGGACTTTAAAGATAATGCAATTGAAAAATCCTCCATGTTTAATCCATCACCTTTCTTTTCTTGTCTACTAGGATGAGTACCTTTCTGAACTCATCAGAAGAGGCATATATTCCAACAAAATGTTGAAAAAAGATTAAAACAACAAATATTTCTACCATATGCACATGGAAATTCACTTTGACATTATGAATAAATAACTAAAATCCTTTTTTGAGGCTTTTGAACTAACCTGGTTAGGCATTTTTTGAGATGCCTCTTTGGTCCAGAGACTTTCCAAATTATAATATGCTCTTGCCTTCTCATCAAGTGCATGAACTATAATTGTACCTGAAAATTCGCAGAGAAGGGCATGTTATGTATATACTACCATAATTGAAGAAAAAAAAATTCAATTAGTTTTTACCAATGACCATATTTCCCCAATAAAATGAAAATCGCCATGAGAAAATAAAGTTATTACTATAACAAAATAAACATGGGAACAAAGGACCATATCTCAATTCCGTAATACCTGTATAACACATTCTATGTAACATGTTTGATGCGGAGATCAGTTATTCAGATATTCTAAATGTTAATATGGCACATAACATAAATCACCTCTCCAGTTTAGGTACTAACCAGAATCTATGACAATCCACTTTCCAGCCACGCTGCCCTCTACACTTGGAAGAATCAACCGTTTAGAACCCCGCTGCTTCTGCTTTACCTGTTTAAGACAAATTTAAATAAACAAAACAAATTAAATTGACATACAGGTTCAGACTTCAGACACACCCTCCTTCCCTCACTCTCTTTCTCTCTCAAGTAGCAATGGACATGCCTTTCAAATTAATTTCTGCAGTACATTCAATAGATTGCTGTGTATTTGCTACTTGTTAATTATTTGGAAGTGTTGAACCAAAATCGTTGAAAAAACATTGTGACATTCTATTAAAAAAATAACATCTTGAACAACCGGAATGCATCGTTGTTTTTTCACAAAATTTATTGAGAGTCTTTGCTACTTTTTAATTATTTGGATGTGTTGGACCAAAATCATTGAAAAAAAAAGGGGTGACATTCTATTATCAAAGAACATCTTTGAACAAACGGAATGCGCCATTCTTTTTGTCACAAAATTTACTGAGAAAACATGCAAATTTTTCAAATTGTGATTTGTAAATGTATTTTTATTTCTCTGGAGCCTTCAATAACTTTCAATATTACTAATGGTTCGGTACTGGCATACTTGTCTATATTTATTCAAACTCAATTGCAATCTTAAAGAGTCGAGATCTAGTATAATATAAACAATGTGTAGGTAAAAATTGATAATCCAGCATTGCCAGAGAACATTTTAGTCACCTCTGATCTAATAATTGGTATCTAAAAGAGTTGTGAACTCTTTGCTCCCCTAATACAGTTTCTGAAACATGCAACTAGCGCATAATGAAATTTCAAGTTGTGAACTAATTTAATATAACAAAAAACCGAACTAATCAATTGCGTGGCTCCAATCCCTCCCTCCCTCCAAAAGAAATTCCACCTTAATAGAAGATCAAATATAATGTATTGGAGATGATAGTGGGTGCGGATTATAGGAGTTGATTAGCATTGCAATAGTGGTAGGTAGGAGATGTTTAGTGGAGTTGGTTATGATTGCATCTTAATCAAGTCTATAAATAGGTCTAATGTCATTGTACTCAAACACACAAGATTAATACAAATTCTCTCTTTTATGAATTCCTTTATGGTATCAGAGCTTTGGTAAAGCTGGAATTAGACTCGCGCCTATTCCAGAAATTATGCCTCAAATCTAATCTCTTATTCCAGCTTATACATTTTTTTTTTCCAGAAATAAACCCTTTCTATTCCTCTCTATTCTACCCTTTATTCTTCTTATCCAACTCTCTCCACAAATCTCTCTTATTCCCTCTAATCCCATCTCCTATTCCTTTCTTCCAATAGATCAAGAAAACGAGAAAACAAAATAGATCAGTAACCAGTATAGCATCAGACCAATTCAAGAATCAGACAAGATCAAGAACACCAGAAGAGATCGCCAAGCACTGATCCAGATCGAGCCAAAGAGGATTGACGCCAAAACCGCGCACTCTCCGTCGTTAACTTCTCTAACGCGCCGCACTGCTGACTTTGAGATCGAGCCAGATCCGATCCAGACCAGTAGAGGTACGCACCTCATCGCCTGAGACGGAGCTCTGTGAGCCGACACGACATTGATCTCCGACCTCTCCTTACCTCACCAGACTGCCGCCGTCTCCTTGTCAGATCATCAGCCACCAGACCTCCGCCACAGTGACATCTTCTCTTTGATTGCTGATCGACTCACAGTTGAGCACACCTCTCCTCTCATTACTTTCTCGAGGAGATCCCCGCCTCCGCTCGCACTGGAATTCATGCTGAGTTGAATTTCACCTCACGACAGGGTTCATCTGATTTTGGTGCGCACACACGATTTCAGATCGGATCTAGTTTGCGGGCCAAGCAAAACAGTTGTCTCACAGGCTGAGGATACCTCATGTTGTCAACTTGAATATGGGCCTAACATTGGATCTGGTGTTTAAATTTCTTGAGTATACTTGTCTTTTAATTCCAGCTGGGCTGAAAAATGAATCTGGAGCTATCACTTGCCCGATCCCCTTCTGTTTCTCAAAAAAAAAATCTTTCCAATTTCTTTAATTTCTAGGCCCAATCCTTTTCAGACTTGCAAGCTGCCGGGAACAAAAGAAATAATACCAAGCTCCTGATCAATTCCTTACCTGCCCTTTTTTGTCTCTTTGATTCAAGACTCACACACCTATCTCCAAATCAAAATTTAAATCCCTCCAATTTCTAAAATCAAATCACCACTCCAAACCAATGCCGGGTTCCTTCTTTTCTCTTCTTCTCTATCTACAAATGCTTCTAAAAAATGAGACAAGAGAGCTAAAAAGCCTCTTGAAACCATGTACTTATCACAAAGCCATGAGCTATTCAATTTTTGTTTTCTTTCTTTTTATTTTTCAAAGAGGACTCAAACGAGCCTCTCTCAAGTACATGGAAGCATTCTTGAGCCAAAAGAGCTCCTTCTCTCTGTACCTTCTTCTACCTTTAAGGAGACCCAAACTTGATGATTCACATCGCAAGAACAATGGCATTGAGATATTGGCATCGACCTTCTTCTTTTCGGAGCAAGCTCAACATTGCTACCGCACCATGTTTCGCTTGAGGGGGCGTAATAGAAGATCAAATATAATGTATTGGAGATGATAGTGGGTGCGAATTATAGGAGTTGATTAGCATTGCAATAGTGGTAGGTAGGAGATGTTTAGTGGAGTTGGTTATGATTGCATCTTAATCAAGTCTATAAATAGGTCTAATGTCATTGTACTCAAACACACAAGATTAATACAAATTCTCTCTTTTATGAATTCCTTTACACCTATTTGCAGAAAAAAAAACCCCTAGAATTCAAAATCCGATAAACTAGTGTTCGAACCTGCCTTGTGGATGAGCGCTTGCGCGATATTGCGAACATGCCACGTGGACCGACCGGAAGCGACGACCATGTAGTCAGTCCAGTCGCACTGGTCCCGTACAGGGATGACTCGTACGTCGTCTGCCTTGACGTCACTGAGTACCTTCTCCACCTCCGTCAGGTCGAGCAGCGTCTTCTTAGACGAAGCATCCGCCGCCTCGCCAGAGGAAGAGAAACTAGCGAGAAATCCAGGAAAGTGCTTCCATGGAGAAGAGGAGGCTAGCGCCGTCGAGAGAGCGCGCGGTCGTATGGACGAGAGCATCGTCTAGGAATAGGAATGGCAGTAATGGAAACGAGTGCGGGGGTTTTGGGAGTTCCAACATTTTTCCTTGTGGAAGAATTTAAGAGGGTTGTGGGCTTGCGATCTGATCCATAATCCAATTGAATCCATACCCATAGGACACCAAGCTATCCTTGCAAAAAGCCCATAAATTATTCGGGCTATTGATGCTTTACAGGCCTAATTCAGTTTCTCTAGATTTTAGATACTATACAGGCCTACAAGTCCGTGAATACGCCCCAGTAATTGTAAATCAGTTTCCAGTTTTTTCACAGCTAAATACTAGTAATTTTATTCAATTTCAAATCCGATGTGGTGAGCTCATTTGTAATTTTAGGGATGTATTTTATAAGAAGAAAGACTTTATTTATTGAAACTGTTTTCAAAACACTATGTTGACGAAAATAAATTCATATTAGCTCATCTATCACAGAAATTGATTTATGAGATGTATGGAAATATCATTTTAATTTCTGGACTCTACATCAATCAAAATTAATTGTATGAGTACTGTATTTTTAAAATTAATTTCAGACTGATTTTATGAATTTAGATGTGTTTTACAGTTATGCCTATGAACTCAGGACTTGAAAAAAAAAAATCACTGAAATCTTCAGAACAAAGGCCTTCAATTTTACAATTAAATCCCAACAATCATTTATCATACTCACTAGTATGCTCTTCTTCCTCATCGTTTTAGAATTTGTTTGATAAATTTCTTCAAATGTATTATATTTTTGCCCTCAAACCCAAATCATTAAACTTTGAAATACCTACAGGCTTGTTTTAAGTATGCATTTATTTTTATGGACATAAAATGCAAGGAATGTGCCTTTCTGATTTTTGTTTTTTCTCTGGCGAGTTCATTTGTATAACTCTTGCGATGTTATATCATTGCTTTTCTTGTACTTTACGTTTTTATCCGAAGTAATTCACTTTTGCTACAGGCGTGAATATCATACGTGAAGGGGTGTATCTGATTTATTTTTAACTTAAAAACTAAATCGTATACATTTATAACCGCCCCCCTCCCTCAATTTATTCTAGAATAGATTCAAAGAACTGATATTCCAAAAAAAATGAAAAAAATAATAATGGATGTACGATGGAGGATGTAGAAAGAAAAAAGATTAATAAACAATCCGGTCATCTACTTAATTAGTTCTTTCAAGCCACTGTTGCATGGGGCAGATGGTAAAGGCACTGGACCTCTTACGGGAGGACATGAGTTCGATTCTGCATGGGAGCAGAACTGAAGTGTGGTGTGCATACTTACGGCTATTCTAAAAAAAATAGTTCCTTCAAAACATATTAAACGAGTGAGTTTATGGTAATATGCATAGTATGTATCTAACCGTACTATGGATTTATATTTTTGTTTTTGAAGTTCAAAATGTACGTGTATCAAATTTTATTCTCTTTTTTCTACTATTTTTTTAGGAGAATGGTTCAAATGCCTCATGTTTTTCATACATCATCATATCTCATATCATATATCTTTGTTTTCAAAGATTCAAACTATTAATCCAAACTATTCAACATAATATCCATATTAAAGTATGCTTGGGCCAATTCAAAAACAACAAATTTGTATCTATCTTTAAAAAAATAAAATAGTGAAAGAGTTTCACAAAAATATAAAATTTGGTCTACATTAATTATTAGGCATAAACCATTATTAGTAAAAAAATATATAAGTCAAAATATAAAATAGTAAAAAAAATAATAAAATTTCGTCTACAATATTTTTGTGTTTCTCTACATGAATCCTTACGTAACTTATCGTTTTATTTTTTCAATATACATATTGTTTTAAAATAATTATTTAATAAGTTCAAAATTAATTATATTTAAACATTTTTATATGAATTGTCTTATTTAAATTTTTTTAAGTGTTTTAACTAAATATTTCAATTTCCGGAGCAAAGCTCCAAAAATATCCGTAATTATTTGTACTCTTGTAGAGCGCAATACACAGCATTTTCATCTCCCAACTATATATAGAATGAAAAAAAAAAAAAATTTAAAAAAAGTAATTTATTTGTGGAATAATTAATTATTGCACTTTTTTCGTAGAAAGGACCATAAATGCATGGACTATCCACTCACTAATTGAGCATATCCAGACATTTAAAATCAGCTTTCTATAAATTAAAGACAATTAAAGAGGTCTGAATCTCGACTGAACCATCCATCGGATTTTGATCAGACGATCCAGTCTCGGCCAAGGAGCGCCTGTCATTTCTTTTCTTCCTGATAAATGGGATATCCTTCATAATTAGGATAGAAAATTTAACAGAGCTATTTTCGCTACATGCAACACACAGACTATAAAATCAAAACAGCATTACATATGGTCCGTGCACTGCATGAAGCTAAAACAGATCTGTTAAAATATTAAACCCAAATTTAGAAATAGAAAAAGGAGAGATTAGAAAGGGCATTGGATGCTTACCGATCTCTCTCAGTTAGACATTGCATTTGAACCACCTCCCGCTCCGAGACAAAGCGCCACGTAACCGAATGGTAGGGACTGATAACAGCCTCAAATCTACTTTAAATATTGCGTAGCATGAATGAATTAGACTTTAGAGAGCAGTTGCGGTTGGACCAGTGGATTAATTGAATAATTTGTTTAATTAGTTTGAGTTTAACAATTGATTCTCATCCGTAGTTGATAGTTCCATACCAAATTTGTTGGTTCCTCATATAAGAAATATTAATGCGTACTTTTCAGGGCTAATAAAGTTTAATATACAGTGGCAGGTTCTGATGAAATATATCTTAGTTGTCAAAGGAATATAGGATAAATAGAATTATATATAGATGCACTGCTGGTATGTTTCCACCAGAAATATATCTTAGTAATGAAAGGGCTCGCGTATATTAAGGTAATGAAAGGTAGCACGGCGATGTGTGTTCGGCTAAAGCGTTTTCTTTAGTATTTTAATAATATATTTTTAGTTTTTTTAAATTTATTAAATTAGTTTCAAATAATAAATTTAAACTGTTCAAAATCGATCTACTTAATGAAAATTTTGTTTTCATATTAAAAAAATATTCAAATTTATTTACTATCAAGTAAAGTGGTCAAAATACAAAAAAAATTGTGCACATTTTAATGCACTATTTTATTAAATCTTCGGCCACTTGACTTGATAATAAATAAATTTAAAAATTAAAAAAGGTTATATGGAAATGAAGCCCTCATTAAAGAGATCAATTTGAACTATTTGAATTTGTCATTTGAAACTAATTCGATGGATTTTGGAGACTGAGAGCATATTGTTAAAATACTAGAGAAAGTGTGTTAGTCGGACTATCTCTCTCTCTCTATATATATATACATACACACACACACACACACATATATACATATAGAATTTGGCTAATATGTTATGGGTTGCATAGAGGCCTCCCATACTACGGCTCAATATTCGAGTTTTCAAAAACCTAACGGTCGATCCGAACCGTTCATCTTGTGCTCCATATTAATATGTGTTTGGAGACCAAATTTTACTTTTTTGGAAAAAACTTACTATTTTTTTAGATTTATTGAATATCGATGTTTTTTATGGTCCAGATTTGTCTGAAAAACAATAATTTTCAATAAATCTAAAAAAATAGTAAAAAATTTTCAAAAAATTTTAAATTTGGTCTCCAAACACATATTAATATGGAGAACAAGATGAACGGTTCGCATTGACCGTTAGGATTTTAAAAATTTAAATATTGAGCAGTAGCACAGGAGGCCTCTATGCAACTCATAGCACCGTAGCCAAGTCCATTACGTTTAAATTCATGAGTTAATTACTTAATTATATAAATTACCTCCCGCAACGAGAAAAAGTGATATTTGTAGATATAGTTTGGACATTCTTCATGCCACTTTTACAAATCAGGGAGGTACTTTTTTATTATTAATTTCAAGAATTCAAAAGATACTCTTTAAATGTTTAATAAGAATTTCTGGCATAAGATTAGATTCTCGAATAACACAAAAATGATGTTTTTCTTGTTGAAATAAATAATAAAAAAATTATTGAAGAATATAAATTAAAATAAATTTTTGACTTATGAGAAAATGAAACAGAAAAAAAAAAAATTGAGCACATCATATTCATACCTCATTAGCATGATATTAATGTGGATAACTTTAGGCCTACTTTATTAATTACAAAACAAAAAGGACAAAGAATTATTTTGGCATATAGAATCTCTTTAATTATGTGCCAACACATATGAAAGTGAAATTAAAAAAATAGAAAGAAAAGAGCGTGGAGGTTGCACAGTTCATGTCTTTCTTAATCGCTTTACAATGTGCAATTCCAAATTCATTGGTTTCATTCACATTACTGGCCTGAAAGCACAGTCACAACTTCTACATATAAAGACTCAATTTATTTAAAAAAAAAATGGAAACAAACGATCTGTTATAATCCATATTTGGTTTCTGGATTATTTTCATGGTCAATTTTATGGTAAATAAAGTGTCAAAAATGATAACAATGCAGAATTGGAAGTATGATCGAACGGTTGATGATTAAAGTTTTTTTTTTTATGGTTGGTGGCAAATTGTCAGTCGACAAATATGTTTAAAAAAAATTAATTACAAAGTTTCCTAAATACAAAAATTAACTCCTTATTCTATACATTTTAACACAAATTCTAACCGCAGTCGGTTAGCAATTCAAGATACAAACTCAGTTGATGATACAGCTAGGCGTACCATCCATCTTTCAATTTTTGTTGCCGTATCACTTATCAGGCGGGGTATCTCTTTTTGAATGTTCGAAAATAGTCTTATATTTCGTTCTCTCCACAAGGCTTAGTCTCTTTCGAAGTCAAGACAGGTCATGTCTCATCACTAGCCAAATCCCTGGAATATCACATTCTTTAATTACTGAAAATTGGTAGTGCGCTGCTAAACTTCTCCAGAATCGCACTCCCATAGTAAAATGGTTTCCTGTTTCCACTGAATTTATTGAACAAAGATGGCACCATGTTATCACCTCACATCCCCTTCTTGATTAAAGTCTTCTTACCATGTAATATATATATTATTATATGATTTCATTAAAAATATGCCTGAATTATCTTCAAAAATGCTTGTCTATTATTTTTAGGGATTGGCTAATTATTATCAGTAGCAATTTTGTATTAGCTTGACCATAATCCTTATCATTCGTCCCCATTACATCTCCACCTATATAGTGTAAATTAATTAGGAAGCATCTAATTGTCCACAGTTTTTTGTCCACCATTTGTCCACAGCTTTGACTTGCGTGAATACTGTAAAATTACTTTTACATGTTGTATAATTATACAGTATATCCCATAAAATATATCAGTTAATCACAAAACATCCAGCACTATTTGAAATGGTCTCATGATAGTTAAAAAAAGATTGCAACTTGCACAATAGGATAAAATAAATGTACTTTCAAATTGTACTTTCGAAAATTACAGTTATAAGAAGTTATTGACAGTTAGAGTTAGTTATTAGCAGTTATTAGCGTCTACACTGGGTTGAATCTTGTATACTATAAAATTAAATCTTGTCTACTGTAAAACTAAATCTTGTATATTGTAAAATTGAATCTTGTATACAGTAAAATTTTCAATTGAATCTTGTATACTATAAAATTGAATCTTCTTCACAGTAAAATTTACAGTTGAATCTTGTATACTGTAAAATTGAATCAACATAATTGAAAAAATTGAATCTTGTATACAGTAGAATTTTCAATTGAATCTTGTATACTATAAAAATTAAAACTTGTATATAGTAGAATTTTCAATTGAATCTTGCATAATGTAAAATTTTCAAATAATACTGTAAATTTTCAACTGAATCTTGTATATTGTAAAATTTCTAAAACTAAACCATAAAATAATACCATCTATACTGTAAGATAAAATGTAACAAATGCTACATTTTAGTTTAAACTACAACCTACAAAGAATCATGTATACTGTAAAATTGCAAAATATAAAGTTATAAACCATAAAACAATATCATGTATACTCTAAAATTGCTAAATCTATACATACATTCATCATCACACAAAAAATATGTTCACCACAAAACAACATATGTTCACCACAAATAACATCCGTTCAACACAAGATAAACATATTCACCGCCACATTCAGAATAGCATAATAGCAATAACAAAAACTATGGACAAATAACTTTTACATTAGAAACCTCTTGTGTTCATTATTCGAATTAGTAAAAAACGTCTCTATCTTCTCTTTCCTCCAGATTTTCACAAGAAGAATACTGTAAAATTACAAGATGAATACAATAAAATTACAAGATAAATACTGTCAAATTAACAAATCATCTCTTTCTTTCAGATTTTCACAAGATGAATGTTGTAAAATGACAAGATGAATACTGTAAATTAACAAGGCAATACTGTAAAATTAACAGATTAATACTCCATATCGCCTCTCTATCATCTATTTCCTTCATATTTCTACAAGATGAATACTGTAAAATTAACGGAGCAATATAGTAAAATTAACAGATCAATACTCCATATCGCCTCTCTATCATCTCTTTCATACATATTTCATTTGAAATGCTAGATCTGTTACTGCATACAATGAAAACAACAAATTCAACATAAAACTTACTAGATTTGAATTTTGCTGTGCTCTTCAACAAAAACAACTTCTATTTGATCGCGCTCCACGATTAAAGGTTCCATTGCGATCATGTATAAAAAATGAGATCGAGTTAGTAATCTCAATTAAAATCAACATTGCAAAGGAAAAATGAATCAGAGAAAGTAAATCCAGTAAAATTCCTAATTCAAAACTGTAACTTATGTACAATAATCTAATAACAATTTTCAAACATAAATAAAAAGTGTCATTTCACTTGCACCAATTCTGTAAAATTCATTATTCAATGCTGTAACTTAAATAACAAATCTTAAAAAAAATGTCATTCAAATTTTCAAACATCCAGAAACTTTCAATATGCACCAATACTGTAAAATTCATCATTCAATGCTGTAACTTAAATAACAAATCACATAAAAAATGTACTTCACATTTTTAAAAATATCAAAATTGCAAATCTAAACTGAAAATTCACAAAATCGTAACATTTTAGAAAGAAGAGAGAAAGAGAGATCGAAAAGAGAGAAAGAGAGACCAGAAAGAGAGAAAGAAGAGAGATCAGAAAGAGAAAGAAGAGATCAGAAAGAGAGAAAGAGAGATCAGAAAGAAGAGAGAAAGAGAGATCGGGTGTTTAAATAACGGAGACTGATAGTTGAACGGGAGTTGGATAAGGTGATGTGGATAAATGGTGGACACTCAGTGAACAGAAATCTTTTCTCAATTAATTATATGTAAATATAATTTTGTGTGGAGTTCGTAGTCGTAGATTTGTTTTAAAAAATCACACTTAATTTATTAATTTGAACGGAATAAAATTCACATGTAACGCGCCAACGCGGTATAGATTGATGACAAGCCACATCATCTGACATTATTTATTTATTTATTTATCAAAACAGTTTCTATCTCCATTACAACATTTAAAAAGAGGTAACTATAACTTTCAAGGTCAATCTTGGAAACTTCTAGAAAAGAACTCGTAGATGTTGAGTTGCTGATTAAAAATTTAACAAAGATAGCCAAGCTTGATACATTATGTCAACCTCTATTTATTTGTTTGGAATATTTCAATTTTAATCAGCAACGATTAAGCATGACCTAATTTTCATTTCCAGTGCAACGATTAATATTGCACATGGTTATTATATCAGGAGGAAAGAATAATCACTTAATTAATAATTTAATATAAATATGCCCATGTCCAGGTAATATTCAACCTATCTAAAAAATATAAAATTTAATCTACAAATGCATTTTCATATGGAAGTCATCCTGAACAGCTTAAATTAATTATTTAAATTTTAAATAACACAAATATTAATTCATAGTACAAAACAATTGGCGTTATATATGCATAGTATTATAGCCTCAAACAAAGAAAAAGATTGGGTTCTCTTAATAATAAATTTTTAAGTATTGAATTTCGAACTATGCTAAGTCTTAGTTAAATTTTAAGCTGCACTAAAGAGTATCCGTTCGACAATAAAGTTAAAATGTAATTTTTTTTAAGAAAGCTTTAAGCTTGACAAAATGCTTAAGCCATATGAATCCATGGCTTAAAAACTTGGGCAAGCTTAAGAAAGGTACGTGGACAAAAAGAGCACTAATGAGGTGGTATTAAGCTTGATAAAGGATCACATGTTCAGTGAGCTTAAGACTCCTTAGAGCTCTAAAGAGCTCTAAGCCATAGTTGTCGAATACTACCGATAGGTACGTTTCTCAAGTTGTTATCTAACAAAGTTTATTCTGCACGAAACTACAAATATTTTATAATGTGATAATATAATCGCAGGTGTAGCCATTTTTATTAATACCCTAAAAAAAGATTTTTTTTAAAGCTGCTCCCGGATTCTTTTTTTTTTAAAGCTGCTCGTGGCCCAAATCCTCTAGCAGACTGCCCCAGCCAGGGGCAATCCGCTAGGGACCAGACCGCCTGGGGGCCGGGTGGTCCTCTCTCTATATATTTTTTAGAGATCTTAATATTTTGATTTAAATAATTTTGTAAAGAAAGTTTTTTCTCATATGCCAAAAAATAAAATAAGACATTTGATATATTTATGAAATGATGTCGCAACTCTTTATAACTTTGATTTGATTTGTCAATTGAATATCACAAGTTTAAAGATAACACTAATTAAGGACTTGGCCTTGATTACAAAATTTCCAAGCTCTGACAGCTTGTTGATCTTCTTCTATTTATCTCTGGTACTAAAACAGTAGTTTAGAACTATTAAAATATGTTCAAACCTCAAATTAGATGCACAAGTACCCTAGACTGATCTCTGGTTTGGTACCAAATCCAAACTCAGCAGCCAAGCACTAGACAAAGGCCACTGGTATAGTGCAATGCACTAAAAATATCAAATTTGACCTTTGTTGGTAAATCAGGAAGTATGGATTGATACAGGGACCAAACTGCAAAAGTGATTACATCAGCATATAGAGCATTCAAAAATACACATAATTGATAGAAATTTCAATTTATTTGGATTTTTCTACAGTTAGTTATGAATTTCCAAAGTTTAGCTTTCGAAAAAACTTTAAACATCCATAACTTTGGTTAGGAAAGTCGAATTTGCGCGTATGACCACTTTTCGAAAGGGGGGGGAATGAGACAGATTTGAATATTGCCCCGGGGATCACCCCCAAGCATCTGAAGCATCAGAATTTCAAAAAAACTTTTGTTTAGTGCCTCAAAAATTCAGTTTAATTTTTCGTTCAACGATAGACATACAACGATCGATATTTTGTTTAGTCAAAAGCCTAAGATATCATTCGAGAATTATTCATATAATTATTTTAAAATGCATTTACTATTTATTGTGTTTATTTGTCTATCTCCGAACAAATGGTATATGTTGACAATAATTAAATAATTCAATTATTTTCTCTCTCGCTCTCCAATTATTCTCTAAAAAAATAAAGAAGTTGATATCATTGATACAATCTAACCATATTTCCTTGTGTATATTTGAATAAAATAAATTATTAAGAATCAAGACCAAGTCCTTCATTAGTGTTATCCTTAGACTTGTGATATCTAACAGACAAATCAAATCAAAGTTATAAAGAGTTGCGACATCTCACTCATAAATATATCAAATGTCTTATTTTTTGGCATACAAGGAAACTTTTCTTTACAAATTATTTAAATCAAAATATTAAGATCTCCAAAAAAAAATAGAGGACCGCCTGACTCCCAGGTGGTCTATGTTAGTTTGTAATAATCTAGAAGTCAATAATACGATAAATTAATCATAAAGCTTTGTTCATGAATTGAATGTTTATTTATATATATCATTTTGTTGCCTTGAGTATTATTGCATTTGTGGATCATTTCGAGTTCATGACTGAAATTGTGAAACTCCATAATATAGATGATATATACTCTTAAAATGTCACTGACCAAGGTAATTAGCATGAACACTAATTACCGCTATAAGGTTAGTATGTGGATTAAAAGATGGTTAAGTTTTACAAACCACCTGACACGAGATGTCATTTTAATCACATAGATACATGTTCTAGGAACATGGTATTTGACAGACCCTGAATGAAACATTGAATAGAATTGTGTTCGTGTCATTAATGTTTTCATTCAGTGTTAAAGTTATACAGTATGAGGTATTTATCGTTTCCACTAAGAAATATATATGTGTGAGTGTTATCTAACGCTGTCCGTAAAAAGCAGTCATAACGGTAGCATTTCGATATGTATAGCTTAGCTGAGGAAGTGATAGTCTGCCAAGAATACTATTTGTCCCTCGTATCTCTATATGAGCTATAGCATCACTGGGCCCCTTGGTAAAGTTAGATTATCTGCATGCGGTATAATTACAAGAGTAATTATATTTGATAATCTACTCAAGATCAAGAAAAAGATACAGTTACCAAGGATGACACACATCTACCTTGAAACTGATCTGATAGCTATGAGACAGAAGAACTGACACAAATAAATTGTTTACTGGATCGTGATATTGTACAGTACAGCATCATCTGTGCAATTGGATGGTCATGATGTGTTGCCAGATGCCGCTCATGATTACAGAAGTTAAAACAGTTTTAACTCTGTTTGCCAACATAACACAGATCCTATTGGGTCACACCATATAGGAGTTAATCGGAGAATCTTATTGTGATTGATTATAAATTGGTTATGATCAATATTAAGATGGTTATAATTAATTATACATGTTATAATTAAATTATATTTGTCATATTAAAAAATGACAAAGCAAAAAACTAATGGTTATAATTAGTTATACTTGGTATAATTAATTAAATTAATTGTACGTCATTTAGAATGACAAACAGAAACACAGGTTTGTTTATAAACGTGTTTGACATGTTGTATAAAAATTACCAAATGAAAACCGTAAACGAATATAATTGTACATGACAATTATACATATTTGATTTGGATATTTACTATTTATAGTGGGTTTGGGTTAATGGGTTTAGAATCCATTAAACTAATCTAACCAATATGAAGTTGCAAAATCAAATTTGCATGCCACATCCAAAATGGCAAAAATGTAATTTTGTCAAGTACGGGGTATTTCGGTCTTTTGGCGAACCTCCTCATTTGCCTATACATAGAGGGGCATAGGTGAAAGAGAAAAACCACTAATTCACGTGTTAATCTGATTACTTCGTTAATTGGATTTCTCTCTTTCTCTATTTACGATTTTTTGATTGGTGAATAGTGTTTTATCGAATTTTCGCGGTATTTCAGATTTGGTTTAATTAGCAAATCTGATTGAAACAAATTTTTTGGTGAATAGTGTTTTTGCAGAATACCGCGGTTTATAGTATTTCTGGCAAAAGAAATAAACCGCTCTCTGGTTAGTCCTGGTGGATAACTAATAGAGGTATCACACGTGTGATACTCCGAGTCGATTCCTTCCCTGGTGTAGCTCTTCTTGCTTATCTGCATTCCAACTGTGATTTGGAAATAAGGTATAAATTGTTATATTAATCTATTTAATTGGTAAGTAGATTAAAGTTTTAGAAATCAATTATGGAGTAGATCTGTAAAATAATTAAATGAGGTTTTGATGCCGAAGGAATACTGAAGGTGGACCACCTTGAAAAGTTTCCTGACATACCTCATTTAATCTGTAGCTTAAGCTAGATATAAAAAATTTGTTTTACTCTTTCCGCACCTTAAGCAAATAAATAGATTTGAACCGTCAAAACCCCAACATACTTAATCAATAGGTTTGAATCGTCAAAACCCAACAGTCTAGTCCCTAGCGGATTGCCACTGGCTTGGCTATCTACTAGAGGATCTGGGCCGCCCATGGGCCTGACGGTTGGGGCAGTTTAAAAAAAAAAACAGAATATGAAGGCAGTTTTAAAAAAAATATTTTTTTTAGAGTATTAATAAAAATGGCCGTCGCAGGTGTTCCTAAAAGTTTATTATTAAGAGGATTTAGTTCAACATGTTGTGAAATTGACAAACTGAAAAATGCTTGTTGTTAAAAAATATTTTTTAACCTAGCTATTTACCTTTGGAATATTTTGCAATAATACTTACTTTTTAATTAATGATATGCTCTACGAACTGACTTTTACAAAAAAAAAGAATACAATCATTAAATCGACAGATTATTTAAGATCGCTGTAATACAGTAATAGTGTTTTCTGTAGCTTGAAATTTAACCTGATAGTTAAAATATAATTTCTTTTTGTGTGACAAATATTCTGTGAAAATGCCAAGTAAAATTTCATTTTGTTTCCCGGTAAATATAAAGCTCAAGTTCTTTAATTTTATGGTACATTCATTTGATATATTAAATTCTCATAATATATAGCTAGCATATGCATCAAAGTAATTTAAATTGCATATTTTCCTATCAAACCACTCAAACCACTTATTTCCGTTCTAAATTTAAAATATATATATTATTTCTCCTTGTGTTCGTTAAATTTAAATATTTAATTCTAAATTATCATTTAGTTGAAATACATGTTTTGTCATATTTTTAAATGGACATACATTTGACTTGCAACACTTTGTTAATTTCTTATATGTTTTCTTATAATTAGGGGTGTACAAAATACTGTCGACTCATCCAACCCGTCTAACCCGTTCGACCCGACTCGTATTTTACTGGGTTGAGATGTTACTGGGTCGGGTACGGGTTGGATTTTGACAAACTTATTACTCTGGGTCGGGTCATGAGTTTGCTTTTAATAACCCGTTTATACCTGAACCCGTCCTCAAACCTATGTGAAGAAATAATTCATTCAGTTTGACCAGCTACATGAAGTAAATCACATAAAATCTCTGTTGAAAAAATGAGTGCTGTGTTTAGGCTGAATTCACATCCTCTGAGATATCTCATATTTTGCGTGACTTTTTGGAAAATCTCAACTATTCAAAGACGTTATGCATGAATCTCAAAGCTTAAACAATACTGGGTCCCTGCGTTATCCCCGAATAGGCACCGGACACATAGGTCACTCAAAATACGAGATATCTCACAGGATGCGGACTCGTTTAAGCGTTGATAAAAATCATAGAAGATATATGTTGAAAGGATGATCGCTATATGAATTTGAATTGTTATGTTTTTTTATTTCATAAATTTTATATGCGATTGTTATATGTCATTGTTTTTTTTTTTTAGGATGTTACATTCTAGATATGTTTTTTTTTATTATGGATGTTATATGCTAAATTATTTATGTTTTATTTATGTTTGTCACTTTTATTTGTACCTAGTTTTAATAAAAATAATAAAAAGATATATAATAGATTTTCAATCAAAATTATAACCCATTTAATCCGTCTAATCCGTATAACCCGTAATAACCTGTATATAAAAAAATAGATGGGTTGGATTAGATTATGGGTGGAACAAGTAAATATTTTTTTTAATCTGACGTAATTGGTTTGAATTCAAATTTTAATAAAACATCTTCAATCCGTCCGTTGTACACCCCTAACTATCAACAAAAGTTGCACGGCTAGCTAGGTATAATCACAAAAAAAGAAACAGGGTGTCGCAAATCAAAGGGACGAGCCCATTAAAAATAGGACAAAATAGATATTTCAACTGTTAAATATAAATAAATAATTAATTAAATTAAAAAAAATCAGAGTTAACATGCATAAGGGAAAATAAAAATATTTTAATTTAAAATGAGAAACTAAGAAATTTAAATGTTTTGATAGAAAATAAGCAATTTAGAATGTTTCAATGGGTATATCAACAATTTTCCCCGTTAAATAAAATCATTACATTCATGCCTCATTGTTAGAACGTAAAATTATTTGTAGAGAGAATCAATTTTTAATCAAGTGACAAAAAATAATATTTTTATATTAAAAATTACAGATTTGAAATTTAAAATAAAATTATTGCGTAAATATTAAATAGTTTGATGACCTCACTTCTAATATGTACTTAAAAAAAAATCATTTGCATAGCCATGTGTCAGGGAAATGTGTATCACATGCATTAACTCAAAATGACATTTTTTGAGTTAATAAATCTCAACCGTTTGATTTTAAACATAGTCAATTCGATTTTTGCTGATAACATAGAAACTCCTTTAATATTAGTATAGATCTAATTTGTGCGAATTTTAAAACAGATTGAATGATCGAGATGCAATACTCAAAGATTCCCTTTTTGAGTTAATGCAGAGGATACGAATTCTGTTCAGGGATGGAGAGAGATTTTGGATAACGCTAAAGCTGGTTTCAATTATTAATCGACGACACCAGGACCCCACCATTTTTGCAAGTCAACAATTTAGTATATATGTAATAGTGCTAAGAGTAGGTATGTAATTTCCGATTAATAATTTCATGGTAAGCGAAAGTCAAGTGATTGCTTCATTTTTCATGGTCGATACACGATATATGTCTAACAAACGACAGACGCCATATACGTGGATAACCTCATAATTAAATATGTTCCTGATAAATTTTAAAATTTCACAACGGCAACCATTTTAAATAATGAGGAGTTAGAAATTTATTTTTATATCGTAAACAATACCAAACCATACAAGTTACTATTAGCTCAAATTAGGGGTTATAATTAATGAATTTATGGACTTAACCAAACCTCCTCAACTGCTTGTTTTGATCTGTGAATACAATTCAGATGATTATAATCGAGATAATAATAACACAGAGAATGCGCAATTTTTTCTTTCTAAATAATTATAGTATGTGACATTTTTAATTAATTGGGATCACATTTATGGTCGTAAATTATCAAAACTAACGGACTTATTTTAACTTGTCTTTTATATATTTGTATAAAGAGTGCATCATATTTATTATATCTTTTAAATTTAGGATCAAGAAAACTATTTATGCAAAAAAAAAAAAAAATACTCGGTATATGTCATTTTTGACAATTTTATGATTATCAAATTAATAAAAAAACATAAATAAACACATCAAAATACACTGTAGATATATTATAGCAAAATTTATGCATAAACTTGGTTGTTACTGTTTGATTTAGCATTGATAAATTTCAGAATGTGAATAAAGGAGCATGAACACTCGGACTGTCCAATTTAATGTACATAAATAGTTTCAGAATATATAATTAATGATTCACCTGTTATTTTTATTCATGTAATGTATCCTAAAACGTGTAAATTTGGAAGAGTGCGAGATAATCAGATATTTACAAGATACATCGAACGAAAAACAAAAAGAAGATACAAAATTACAAAATCACCGCTTAAATTTAGTGCAAATTACAAAAGCATCCATCGAATCTATCAAACGAAAAGGCAAACGACTTCAAAGGTGACATTGACAGTGATCTTGCAGTTCACAAAAGCTAGCGTACATCGAATAGACTTTTTGATCCATGTTATCAGAAAAGACTGTATAGATTTTGAATTTCGAAGGTGATATTGCAGTTCGTAAAAGTACATGTATGCTCCGGTTCAGAAGCAAAAGGCGGAAATATATATTAAAAATTAATTATATAAAAATTTTATATCAGGTATTTGAATCAATTTTACACTATTTATAATATTTTATTCTAAATTATATAATAAAATTATATATAAATATCATAATTTAAAAATAAATGAAGATCAGTTGACCACTTGACCTTTATTACATCTCTAGTTATGCCATCCTTGTTTTGAATTAGCGTGTCTGATTTTGTTGTTAGCAAAGCATGTACCGTGGAACATTTCATTGTTAGAAAGTGACTTGGCAAATTGAGATTTAGAAAACTCTTAAGGATGTATTTGGAAGATCTAATTTCAACGATAATACATTAAAATATTAGCTCAATAGAAAATGTCTCGCAGACACGTTGACGTAATTTTTTTTCCAGAGCGAGGCTATAATATATATATATATATATATATATATATATTACATATCAACTTGTATTATATATTCATATTTCTATTTTTAAAGATCAAATAATAGATTTGAAAAATTAAACATTTATCTATATATAAAAATATACTAAATTAGATGTTTTAAAATAGATAAACAACCATTGTTTTTGGATGATTAAGACTTTTAAAATGAAGTGATTTCTTTCTATTTAAAAAATAGTAAAAAAAAATGTCAAATTTAGTTTGTAAGTACATTTTCATATAAAAATTATGTTGAATAATTCGGATTGCCTGTTTGAATATTACAATGAAAATATAAATACATAGCAAGAATAATTATGTAATATGCATAATACCATAACCTCACTCCTTTTTTCAATGCTATATGAGTTAATATCCCACCAATTTCTATAAAAATATTCTTTCCACGAAAAGAGAACACCACCTGGACCCATTCTTTTTCATGATTGTTTTTTTTGCTCGAAAGTTCTTTGTTAATTATTCATGAAATATTATGTTTACGAAAAGGTGAAATTTCCATATATATATATATCTATTAAAAACTTGGAAATTTCGTATTCCCCCCTTAAAAATCTTAATATCATATTTATCCTTCCAAATTTCAAATACTTACAAATTTAATGTCTTCTATATTAAAAACTTCTTTTAAATTTAAAAAGTACTCATTTTACCATTCATTAGAAAAATAAAGAATAATGGCATGTTACAAAAAAATGTCAGTCTTCTAATTGGACGGTTTTCAAGAGCTAACATGTCACTTCTCTACTTCTCACTCCTACATAGTGAAATTTAGGTATATGTTTGTGTAAGTGTCAGAAGTAAAGATATGACCCATTTATTCTAAGAAACTAACCAATTAAAAGACTGACATTTTTTCTAGAAACATTTTTTTATTTTTTATTTTTTAATAAATAGTAAAATGGGTAATTTTTGTAGTTTTTGAAGTTTAAAAGGATAAGTATGATATTGTGAATTTTAGAGGAGAAAATATGTAATTTCAAAGTTTTTCAAGGGTATACAGAAAATCTCCCCTTATGAAAATATCTATCTATAAGAATGAGTTATTCCGTAAAGAAAGATAGTACAGTTGGTTAGGGAAAAAAAAGTCGTAGAATTATTAGTTACTTAAAAATCGAAAGTTCGATTCTTCTCACAATTTTGGAACCTCTGTGGAAGTTTAAAATAAGAAAAAAAAATTGAGTTATTTCAAGCAAGTATATTGAACTATAAAATAACTCTAAATAAAGAAATTTTGCTATTTTACCCATAGCGTTGCAACTTGTAGTGTAAATTTATATATTCGGGGTGACAACTATTTTAAAAGATACTTTGTTCCAAAAACTATTTATAATGTATGCTAAATCGGCAAATCACTATCCAAAGCATTTTATTTTTATTTTTTTGCTTCACTGCTATTACTGGATTACAACACTTCTCAAGTCTCAAGTCTCAACTATAGGTTATGTCTAGCACAATTGGCTAGAAAAATATTTTAGAGTTGTTATATTCAAAGATCGAGAGTTCGATTCTCCCTCATAAATCTTAGTAGTTACTACCAAGTTTTCAAAAAAAAAAAATATAAGTTATGCCCTCAGAAGTGGATCCAAATCCATGATTTACGACTCCGACCCGTTTAATCAATGATCAGGTCAATAATTATTATTAAGATGATCCCGATCTTTCCCTCCTCTTTTTCGTTATTTACGCAGTAATTACTATTCAGTGGCAGTTCGGTAAAATCTCTCCTCCAACTTTCCAATCGCGGCATGTAAAAAATTCACAAGCCCCCGACACTTTCAGATTTATTAAAAAATTGCCCCGGAACTATATTCAGTGATTTTATAATTCAATCCTGGTATTCTTGTCAGTCCTGGTTTAGGGGCAGGTTAGGTGTATATTTAGCGTATAGGAAAAAAGTAGGAGGGTATATCTGATAAAGTCCCTTAAAATAAGTCGTCAAAAACAAAAAGAAAAAGAAAGGAAAAGGAAAAAACCGCTTCCAGTGAACAGAGAGAAGCCAAGCTGTGAACTGAGGAAGAGAGGTTTCTTTCCTTCCCAGCAAGCGTTCGTTGCCATAAAAGAATTAAAAACAATTTCTGCAAAATATGAGTTATTAAAAAAAAAAAAAAACAGAAGAAGGAAGAAGGAAGAAGAAGAAGAAGAAGAAGAAGAAGACGAAGAAAAATCTCAGCGATCCATCGTACCTTTTCGCTCTTTTCTCCGTGAAGAAAGTTTTCGACTATACAACTAGGGTTTGGTGTGGCGTGTGGGATCTCGCTCAATTCGATCTGGGGGACATTGCCTCGAGATTCGCGCCGGTTTCCGTGGAGTAGATCGAAGACTCTTGGCGAGTGAGAAAGGTAATTCAATGACTCCTATTCTCGTTTTTTTTAGGCGGGAGAATTGGTCGTTGGTTGGGATTTTGGGTCAATTGGGTTGAAAATATATTTATTTGGTTTAATGCTGAGCATTTCTGTTCTTAAATTGGTCTTGGGTTTTGATCCCTGATAGATCATCTTAAATTTTTTGTGGTTTATGCAAAGTTTTTATATGATTATAAGCTGTGAGTGATATCTTTCTTTGATCAATATATCACGACATTTGTTTTACCTCTCTGTTGGTAGTTTTGGTATCCAATTTGGGTTTGGTGTTAGCCAATTGGTCATTGCCAAAGTATTTAGGTCAATTTTCCAGATGTGCTATTTTTTGTATTTTTTTCCATCCACGTTGCATAATTGGTTAATTCTGTTTGTATAATAAATAGTCAAATAAGAAGATAAAATAAGGCTATGTTTATTCTTAGTTCCAAAGGAATTCCTTCTTTCCAGGATATTGTGCATATTATGTTTGTGCTGGAAAGATAACTGTCTAATGTTAGATGTTGTCAGAAACACTTATGCTAAAAAATTGGAAAGAATAGACGCCCCTATTATCCTTTATTTTAAGTTCATGCATAATACTATTTATAGTGTCACGTGCGTATTTATGTAATAATTAATAAAATACTAAATACACTCTCAAAGCCTCTAGGGGTCTCGTTGAAATTTTTATCAATGTTACACTGACCTAACCCTTGATTGTAGTTGATGACTCACTTAGCATCCAGTTTTGCAATATTTCATCTATACCCATCTCCACTTCTCACGTCTGGGTACATTCTTCTATTCTCGTGAGAAGTAATGTGCTGCTTAACAGTAGGAATGGAGTTTGCTTCACATTGACTTATAAATGATCCATAATGATGGTTTGAAGCGCAGGAAATGATGACAATATTAGGTGAAATCTGGTGAGGGAACTGAATTGTGGGCCCTATAGACAGTGAAAGATGCCCCCGTCACCTTCTCTAAGAGCCTCTCCTGGCAGAGAGAGAACAAAGGAGGCTCACAAGCGGGGCCGCAGCTTAGAGCACACCCTCACTTATAGAGCAAAAGATGATGATTTGCTGCTGTTTGCTGATATTCAGAATGGAGAGAAGGAGAAGGAGTGCTTTCTTCTGCAGTCAGACGATTTTGACGAGTCCTTGAGTAAGTAAATTGTTTTTGGAAGTAGAATTCAATTTCATCCAAAGCTGATTACTATAAACAGAAAGGGCGTCAACAATATAATAAGGAAAGGTACTTGTATTGGTAACTAGCTAGCGTTTCCTTTTTAAGGGAAAATACATGCAAAATAGAAATTACATTCTAATTTAATGGACAAATATGCCCCTGAATCCACGTCAAAATAAGCCGTGACATTTTTCTTAGAAAGTATATTTAGTACAATCTGAACAGACAGTATGGGCAAGTTGTATATTAACTATTTTGCCTTTTGCTTTTCCTTGAAGATAAATTGCGATACTTCTCTGAAATCAAGCCCGTTAATATCCCTGCAAAAGGTGAAAGCAGTGATTTACTCAATGCAGAAGGTGATAAGAATGATTATGACTGGTGAGTGCCTTTTCTAGTAAATACTCCAATAAACTTCTCATCCTTTTAAAGGTTCCTGTTTCTAAAAATAGAAGTTAATTTATTTTCTCAATTTTTTTACAGGTTACTCACTCCACCTGACACTCCTCTTTTCCCTTCATTGGATGATGAGGAGCGGCCACCATTGAAAGTCATCACGAGAGGCCGGTCCCAATCTCAAACCAAATCCCTTTCCAGATCATCAACAGTAAGCTAGAGTTTACACTGCATACAATTTCTTTCTATTTACCAATATTTTATCGCTATTTGCTGAAGACACCTGTGGTTATCATTGTTTGCTTTTGTCAAGTGCAGAATTACCCAGTTTGTAGAAATTATTTTGTCCCTAGATTTACTTTTTTCTATAACAAGGTTTTTTAATTGCATAATCATTGGATGGATGCATGTTATTATTTCAGTCTTACTTCTTACCATTAGTGATTAGGATTAGGGATTTAGAATTAGAAAAGCAAAGAATAAAGATGGAAGAATTGGTGGTATTTAATTTGTGGATTTACATCACTCTCTCTCGTGCAACAACAGATGGAGCGAACACAGAGATCGAGTAGAAGCAGTGCAAGTCCAAGCCGGCACAGCCCTTCCCCTCGTTCCACTGTCAGCACTGTCCATTCGATGCCAAGACAGTCTTCAGCTTCACGGGCCAGCTCACCTTCACTGGTGCGAACACCAACTCCCTCACGGCGATCTTCCACGCCACCAGCTAAACCTTCAACCCCCACACGGCGGTCTGCAAGCCCCACACCACGGAGGATCAGTACTGGCTCCTTCAGCCAGCCAAAAAGAGGGATCTCCCCAGTTAAGAGCAGCCGTGGTAACTCCCCTTCACCGAATATACGTGGGTGGGATCCAAACCCACCTGGTTTCCCTACGGAGACTCCACCAAATTTACGTACCTCTCTACCTGATCGACCAGTATCCAGGTCCCGTGGTCTCTCTCCTGTATCTGGTATCGGGTCTGACTTGAGTTTAAAATATAGGAGGCAGTCAATGTCTCCAACTCCTTCTAGAAGCGCCAGCACATCTCATAGCCATGACCGGGACCGTTTTAGTTCACATAGTACTGGGGATGATGATATGGATTCTATCAGCTCTTTTTCGAACAGCGTTAGTGCAAGGAAAAATATTGGGATGGTGAAGAATAGAACTGTTGCCGTGTCAAAGAAGCCTGCTAAGAATATTGTCACTGTTGGGTCCGCCCCAAAGAGGTCATTTGATTCAGCACTTTGGTTGATGGTAAGCTTTGCTTAACTAATTTAATTTAATTCAAAAAGGTTTTTATTATCTTAGCTGTTGGCAAATAGGTGACCTAGCAATGCAACACCTGTTGCCATTCTGGCTATACTTTTGCAGTTGGTACACAATACAGTTGTGCCCGTTAGTACCAACCATGCAGAGAACTTGTGAAAGAAAATGCCAAATATGTCCAAAGTGAAATTCAAGTTATTATTGCTTGAAAGTTTCAGTATATGAGAACTTGTATCTGTCGCCTCTTTCGCTAATTTTGTCCTATTTTAATATATCATTGTTGTGTTTCTCAGGACCACAGGAAAGCCCCGCAAAACATGTTCAGGCCACTTCTCTCTAGTGTCCCAACCACCTCATTTGTCACAGGAAAGGCAAACAGCACAAGCAGGCCAATGTTTTCTAGAAACTCATCTGTGACAACAAGTAGCAATGCAAGTTCTGAGCACGGTGCCACTGTAGCACCTTACATTGATAGCGACCATGACCAAGTTGATTACCCAGATGGTGAATCTGAAAAGGTAGGGCTGTATGAGGTACATGAAGAAGTTTTTGCTTTTGATAAAGTTCACGAGTTAAATGAAAACTTGAGCCATGATGAAGAGGTTCTAGAACATTCTCGGGGTAATTTCGGTAGGGAAATGGTGGAGATCACTTGTTCTAGGTGCAGGATGAGGTTTTTTATCATGGAGGATGACGCTGATGTTGATCTTTGTGAGGTGTGTGTCACGGCCGGCAAAATTGCAGTGTTACGACCTGATGTAATGAGGGATGAAATGGCTCAGATGGAAATTTCAACAAAGATTGAAGATGATTTCCATGAAAAAGCCAAGAGTGAAAATGTTCTTTATGGAAAGGAATATTCTATGTTACTACCAGATTCTAGGGAACTAACGGAAGAGAGCAATGATTTGACAGTTGATGATGCAATGGAGCATGCTGTCTTGGAGAGTCACAATGACAAGCAAATTGAAATTCTGAGGGAACAAGTAGCTACTGATTTGAATTTGGATAAAACAATTGCAACAACAGCTCCCGAAGTCAATTCTAATGGTAATTTTGTTCCCAAAGAACCATCTGGTGATCTAGAAATGAATAACCTTCCTACACAACCAAGAGGCATCAATACTGCAAATGAGAGGCAACAGTCACCTCCTGATTCAAAATTAGAAGAACTTAACAAAGAGCCTGTTATTTCAGACCTTGGTTCTTACAGTAAGCTGCACCAAATAGAGCCAACCATGAGCCCAATGCACCGAGGTGAAAACACTCAAGGCACAGGTATTTCTGTCCTTTTAATGCAAAGGTCAAGCAGCAGCAAGTGGCCAGTTGTAGAAGGTCGATCCTTCTCTGCCACGAATATACATTGCTCAGAACCCTCCTACACAAGAGACAACACAAGTGTGCTAAAACGAAGTCTCGGGCATCAGAGCTCTTCGGCCTCTTCCTCTGTTGATTTGGGTCCATTTAGAAACACCGAGGCCCGCTTGCACCGACTTCTGAGCAGTAGGAATAAAACCTCAGGTCGTCATGTAAGTAGCATGAGCACCGGATCAGTGTCTGACATGTCGATAAGTGGTTCTTCAGTTCGTATTGGCCCCAGAAGCGAGAATAACGAAGAGCTGTGTAATTCCTTTGATATGGAGGACAGTAAGGCTTCAGAAATTGCATCACCTTCAGTTAGTGAGCGAAATGTTGAGGGGGTACAAAATATTTCTACTGAGAATGAAGCAAGTGATGTTAGAGAAGCATCTGTTGATGTGTATGATGAGAAAATTCTGGACATAAAGAATGATGCTGAATTAGAGCAGATGGAGGCAACCAAGACTTGTGCTTTAAATGAAAGCCATATCTCGACTGGGTCTGAGAAGGAAGAATTAGTAACACCAGTCAAATCTTGTGTAGTTGAAGTTTCCAGTGATAACCATGGTAAGAGTTGTTGATGTTGTACCATTCTTCTTCTTTTTTCTTTCATTTACCATTTACCTTCTCATTTTTCTATCATTTCTTTCCTTTATACAAAACACCAGACTGAAACCGATCCTGAATCAGAAAAACTACATGCATCCAATTCCAATATTCAGTTAAAATTAATTTTAGTATATTTTAACTCTGACCTGAATGTAGTCTTCAGTCTTCAGTGTTTAAAGTTGCACGTATATTGTCAGTTAACACATGAGGTAACCTTCATTACCAGTCTAAACTCGAATTCGAAGACCTGTTATCAACAAAACCTTTCTTGTATAAGCAAATCAGGAAATAATAAATTCTTAGATCGTGTTATCCTAAAATAAGTACGAACCAGGATTAAGAAATGAGATATTTTGAACAGTGACTTACACTATCCCTGTACCGACCTGTATGTCTGTTTTTTTAATTTTTTTATTTTATAATAGAATCCTTTTTCTAATACTTCTCATCTCTTTTTTCCTTTTGGCAGAAGAATCACCCAGTGCAAAAGCAGAAGCACCAAAGCAACAAATGCGAAGAAGCTTCACATTAGAAGAGGCAACTGATACCATACTCTTCTGCAGCTCCATTGTACATGATATCGCCTATAAAGCTGCAACCATTGCAATAGAGAAGGAAAACTCAAAGCAAGAATTAATTGAGGAGCCTTGCACCATTATCACTGCGACAAATAATCCTACTGCAAAACCTAACAGGTCAACCGAGCCGCCTGTTAAGCGAATAGTCAATGCCCGTAAGGTCAAACGTAAACGACCTGACACAGAAAATACCACGCAGAGTGGGGAGGCTGAGGATGGGGATACAAAGGATTGTGATTCATTACCGGCTACTGGGGACACTGTCCATAAAAATGAGGGTCCAAAGCTGCCGCTGCCGCCGCCCCCACCAGCAAAGCTGGAAGCAAAATGTAATTGTACAATTATGTAGGAGGGTATCATTGTCAGCTGAAGCCTCTTTTATTGTTTTTTAATTTTAATTTTAGGGTTTTGTGGTGATGCTGTTCTTTTCTGAGGGCATTAGTGCGCTTTGAGCTATTCTTTTCTTGTATAATATTTTTTTTTTTTCATTTTTTTATGCTTACGATGGGTTCTTACCTATAATTTGTCTTGTGAATCCGTTTTCAAATGTCTGACGAGTATATGGGTTGGCACGTAAATTTGATATTCATATTCTTTTCTTCTTTTTAATGAAATGGTTTGGTTACTGGAATCTTTCTCCACGTTTTCTTTAGTATTGCGTTACATTGCAGTTTGAGCGTTCCTATACATAAATTATCAGTATATATATTCACGAGTTATAGTATTAGTGTTAATCACGAATTACAGTAATAAGATTCATACGTAATTTGTAAATTATTTGGTTTTAGCACATCTTCCCATGATCTCCAACTTTTTCGAATTAGTCGTGATTTCTACGAATTTGGTCCAAATTATATATGACTTATTTCCAGATTATTCAAATATTTTTTTTTCCAAAACTTACAATTTAATATATCTAGATGCACTATAATAAAAGTGAATACTTTTCAAATAATTTTTATTATATTTGAAGTACGAATTTTAGATCCCACCAAATTATTTTCAAATTCTAAATTGTCACAGAAGATATACAGATATATAATGCCAAGTGATAGTACCAATAAACCACCTTTAGCTCTTGAGATGGAGAAAATCATAATAGAGCACGTCGTAACCTCGAGTCATGTACAAGATGTAATCAAGGAAACGTAACACGAACATGATGCATTGATGCTCAAATTGTCTATGATCGAGCAGGAGAATTTAAATGTGTTCGTATTTTTTTTTTTTTGTATCTCTGTATATTTACTCTTAAATTGTTAACATAAAAATGATAAAATCATTAAGACTTGATCTATATACTTTTTTTTGAGTAAAAATATGGGTCAAGCCCACATTTGATTGATAAGGATAGAGTTACATGAGTGTAACTTGCCATGAATAAAACAAAATAAAACATAAAGTACTGGTAAATAAAACAAGGCTCAAACATTTGAGCTGTTGTAATGATCTATATACTTTTCTCTACACAAACAAGAGAAGCAGCTGGCATTCTCACTTTCAATCAGTGTTTTAAAAGTCGGCCGATTAGACCGAATATTCGGCCGAATATTCATATTCGGTTGGAAACCGAATAGAAAATGAATATTCGGTCCAATATTCGGTTTTGAATATTCAGCCAAATTTTTTCAAATAAAAAATAAGAATCCGAATAATTCAAATTCAAATTTGAAAAATAAATTCAGATACTTACAAGTGGAGAGATTATGAATGACTAGAAAATGAAACTGTGTTGAACAAAGACTTTTGAATATTCAAAACTATGTTGAGCAGATACCACATGGGACCGAATATTCATTTTCTTATAAAACCAATAGTTAAAAGCAAAGACTTTTGAATATTAAACTGTGTTTGAAGAAATTAGATACATTTTTTCTACGAAATTAATATGAATTTTTATTTGAAAATCCGAATATATAAATCCGAATATTCGGCCGCATACCGTATATGCGGTATTCGGTGGCTTTCCGAATACCGAATAAGAACCGATTATTAAAACACTGCTTTCAATAGCCCGTCCAGAAGGCGGATGCTACCGAACATATATATGTCACTTATGGAGGGCATGCAGGGGTTGAATCAGTTCAGCACTTGTTCAATCAGTGGCCCCACACAGCTCAAGTCAGTACAAATGGGCCAAGGCTCCAGGATGCTGAGGCAAAGTCTCCTTCACCAATGGTCAGTATAAAAAGAAAGATACATAATTCTAAAGTTGTAAACATCAGAGATGCCGAGGCAGATCCAAGCAACAACATGCTTCATCCTATGGGCATACGATAGAGATGTAGAATAATTTTTGCATAAGAATGTAAAACAAGCATAAGACTCATTCTAGGGATCAGACAAGAGCTTGGTTTGGCATCACTTAGTGGTAGGAATTATTCCTACATAAGTTTTTTTCTTTTTTCCTTTGTTGTCGTTTCTTTTCTTCATTTTATTTTTCACATTTTCAAATTTAACTTTAATTTCTAGGTGTCCATATTAATTGAATGTGGATACTTAACCTCCAAATTTCTTCTTCTTAAAAACAATGCATTTTAACAAGCTAGCTTTTAAAACCAACTAAGATAAATTTGAAATATTGTAGTATATTATATATATATTTGTGCCAACTAAGATAATTTTTTAGTGAGAAGAACGCTCACAAATTTTAGGTTTATATTTTGTGCCTTAAAATTTAAACCCATACTTATTTCAAAGTGATCTTGATACATCTTGAATTTATAGCCGTACTTCTTTCGAAACATAGAGATCTAAAAAAGATACTTTTAAGACTGGATCTTTAACGCAGTGTTTTTCTTGTGTGCATTTCAATATTTAATACAAATATTTAACCTTGGATGCTGCTGTCTTGGCACATTTCTAAATTGGGTTTGCTTAAACAATGTCCCTTCAAAAGGAGTTCAAAGACCCCGCGATGAAGTAGATTTTGATTTTGTTATTTTAGTTCTAAAATTAAATATAAAACATAAAGGTACACACGAAAACCTATGTATGAGTTACACGAGCTCTCAATTAGAAAATCTTGATAAGATATACTAAAAAATAAAATGCATAATATATAGCCGCGGGTAAAATTTGAATCAAGTATTTTCAATTACAAAATACAACTCTTAAGTCTCTAACTACTAAAAAATATAAGTAAATATTTAATATTTAATGAGAGAGGTTAAACTCTTTTAATACTTGTAAGTAAAAATTATTACTATAGAATAACTTAGCATCTCTTTAATACACGTAGATCCGCCTCAAGTTACGCGACGTCAATGTGTTACTTTTTTTAATTAAGAAAATATTATCACCCTCTCAAATAAATCTGCACAAATTGGCGTGAGTTTTTAAGGAAAACTAAACATAAACATAAGTATTTTTGCTAAAAATAGTAGTCGTTTCAGCAGTGACATTTGTTCCATCCAAAAACTATTAATTCTAACTGAAAGTAATGTGCATTGTTTGTTTGAATAATGAATTTTAAAATTCAAAATAACCATTTACATTAAAAATATGAAAGCGCCTTCTTATTTTAAAGAAGTGTGTATTCCATTATAGTGAAATATTTATTATAATTAACATTGTTAAGTGTAGTTGACAGTGACAATAAATTTCTCTCAAAAGAGCATTGGATAAGTCTTTTAACACAATTTTGAAGAGTTTAAAATAATAAAAAGTCTTTAAAAATAATTGAGCATGCATTTTTAATTTAATACATCTTATTATAGGTGAAAATTATGCTCATCCTAATTCGAACATTTTTGTTTTATGTTTAAAATATGAGCTTAGAAGTTTAAGATAGTCTTTCAAAACTTTCAAAATGTGTTATATACGTCAATATCATCTTAAAAGGCTGAAGAAGTTTAACAAATGATCATTCAAGACGAAGTATTTTAAAAGGCTGAAGAAGTTTTCTTGAAGTCTATATTTTGAAGCAGTATTGTAAATAACAATACGTGTTTGTCGGACATATATGGTACCTCTAAATGATTAATTATGAATAATTAAGAATAATCAGTTATAATTAAAAATAATTGGCTAATTAATCAAAAAAAAGTTTAATTGTCGCTAACAACTAATTAGCTGATTAATCGACCTAAATTGATATTTTTTAAACACTGTTTTGAGGTGAACAAATAAATTACCCGGTGGGAGATGCAATAACTTGGAGAGTTGGAGGCTAGTTATCAGCGCAAATTAAAAATTATATTTATTGAAATCGAAGAGCCGAGATACTAGCTACGTCCGCGCATCGATTCTCTGTCAACCAAATGCGCCCAAATTCATCAAAAAAAAAAAAAAGCGCCCAAATTCAGATTTTAAAAAAGTAAAGACACATGATGAGCATGTAACGGTTCCTAAAGATTACCAGTTTAATTACCAGCTACACTGAATGATACTTATAACTGTTACAGAGGATTCTTACTAGATCAGTCCCTTCAAAAGATTGGAATTTATAGGGTGGTGACGCCATGAGATCAGGGTGAGGATCCACGTCGCAATCGACCCCTCCACGCGTCCCCTCGAACCACCATCGCATAATAATGGCAACTCTCACCATCCCATCTCTCTCTTCTCATTAGTCCACGTGTTCCAACTATCTTAGCCCCACCGCTACTTTATAACCCTCTTTCTTTATTTCCTTTTCCCAGATAAAGCAAAGGTTGGGAACCCCCCTGTCGCGGCATGTTCACTGCCTCTCCAGTTCCTACCATATTCGGCAACTTACCTTTAAGAAACAAGTTAAGGTAATTTCACATGGTGCACTAACTAAGCACGACACCGACAAGGCAACAAATTATACGCAGTGTCAAAATGCACTTCCGAACTAGCACATTTTAAAGATATTCCGTATTAATTTTGGATGTTGAGAAAGAGCAGAACTTTATTCATTTCCACACAAAGGTGGAACCCGAATATTAAAATTGGAGTAGGACTGCCTGACAAGATAAACAAGTATCATATCATTTTATTTTGTGAGAAAAGTTTAAATATTTTCATACCATGAGGTACATCACACATGGCGGTTAATGAAAGAACATACTGGATTCTCATGTAAACATGTAGATAGAAGTCACAACGAATTGACGGACATGTTGGTAAAAACTGAAAGAATTCAAAAATGGAATAGCATAGGGTTTACTTATCCTATGTTTCAGGATAGTATGATTTAATTCTCAACTAGTTAATTACTATATGCTGAGTTACAATATTTTTATATTTTAGTAGCATGTAAGACTTTGTAAGACCTACGGGCATTTTAGCACTCAAAAAAAAAAAAAAAAAAATTATAGTGATTAGTGAGTACTTAGCACCCCTTGGTCTCTACTTTCATTTGGACCATGTTTCAATCAACAAAATAAAACTTATAATAATAACATGATAATTATAATATTTTTTTAATGTATTATCCAAGCATACATTAAAAAAAAATACCACATTCATCATTTTCTACTAGCTAAACACCAATACGTCAGCATTTTTAAATTGTCGCATTCAGCAATCATCTAGAGTAAACGGAGGAGTCCAGTTAAAATAAATGGAGAAAAATAAAATACGTTCTCCCTTCCCAACGCCCCACTTGCTACGTGTTCATCTCTTGAGCCATGCCATGTACACTACTCCCCTTCTCATTGGTCTCCTCTCTTTCTTTCTTTCTCTCTCTCCTTCCGACAGCGGCGCCTTCTCTTACCGCTCGCTCCCCCCGTTTTAACCCAATCCCCTCGCATCCCTTCACGTGCTCTCGTACTCGATTCCAGCCACGCGTCCTTTTTGAACCAATCTGATCTCTGCATCCCACCTCGACACGTGCTTTAACCGACACGTGTCCTCCCATCCCTTCTATTTATCTCTCTTCATACCATGCCCCAGTACCTTCCAGACAATCAGAGACCTACCAACATTCTTTCAAGTCTTTAACAAAAGAAAAAAGGAAAAGAAAGAAAAGAAGAAAACAATGGAGAGGAGAGGAGGGTGCTGTATAGCAAGGTACGGAGGGGATACTGACGTGGCATGGAGAGTCGGTCGAATAATGCTAAAGTACCGACCTATTGCTCCGAAACCGGCAGCTATGGCACCGGCCGTACCGGGTACTGCAGATCTGAAATCTACCCCATGCAGTGGCAAGTCGAAGAGAAAAGCACATGCCGGTACAACATCTGGTACACGGCTAGGAAGCAAGCGGGGCCGAAAACCCAAGAAAGCAAACACGATAGTGAATCAAGCCGAAGAACGAGAGGAGAAATGTTCTTCCCCTTCTTCTTCTACCACTACCACAACCTCTGTAGATTCATCATCGTTGATTACACTTCCTCTCATGCCTGAGTCGCCTGAGATGAAGCCGTTCCCTTCTCCCAGTCAAGTAAATGAAACTGTTGCAGCTGTGGTGGAACCGACTCCAGTACGACAGGTGGGCTCCTGGATGACAGTAGAGGGATTGACTGATATCTGGAGACAAGAGGGACCAGCCATGCCTGGCATCACCAGTGACGAGGCGCCTGCCTTGGTATCTGATGGGTGGGGCCGGGTAACTTGGGCTAACGGGGCGTACAAAAATTTGGTGACTGGCGGAGGGGAAGAGGGTGAGGAGGAAGTGAGAGTGGGGCTTGTGACGCGGGGTCTGGTGCCAGCTTGGGGCACGTGTGGCGGCTTCACGTGTCGTGTGCGCGTATGGTATGCTTGTAGAAAGAAGGGGAAGGTTTCGCTAGCGGCGCCGTGCGATGTCTGGAGGCTAGATGGTGGGGCGTACGCATGGCGGCTCGATATCAAAGCTGCTCTTAGCCTTAGTCTTAGCCTATAGGAAGTTTTATTTAGTGAAAGAGCAAAGACAGCTAAGAAACTAAGAATGTGAAGGTTTGTGGTGGATGTAAATTTTCTGGGCTAAACTTTTTGCAATGGCTGTTCTAAGAGGTTTTTATGTAAAGAGAAAATTATCTGTAATCAGAGTATGGAAGTTAATAGAGAGTGGAGCAATATTTTTGTTCAATATTTTTGTTCTTTCCTCATACTAGATGTAAATTACTCTTGTTTGCTTGTTGTCGTCGTCACTATTCACTCGTAAGTTGTAATTACTAACTAGTGCGTTGTAATTAAATACGCCTTCAATAATATTCCCAGCAAAGAGATTAAAATTTAGAATAAGATATTTTCATCGCAACTCCAAAGTCAAACTAGCTTCAACTTCATCGTGGATTTTCTTGCTTCGGAGAAAGAGAGCGAAGTTGGTCTTGCCCGCTGGCTTCGAGTGTCCATACCTTCCCAAACATGGACACGGGAGTATTGTTGCAAATCGGATAAAATCTGAATCCGTATCCCCTCGTAGTATGATTTTGGTGTACGGTTTGTGTAAAGTTATTCCATTGGTGACAAATATCAATTCAACACAATCCATAACTTTTTGCTGCCTGCCTACCTCTGCTCGTTTTCCATCCCTTCTTTAATTTCGGAACCTTTTTCCAAGTTTTCAACAACTTGTCCCTTGTTTTCTACTTTTCAAATTTGAAGTGTCGCTCATCCTTTGACTGTTTCAATGGCTGGCATTGTTAGGCTCGAAACAGTTGTTGCACACTTGCACTCTAAAATCGAGACAGACGGAGCCATTAAACACACTCGTGCAAATAAAAGTTCATTACTCGACCTTTTCGGGCTCTTTTATATTAATGTGTTTCCGGGTTTTGGGAGTTTGCAAGGGCGAGTCATGACTCATGAGTGTTACGATTTTCTCTTCAGTAGCTTAATTAATTTTACCCAAAATTTCATAATAAAATGAGGTATGACCATTTCTCTAGATTGGGTGCGGTACTATTTGTATAAATTAAAAATCAATAATTTGGATTAATGGATGGAATATTGGTTTGGTCTCCACTGATTTCGATACTAACAGTTGAACAGATTTAGAACTTTGATGAGAGTAATAAAAAAAATCAAAGAATAATGGAGTTTAAATAGGTAACCAGTTTCATATCTACTGGTTGATCAGCCTGTTATTGTGGATTGGATTCAACTAGAGATGTAAATACGTGTCGTGTTGTGAGTAAGTCATATTTTGCTTGTGTCGTGATCAAATTTGAAAGGATAGTTAGAACATGTTAGTTATATTGTAATAACTTGTGACGTGTGTTCACCGTTAAGTTTAGTTATATTTAATTACTTCTTTATAATTTAAATCAGTTTATTCAAAATTTATTGTTTGATAAAAAATTTAACTATTCTAATTAATTGCACGACTTGAGTGATCACATAACGTGCTATGATTAGATATTTTGTGTGTGATGTGTCGTATTATGACGTATCTGATCACGCGTGTAACATTTCACATTCTTAGAATTAACCGGAGAATTTGGACTCAAAATGTTACGACAGAGTTATTTTCAGAGTAGGACACAAGTCTGATAATATATATTGAAGAAGTTTGTTTTCAAAATTCAGAATAGAGTAGAACAGTTACATGTGAGTCTGTATGTGCTAACAGTTACATGGCGTGAAAATTTACATTAAACTATTAGTTTTGGTCTTATTGACAGGTTCTCAATAAAACCGAATTATTAGTTCAATTTTATTAAACTTTAACTTTAAATATAAATTTATTGAAGCCTGATAATTGTATCTCAAATAAAATTCCTGGGTCCGTCCCCCAAAGTAGTTTAACCAAAAAAAAATTCAATGTTATCTAACTTCTATTCTCAGCGCTAATATCGAAACACTTAAAACTCTATTTATAACATTTTACAATGCTACTCATAAGCATTTAAACCTCTATCCGCAAGCATTAAAATTCTAAGTCTGTATAGTTTTAACTCCTAACTACTTTTGTTTTCAAGCAAAAAATGGAAAGATTCCTTTTACCCACTTTTTTTTTCTAATCATTCTCATCTATTTTCTCGACGATCTGTGATGAATTTTGCGAATCTAAAAATACGAACATTTTTTACCTGACTTTTTCTCTCAAATGAGATCTGTGAAGAATAACTTTCGAATTATATTTGTGTCATAATTTTCTTTACCACTTTAAATCTCTGTGACTAGGGCTACAAACGAATCAAATCGAACTTACTCTAGTTTGAGTTTGGTTTGAATTAATTTCGAACCAAATTTGGTTTAATTTATTTTCAAATTGAATTTTTTACGAACTCAATTTCGAATCTTTTACGAACATTTTACGACAAGAAATAGTGATCATAGTCGCTGAAAACGAGAGGTGAAAGTCGTCTAGGATTTTAGAACTGAGAGCAAGGGTTACTACTTACGAGTTATGACTTACAGCTAGGTGGTCTTATGTTTTAACTTTTAAGTCATCAGCAGAAATCAACGATTCACATTACTTTAAGATTCAAATTATAATAGTTCGCGAACCTATTTCGAACAAACCAGGTCCATTTTGAATTTGGTTTGAATTAATTTTGAACTATTTCAAATAGAATTTTTTACGAATTTTTTTGAATTAAACTCGAATCGGATCACGAACTATGAATTTTTTGTGCAATCCTATATGTGACTTTCAGTTTTATTTTATTTTATTTTGCTTCAGAATAATATAAACCTATGTTTACAAGTATATAAACCTCATTAATAACACTTTAAATCTCTTGAAATAAAACATATAAATCTCATGTACAAAGAATTTCAACCTCAACAATAACATTGCATTTACAAAGCTCATATACAAAGCCTTGAAAATTTTAATAGTTGTAGATTGAGATTTAAAAATTTGAAAATTTAAAGTGCTCATGAGTTTTACTTTAAAAAAACAAAAAACTTTAAAATTACTCAAAAGTATTTTTTCATTGATATTATTTGAAAGATAAAATCAAATAGAAAACGTTCGTATTTTTATATTCGTAAAATTCATCACGAATCGTCGAGAAAAATAAATTAGAATGATTAGAAAAAAAATAAAAAATAGTGGGTGAAAAGAATATTTTATTTTTTGGCTTCAAGACAAAAATAGTTGAGAGTTAAAACTATATATAAATATTTTCAGACAGAGGTTTATATGTTTGCGAGTAACATTTTACAATGTTATAAACGTAGCTTTAAATGTTTGGATATCAGGGTTGGAAATGAAAGTTAGATAATAATGGAAGATTTTTTCGGTTAAACTACTTGAAAAATGCACTCGAGTATGATGGCTCGGGAACCATAACATTTCTCTTAAAATTATTTATATACAAAATTTACAGTTTTATTAGAACTAAATCAATAGTTTGATTTCGATATTTTCTAAATATTTTGTGATTAAGGCACACCGGATCTTTCGGATATCATGATTAGTCGGTTCCACCAAAAGATTTGTTCTTATCTATTTGATTAAACAAACAATTTATTGTAATTTGATGATTAATTCTGAAAAATTAAATTATTTTGGATTGGGTGATCCTCATCTATACTGAAAATTTTTTATGACACGGTCGGTCTGGTCGATCGAGTCCGGCAGTGTATCTCTGAAATGAACCGGTCTTATCGATGAGTCTGGCAGCGTATCGGTCGAAGTATCACTTTTCAGTTCCACGTGACAACAGTTACATTATCAAAATAACGCTTTATTCCCGAATATAGTTATTAGCCACGTATTACTAGACAATTTGTTAATATAAAACAACCGCGATTGACCGGATAACGACCTCTTTTTCTTTATGTGAAATATCTTTGCTCTTTTCTTTAATTAAATGTAATTTACCAGGGAATGTCTAGTGAATAAAGATTAATATGGTTTATGTATTATTTATCGTCATTAATCTAATTTTTGTTCTTATTATTATTACTGGATGATCTATTTTTTCTACAATCATCATATATTCAATAAAAGAATATCCTAAAACTTGTATGTACCAAAACTTATTAAATTTAAACTATATTATTTTATCAACATTTCCAAAAAAAAAATCATCATTTTTCATTTTTTTTATGAACTAATGAGTTAAAAAAAATTAACACCTAGATATTACCAACACTAGTGGATATTTTGCAAGATTTTGATACTCACCAAATTAAAGTCGTGATACTTTTTTATATGTGCATAGTAAATATTATATCAAATAGTTCTATTTTGATATTTAAATTTATAAGTTACTATTTTTTTTAAATGGAGATACATGAATCTCTCTATAATTGTTGTTCGAAATACGATTATGAGTAAGGCTATGATAATATATGCATATTACGGATCATCGCGTGTTATTGATTCATATCTCTGTTGTAAAACTTGAAACAAGAAATTTGAATTGTCAAATGTGATCTCCATAAAAATTGTATTCGGAGATCGAAATTTACATTTTTTTTAATAATATTTCTACTTGTATTAGATAGGTAGCAAATCATTATTTTTTAATGGTTCATAATTTTTAGAAAAGTAATTTTCTACCTATCTAAAAGATAGTAAAATTATTTAAAACAAAAATGTAAAATTTTGTCTCAAAGTACATTTTTTGGAATTAGATTTTAACATTTTGGATGTACTGTTTGAACTTTAAAGTAGAAGTATGAATCTATAATATAGGTCGATCCATAATATACAAATTACAATAACTTCACTTTATCATCATTGTCATCATCGTCATTATATGATTTTACCGTGAGGCTATGGTAATGCATACTATGAATCAACCTAGAATTATGAGTGCATATTTTTATTTTCAAAGTTTAGATTATTGATCCGAATTGTTAAACATAATCTCTATATGAAAAAGATATCCGAAGACCAAATTTTACATTTTTTAGAATTTTTGTGTTGTTTTTTAGATGCATATAAAATTAAATAATTTTGGATGGTTCATAATTTTCAAATTAAATAATTTTCTATCTATTTAAAAAGATAATATATATTTTTTGAAGAAAATATAAAATTTGATTCACAGATACATTTTGTTACGTAAAGAATGTTAAACAGTTTCAGATCAAGAATTTAAAAGTAAAAATATAAGTTCATAACGTTGTGTAATATATTTCAATAGCGTGACTATTTTACGATTCTAAAATGGAATCTCTGAATATATTTGGGAAGCTCTCAATCTGTCTAATGGACACAACTCAGGCCCGTTAGACAATTTGAACTTTTACAATCCCCGACAAAGCGACAATTGTTTTCTAAATTCCTCTTTTTTTTTTTCATTTTAACAGTGGGCCGCTAGGCCTCTTGTTAACTAACCTTTGTCTGGTTTGGAAGCTCTTTTGCTACTGGAGCGAAGGTCCAATATCAAATACTTGTGCCTCAAAACACAAAAGAAATATCATCTTATGTGCAAATAACTAATTTGCCAATTATGTTGATTTCAATAAATACAAATCATTTTAAATGCCATATAATAATCGGAATTAACATATATCTTCTTACTTTCATCATACAATTTTTTTTAGCAAGTGCATGATAAGTTTATAACATCATCTTTTTTCAAACAATTCTGCTTAGATATGTACTTTGGCACTTGCTTTAAATCATTTTGGCCAATATTTGAAGGTATAAAATCATTAAAACCAACACATATCTTTCAAAATTAACCCGGTGTTTGCAAAACCATCAAAGTATTTAATATCCATAAAAGATTTATCAATTTAAATTTTAAACATATGATCTCTCACATAAAAAGTATTGCTTTTAGCACCACATGAAAAATTAATTCTCGATCCTTGTTAATTACAAAACATTATTAGTACTGGTCGTTATAACTAGTGTGAGCCACATTTGAAATCCTGAAAATTTGAAATCTAATAACTAAATATATATTATTGGGTATGAGAAAAGGTAATGTTCCCTAGGCTACAGTCTCCCAAAAATTTCTGTGTATAAAAGTCTTCCCTTTTTAGGTTAGTTCTGACGCATTTTTAACTGCCACAACTGCCATAATTTCAACTGCTATAATTTTAAGTACACTATATATGTTTACAGAATTATATGTGTATATTTATAGAATAATATGTGTATGTTTACAGAATAATATGTGTATGTTTACATGATATTTCAACTGCTATAATTTTAAGTACACTATGTATGTTTACAGAATTATATGTGTACGTTTATAGGATAATATGTGTATGTTTACAGGATAATATGTGTATGTTCACATAAGGTGGTTCCCAACAGCTGTTATGCGTTTTTGACAGCTGTCATGCGTTTTTAACCACTTTCACGCATTTTCAACAGCTTTCACGCGCTTTTATGTTTACATGATTTGTTGAATTAGTTTATAGGATTTAGTATTGGTGTTTATAGAATTTAGTATTGATGTTTCAGAATTAGTTGAAAATCTCTAGAAATTTTTGAGAGACTGGAGTTGGAGAACTGTTAGCTACTTCCTAATAGGTATATCCCCATCGAAAGTTTGAAATTAGTCATTTTTAAAATTTATTCTAATGTTAATTAGAAACTAAATTATTTAGCAAGCACAATGATGTACATGAAGAAACATGGAAAATTATTTATTTTGAATGGGATATGAAATACTGATTATTTAATGGGGGACTCCTAAATCCCAATAACAATTTTTTAGAAGGATATAGTTTTTGCTATAATTCTAAAAGTACATTTGCACATGGCAGAATATTTTGGTTGGTGTTTTTAGTTATCATATCGACACGTGTCCTTCAACGGTTGTCTTTTTATGCGACACGCTCACCGACACGTATTTCCTGAACACATCTTTTCTAAAACTGTATGATCTTTTTGCTTTGCTTGTGGTGTATTTGGCAATCAGTGTTAGCTCTAGCTTATCTGTAGAGTACATAAAGTACATAACGGGTGATAAAAAAAAGGGAATGCCTTCAAGGGATGATTAATTTCGAATCCATTTCTTTTCAAATGATATTTTTTAGGGTAAATTTTGATAGAGGTCACTAAACTTTGTTATTTGTTATGAATTGGTCATTTAAATTCGATTTGTCTCTTTTTAGTCACTCAACTTTAGTATTTGTTCTAATCAAGTCACTCTATATTTTTTCATCTAAAATCTTAACGGAATATTCCCAATTTGTCCAAAATATAAACGGAATATACTCATTCCATTCAAAATATTAACGGAATCACAGCATATTCCATCCAAAATATTAATGTAATGAGTATATTCCGTTAGTATTTTGAATGAAAAAATATACAGAGACTTGATTGAAACAAATAACAAAGATGAGTGACTAAAAAGAGATAAATCAAACTTAAGTGACTAATTTATGACAAATAACAAAGTTTAGTGAGCTATGGCGAAATTTACCTTTTTTTAAGAAAAACTTTGAACATATTTTATCCATAATGTAACTTAATTGTTTGATTTGTGTTAACATTTATGCGGACATATTTAAAACCTAATATATTTGTTTTTCTGATCTACACGGCTCTTAATTGGCTGCATTATAAGCGCACAAATTCCTTTTGTTCTTAAAAAATAATTGCATTTTTAGTTATTATAATGAAAATTATAACTGTGCAATGAACTTAGCATCTTTTGTTGATATTCACATGTTTCGTATGTGGAAATACATTCTACCGGTGCAAACATACTTCTCAATATAGAACTTTTAAAAAAAAAATTTCTAGCTGATTGATTTAACTGCAACACGTTGAAAGTAAAATAATTTGTAGAGGAAAATAATAAAAAAAAATATATAACAAATCTATGGTAACTTGTAGAAATTACCTGCCTGGCAAATGGCTATGAAGGTCGAAAATATAGAAACAAAATCCTCTGCCCCCCGGGGGGCAGGAAATTCCTGCCCCCAGAGTCTCTGTCGGGTGGGACCGATTACTGTTTAGGGTTTAACTTTTTGTTACTGTTTTTAAATGGGCCCCACCCGCAGAGACTCTGGGGGCAGGAATTTCCTGCCCCCTGGGGGACAGAGGATTCGGTCTCGAAAATATAAGAAGCCTCTGGGAACCACCTATATTGATATAACATTAAAGCAAAGAATAAATTCATGTGTCGGCTGCTGTGATGATTAATTAAAGCAGCGAAATAATAAAGTAATATATCGGTTGTTGTGATGAATTGATGATTAGTTATCTAAAAGAACTAATATTGGTTGTCGTGGGCACATTCATTACTTTAAGGAAACATAATCATCATTAAATCAAATTCTAATCAGAAGTAGAACTTACCAGTTAGCAAATTTTGTAATTAGAAATAAATAAAATAAACAAACAAACAAATTAATTAATTAATTAAAAAAAAGAGGGTAATTGATGTGCTTGATCTGGACCTATTTATTAAAAAATAAAAATAAACAAAAGAAAGAGAGCGCAGTACAGCTGAGGAATCTCTCTAAAGAATATGCTAGTTTTGAAAATTTTGTTCTGGTTTGATTGTGTACTGGATCAAAATGTGAGATCCAAGTTCTTGCGCACGTCAGTCTTATCTCACCCAATCAGGTTACTGACACGCAACAACCTTTGCTGCTCTCACGCGGTTTATTCATTTTTATTTTTTTTGTTTCTATCGAAGAAACTCAAACACTATTTCACATTTTTCATTTGTCACGCAAATTAAGAGAATAGGGAGAGCACAAGTAAAGTGGTTATTCTCAACTAATTAATTTATTAAACTGCAAGTGTCATCTAATAAGTATTTATTTAGCCTGAATCGTACTCTATTTTTCTTTGAATTTAGAGACAAGTCTCGCTTGAAGGATAAAGACAACACCGTATTCAGGGGCGTAGCTTAGTTCAACTTTTAATATTAGTTTGTTTTTAATATCAGTTCACATTTTAAATTGAAGTTTGCGTTTAATCGTAAACTACATTTTAATTTGAATAATAACTATTATTCATTATAATTTTCGAGTTCACTTTCAAACTAATGTAAGAAAGATTAATTTCTCATAGACTACATGTTTGTATATATTAAGAGGAAGATAACTCATAAGATTATTTTATATTAGATTATTACTGAATTTTGTTTTTTTTTCAATTATATGTCAAAATTTAAATACAAATTTATGAATATTATTTTTTAATTGATTTTGATAGACATAGCACTTTGTGAGTATTAATTATCTATTTTTTATGACATTATATAGTGAAAAATCTTATCTTGTGTTATATAAATTTTATTTTTTATTAAATAATTTTAAAATAATGTTTAGTCTCTCTATTCTCAAATTCTCGTTCCGCCCTTGACCGTATTGACTTTCTGTAGTCATGGGCGGATCCATGTTTGATTTTGATTTTTTTCCAACTCAGTTTTAATTGTTCAATGTGTCTTATATGAAGTGTCTACTCCTGATCCGATTTAGTTTGATTCTTGAACCGATTACTTCTGAGCTTTGGTCAATTCTGCGTATTTTATTTTATTTTCAGATTTGCGATACTCTATTTCGTAAATAGAATGAAGAAAAGAAGAGAACAAGAAAGGTGTGACAGAGGGACATATTATTACAATTTTAAGGAAATGTACCGATTGAACTCCTTGGATTTTTTTATTATTCAATATTTATGTTTCGATTAAATTTTGACTTTAATTTGCTAATTTGCTAAGAACAATTCCACTCGAACTGTACCAAACGAATTTTTAATTTTCTTAGGAAAATTATTTCAATGTTGTGTCAATCAATTTTATAATTATCACATATTTTATAATAAATATAGTTATAAGAACTAAATTGCAATTGTATATTCGATAAATTAATGACTTTAAACTCGATTAGTACCGTACTCTGACAAATAAATTCGATCCTCTCTTGTCTACAGTACAAGAGTTATATATATATTTTTATTTTAACTCTATTGTACGTACATTGCATGGAAGATGGAACTAAAATAACGTTATCAGTACCTTGCTTAAAATACATTCACAATGTTTGGAAGCTATGCGAGCGCACCCATTGAGGAAACAAAAAAAACAGAGAAGTTTTTGGTTTTTGGACTAGCGTTCTTATATCTTTTTCTCTACTGCTATTTTTTAATTCTTCTTATTATTATTCTAAATAAGAAATAAATTTTAATTTATTAGAGTGCAAACTAAAAAAATATTTGATGCGCAGAGGTGCTAACTAAATATATATATTTGAATACTGTGAGTGCGCATCAAAAATTAAAAGCAAAAATAAAATAATAAACAAATCAATTTGGTATGCATACTCAATTTACGCACCAAAAAATTTAATGTGCGAACTGGGTAAGCGTGAGTGGTAAAAACTTAAATTTGAGGTTTTAGGTGGTGGTTGTTTAATTTTAATTTTTTAAAGCACTAACTAAAAAAAAGTCGGATAAAAGTATTAATACTAATGCATTGTATTTTTGCAAAGTATATAAAAAATTACGACATTTAATGTTATTCCTGTAATAACTAATAATTTGAAATAATTTGGTTCACTTGACTGGAAATTTATCAACTCTTCAATGTCACCAAAAAAATAATTTCAAGAACTCGAAAATATTTTATGTACGCATAAAAAATGACATAGATCAATCCAACATTTATATTTTAGTATCAATTTATGTTCTGAGTAATTAAAGTTACAAAATAAGATAATTAAAGATAATTAAGTAAAGGCATTTGAAATCTCTTTTGTTTTGAACCTTTTAAGAGTGACAAGTGATGTGTAAAATTCCCAATCTGTATCACCTTTTAGTATGCACTTTTTAACAAAAAGGTACTTAAACATTTCTTACTTTCAAATAAAGTATTAAAATATGAGAAATGATTTTCTCGTTCAGAGCTCGGCCCCCAAAAAATGTTGTCACGTTGGTGAATTATGAAGAAAATATGAAGAAAAGTATGATCCTATTTATTTTCATAAACACAATTTATCATCGACAACACTTCGTTGATGATCTAACCAGAATAACTATTATCATAACTTTTATTTTTCAGTTTCCACAGTATGAACTGCCGATATAATTTTGTCACAAAACTGCACTACCAGTAAATGGATTCTCACTTCAACTCAAAAGAAAAAGTAAATGGATTCTCACTAAAACATTACTTAATTACCTTCGTCACATTATAGACACCTATATTAGGCGATGAATTCAAGTAATATTAAATTCAAAATACATCCGCAGTACCTGTGCCATTAATTCTCTAATTACACCTCTCCTCCAGTAACTGGACTCCCAAATTAAAAAAAATCAAGGATCTCAAAACAGGACCCAAATCCCACTGAGTACCACCTACGGTACCTCAATTTTTGAGTTTGAATCAGGTCAGTTCATTATACATTACCACACAAATCTCAAACGGGCAGCTTGGGTCGGATTAGCCCATATGGCCATATTATGATTGGACGGTTAGAATTGAAAATACAAACAGTGCATTACCTCAGGGAGAGTCTCCGACTCATCGAGACTCCTTCGGAGCTGCGCTTTCGCTTTCACTTAGACGCCTCAACCTCACCTCCTTTTGTTTTCGATAGCTTCTGAAAAGATCTCACGAAACTGTGGAGATATCAATAAATTTATTGATTTCTTAGAGACCAAAGAATTTGAATTATTGGTGCTGTGTGCTTGTTCGTAATTGTCGTTTCGTGCACGATTTAGGCGCCTTTCCTAGTAGAAAGTGTTGAGCTTTTTAAACCCTCGTTTCACTTCTTCTATCAGACGGAGGTTACAACTTACAATAGGTGATATTTTTCCAGTTCTCGATTTATTTTCTGGGAATTGTATTCTTTTGCCATCTGTGTTAGGCATCCCGTTTCTATTCGAATTCCTGTCCATGGAGACCATATTCAATTCAATGTTTCCCACCTTTTTCTCAATCTTTTGCGTAATTTATATCATTGGTTATTTCGTAATCTTCCGAAATTGGAACCAGAAACTTCGACCTGAAGCATCTAGCTGCCTAATCTCACTATTTCACGGGTCTCCAGCTGTGATCTTGGCCATTTCGGCGCTTCGCTCGCAACCTGTTTGGGGATTTGCCTCACCCAACACAAACTCAGAGAACGCAGTTTTGGAATTTAGCATTGCCTATTTCACCATGGATCTCGTTCACTACCTAATCTTCACTCCCCGAGAATACCTCTTTATAGCGCATCACCTTGCCACACTTTTTGTGTTTATAACATGCCGCAGTGTTGCCTTGCATGGTGCATTCTCTGTGATGGTGCTTCTTGTGTTCGCTGAAATTACCAGCTTCTGTCAGAATGTATGGACCCTTGCTGGGTTGAGAAAAGATGATTCAGATCTGGCAAAGAGGGTTTATTGGGTTCTCTCCCCACCATTCTATGCCCTTTATACCGCCATGAGGGTGGTTGCTGGCCCGTTGTTTTTTGTCAAGATGAGTACTTCTCTTTTGAAACATGAAGCGAGGGACGTGATGCCTATTTGGATTTCTCTTTCTTGGATTGTGGTTGTTGGTGCTGCTATTATGGTAAGCTGGTTGTGGATTTGGAATAACTGGATGGAGTATTTTAGAGAAAGAGGTGTTAGCAAGGAGAAGAAAGAAGGTTAAGGCTGTAATTGCAATCGTGTAACATGGTTGGGTTGGGTTCAAGAGCTTCTTGCAACAGCTGCAGTGGTGATATTAATTTGTTTTTGTTGATGGCTTGTTTTTAGTTAGTCAACAGAAATAACATCATCTGATAATTGTTTTAGTTTTCGGTAGAAAAGAAAAAGCAATTTGAGAATAGAAATGAAGTACTTGCATTGCATGTTTCTGTCACATACTGCAACTAATCTATAATGCAGTATCGATTAGTGGATTTTTCATCTTCTTATTTTTAAGTACTGAATGCTGAAAATAATGCAAAGTATGATTTTGTTTATGACATGGTGCCAATCATAGAGTCCATTGAGAGGTTTTCTTTATTTTTCAATTTCTTGCTGAGTCAAGGCTCAGTCGGTGGTTGTTCAATGTTTATACTGGCATTGTTGTTGATTTTTGGGTGTGATACCTGTAATATATTTAAAGGGTTATTCTGCAATACATTACATATTACATGAAATATTTTAACAATATTGACCACACGATATTCCGGTCAATAAATATAGCACGAAATATTTAAATTCTTTTTAAAATTAGTCCTGATTTTAGTAAGAAAAATATTCACTGAGAAAAGGAAAAATATATTTCAGATAGAGAGGTGAACAGGAAGCAATTTTGGAAATTTTTGATAAATTTTGAGTGATATGAGAAAAATAGACAAAATTTGGATAATTTATTCTGCCATAGTTCACATAATCCTCAATACAATCGTCTCTCCTTCATTTATTCGGTTAACCAAAAATGGGTCACGCTCATAACGTCACAACATTTTTCTCTTTTGGGCCTGGTTTTGTCAGCTCTTAGAACTCGACTTGAGAAGATCAGGAGTGTTCCAAGGTTCTCCCTTAGCTAAGCCCATTTCCTTGACCCAACAGATTCGATTGGTCTACATTCTGATTGGACGGTCCGAATTCAAACTCAGACTTGGTTTGACGAATTCGGACCCAATATTACTGATCTACATAAGCCTTGACATTGGGTTATATCATCAAATTACATTCTGCGAAAGCAAACTCAATTTCTCTTTCCGCCCCTCTTTCGATTTCGATGCCATCTCCTAATTCGATCTTTCTTTCTCTTCTCTCCTTCTCTTTAGATACATTTGAATTGAAGTTAAGAATAATTAGAATAGTAAAATTTAAAATAACAAATAAAAATAGAAAATAAATAGTGATTTTCATATTAGTATTTCATGATAAATATTATGATATCCCGAGCCATTATATCCGAACACGTCATTTAAGTAGTTTAACAGAAAAAAATTTCAATATTATCTAACTTCCATTTTCAGTACTAATATCGAAACATTTAAAGCTATGTTTATAACATTTTACAATGCGACTCGCAAGCATGTAAACCTATGTCTGAAAGCATTAAAATTATAAATCTGCATAGTTTTAATAGCGGCCATTTTTATTAATATCCCAAAAAAAATAGATAATTTTAAAATTAACCTCATTTTTTTTTTTATTAATGCCCTAACCGCTTGGAAGCGGAGCGGGTCAATATCAACACCAAACCGCCCATATAGTGGGCGGTCCACTTTTTTTTTTTTTTTTAAACAGAAATTTTTTTTTTAAACAAAATTTTTTTATTTTTTATTTTTTGTATTAAAATATTAGAAATGTCGAATATATTTCTTTAAAAATAGATGGAATACAATATAATTTGATTTATTAGAAAGACTACAACAAATAACGCGGATCAATATTTTTCAGGCCGGATTTTTCGCGGCTGTAAGAAAAACTAATATATCTCTTTATGTGTTATTGGACAAAAATAAAAATGCTTAGATTCCGAGTTATTGATCCCGGTTCAAAAGTCACTTCTATGTAATCTAGAAAATATTATAATCCTTCTAGGACATTTAATTTATAAAAAGTTGTATCTATTTTGAGAATTCTTTTTGAATAACAATTATTAAATAACTTAAAGTTTTTATTTTTTTTTCAAAAATAGATACAGCTTTTTATAAATTAAATGTCCTAGAAGGATTATAATATTTTCTAGATTACATAGAAGTGACTTTTGAACCGGGATCAATAACTCGGAATCTAAGCATTTTTATTTTTGTCCAATAACACATAAAGAGATATATTAATTTTTTTTACAGCCGCGAAAAATCCAGCTTGAAAAATATTGATCCGGGTTATTTGTTGTAGTATTTCTAATAAATCAAATTATATTGTATTCCATCTATTTTTAAAGAAATATATTCAACATTTCTAATATTTCAATACAAAAAATAAAAAAAAATAAAAAAATTTCTGTTTAAAAAAAAAACTTCAAAAAAAAAAAATGTACCACCCTTGGCTTGGGCGGTCTGGATTTTTTTTTAAGTTTTTCTTTTTTAAACAAATTTTTTTTTTATTGAAATATTAGAAATGTTGAATATATTTCTTTAAAAATAGATGTAATACAATATAATTTGATTTATTAGAAAGACTGCAACAAATAACCCGGATCAATATTTTTGAGGCCGAATTTTTCGCGGCTGTAAGAAAAATTAATATATCTCTTTATGTGTTATTGGACAAAAATAAAAATGCTTAGATTCCGAGTTATTGATCCCGGTTCAAAAGTCACTTCTATATAATCTAGAAAATATTATAATCCTTCTAGGACATTTAATTTATAAAAAGTTGTATCTATTTTTGAAAAAAAATAAAAACTTTAAGTTATTTAATAATTGTTATTCAAAAAGAATTCTCAAAATAGATACAACTTTTTATAAATTAAATGTCCTAGAAGGATTATAATATTTTCTAGATTATATAGAAGTGACTTTTGAACCGGGATCAATAACTCGGAATCTAAGCATTTTTATTTTTGTCCAATAACACATAAAGAGATATATTAATTTTTTTTACAGCCGCGAAAAATCCAGCTTGAAAAATATTGATCCGGGTTATTTGTTGTAGTATTTCTAATAAATCAAATTATATTGTATTCCATCTATTTTTAAAGAAATATATTCAACATTTCTAATATTTCAATACAAAAAAAAATTCTGTTTAAAAAAAAAAACTTAAAAAAAAAAAAAAAGTGGACCGCCCACTATATGGGCGGTTTGGTGTTGATATTGGCCCGCTCCGCTTCCAAGCGGTTAGGGCATTAATAAAAAAAAATGAGGTTCTTTTTAAAATTATCTATTTGTTTGGGATATTAATAAAAATGGCCGTTTTAACTCCTAACTGCTTTTGTCTTCAAGCCAAAAATGGAAAGATTCATTTTATCCACTCTTTTTTATTTTTTTTCTGACCATTATAATTTATTTTTTCGACGATCCATGATGAATTTTACGAATCTAAAAATACAAATATTTTCTATTCGATTTTATCTTTCAAATAAGATCAATGAAGAAATACTTTTGAATAATTTTAAAGTACAACTCATGAGACTTTAAATTTTTAAGTTTTTAAATATCAATCTACAACCATTAAAATTTTCAAGACTTTATACACAAGGTTTATATGCTTTGTAAATGCAGTGTTATTGTTGAGGTTTATATGCTTTGAAATGTTATTGTTGAAGTTTTAATTCTTTGTACATGAGGTTTATATGCTTTATAAATGCAGTGTTATTATTGAGATTTATATGCTTTGAAATATTATTGTTGATGTTTTAATTTTTTGTACATGAGGTTTATATAATTTAAAAGGTTATTGTTGAGGTTTTAATTCTTTGTACATGAGGTTTATATGCTTTGTAAATGCAGTGTTATTGTTAAGATTTATATGCTTTGAAATGTTATTGTTGATGTTTTAATTCTTTGTACATGAGGTTCATATGTTTTATTCTAGAGATTTAAAGTGTTATTAATGAGATTTATATGCTTGTAAATAGAGGTTTATATTATTTTGAAGTAAAATTAAAAAAAAAACTGAAAGTCACAAAGATTTAAAGTGATAAAAAAAATTACGACATAAATATAACTCGAAAGTTATTCTTCATGAATCTCATTTGAATGAGAAAATTGGATAAAAAATGTTCATATTTTTAGATTCGCAAAATTCATCACAGATCACTGAGAAAATGGATGAGAATGATCAGAGAAAAAATAAAAAAAAAGTGGGTGAAATAAATCTTTTCGTTTTTGGCTTAGAAACAAAAGTAGTTAGGAATTAAAACTATACAAATTTAGAATTTTAATACTTGCAAATAGAGGTTTAAATGCTTGCGAGTAGCATTGTAAAATGTTATAAACAGAGTTTTAAATGTTTAGATATTAGTGCTGAAAATGGAAGTTAGATAACATTAAAAGTTTTTTTTCCTTTAAACTATTTGGGGGACACGCTCGGAGATTTTGTCTGGGGGTACAATTATTAGGCTCCTAAAAATAATACTATTCGAATTAGTAAAAATATTGTTTGAATTGTAAATTTGAAATAGTGAATAGCTGTGACTAATAAAAAATAGCGTTGGTAATTAAGAGGAAAGATAAGCAAGTGAGATCTCAAATGAATTGTCACAACGTGGAGATAAAGAAGTTGTGTCATTTTATAATTTTGAGACCGTGTTAGCAGAAATTCGAGTAAGAAGTTTCTTTTTTCTCTCTTAACAATTTCAAATAGTAGCTATTCCAACATTTACAAGGAATAAAGAATATCAACTCTTCTAAATATTCCGAATAGCAAAAGTATTGTTTGGATGCACATTGTTATTCCGAATAGCTCTCTATTCTAACTATTCTCATTTCATGTAAACACACCCTTTATCTTTAAATTACTACTAATCGATTCAGCTGTTCTATTCACTCTGTCCTTAATAACATAAATAGAATAATTATTCATTGAGCAAGTAATAATTTCATGTAGAGTAAAACACGAATACTACAACCCGTTTCAGAACTCTCCCATGGCGCTAGATCATAATAAATCCCAATTTCAACATTCATAACTTGAATATAGATAAGAGATACTTGAATATCGTCTTGGAGTAGAACTAGGGTGTTCTTAAGCTCACCAAAGTGTTTGGTGAGTTGAACTTCAAAATTTATCAAATTGATTTCAAATGACGAATCTGAACCGTTGAAACCCACCTATCTTATGTGTGATGCGTCTACATGTGAAATCTTTAAACATTTAAATTAGTTCAATATAAAGTCAATTTGTCAAAATTAGAAGGTTAATAAATTAATTTTAGTGCATTCATTTTTTGAACGTTTTTTGACTGCTTGAATTTATACTAAATTAATTCGAATGTTTAAAAAATTCATATATAGATGCATCACACGTAAGGTAAGCGGATTTCCACGGTTCAAATTCATCATTTGAAATCGATTTGATGAATTTTAGAATTAAGTTCACTAAACACTTTGGTGAACTTTAAGAACACCCTAGTTCTACTCATCGTCTAGTATGTATCAAGGATCCAACGAATTATAATTAAAAATTCATAACTTGTTGTATGAATAAAATTTATGTAATGTTGCTTTATAAATACATATATAATTATAGATTAGAACATGCCTTTTGTTTTTATTTTTTCGGTTTCGCCAGCCGACAATTAATTTTAGCCTTTTTAGGTATATACATACATGAGTTCTTCATGCTTTACATCAGTTATTTTTTTCCCAAAAAATTAAACAATTGATCTGAACCACTTAATATAATTTTATGTTAAAATGTACTTGACAACTAAATTTTATATTTTTATTTAAGTATTTTACTAATTTTTTTAGATAGATACAAAATCACTAATTTTGAATGGTACGAAAACAACAATTTTGTATCCATTTTAAAAGAAATAGTTATAAAAATATATAAAATGTAAACTTTGATCTCCAAACACATTTTATTATGGAGATCATGTTGAACAGTTCAGATCGACTGATTGAACTTTAAAAACGAAGATAAAACATGCAAGACACGATGATCGATGAGGCATGAGTATGGTAGTAATTTACAATACTCATAACATATTACTCTAAATTATATATATAGTAAAATTATGTTTAAGCTAGCACAAAATTTTAAAAATAAATAAAGATTAATTGACCCGATTATCTCTTGTTGAATCTGCCACTGATTAATTGACCCGCCACTCCGAGCCCTCAAAGATGGACAGCTAAGACCGCATTTGCAGGGTATTTCACTCAAAGCAATGATAACAAGATGGCCTATAGTGCTGCCGCATGGCATGGAGGTTATACCAGAATTTACCGACATTGATGATCTACTAGTTTGGCGTTGGAGTCAAGATGGGGTCTATTCATCGGCTTCAGTTTATAAGGTATTGACTACAGGGGGTAAGGAGAAATGGAGGTATGCAACTATTTGGAGAAGTTTTGCGCCGGCAAAGGTGAAATTCTTTATTTATCTACTAATGCATGAAAGAATATTGACACACGATGCGATGCTACATCGGGGAATGGTTTGTGAGCCGAGATGTGTAATGTGTTATGTATGTCTAATGGAAACAATATGGCACCTATTTTTCCAGTGTTCATATGCTCTACAAGTGTGGGGGCATATGGGTCAGATCTTCCATTTAGCAGACTCATCACATCGGACATGGGATGCCTCATGGAGTCAGTACAGGGGGGTGGGGACAGAGAGCAAAAGGGTATGGATGACTAGATTTATGGCAGTGTTGTGGGGATTGTGGAAGCAGAGGAATGAGCTGATCTTCCGACAAAAGATGAAGCCACCTTGGTTGCTGGCAAGGGAGGTTATAGAAGAGACAGAACTATGGCTAAGATGCGAAAGAAGGAGTGCGGGTACGTGCTGGACGAATCGAGTGATTGTATAAGAATGTTTTAAGTTTATTGTAGCTTTATTGTAGTTGTAAACACATTTAAATTCTGTACACCTGGTCGTCACTACCTGGTTTTCAAAAAAAAAGAAAAAAAAGAATCTGCCACCGATTGAGATCTCTCTTTCATTATTAATTTAGTTACATATAGTTTTGGAAAAGTATGAATTATAGATATATAAAGATCTATAGCTTGCTGATGTATTTGCGAAGAGCTTCGGAGGCGTCCTTTGTGTGCTCCGGCGCTGGCAAATTCGTCAAGAGAGTCACCTTCGATGACGAGAGCTGAGCTATCTTCTCATTAGTTGAAGCATCTATCTTCCAAAGCTTCACCTCCCATACCTGTTCAGATATGCATGAGAGAAATAATTAATTAATGAATTAATTAATATCTAAATTAATTTGTAATTATTAGTTGGTGGAATGAGGCTACACATATGGTAATATAGATATTAAGGATGAAGCCGTGCTATAAATTCATATCATTATCATGATTTTTAAAGTTAAATGTAATAAAAATCTTCTTAGAAATAGAATTTTATATTTTTTTAGAATTTTTTTATTCTTAAATGCCTCCATCATACCTCCATTTAAAAAATGTTAATAAATTAAAATTTAAAACTTAAAAGTCAAAATAAAGCCGTTGAGGATGATCAACATCATTTTATCTATGCACGTGTAAAAAATTGTGACATTTCAATTTTATTTTGACTGTCATTAAGAGCTTGTAAAAAACATACTACTATAGATAATTTCTAGACGTTGATTTTTCAAATGATTGATTCACATAAAAACAAAACCAAAATGTGATATTTTTTTCAGAGTACATAGAGAAAATAACATAGATTACATCTAACGGTTTTATTTTGACGTTTGTGATTTAAATTTTGATTTATTAATGTTTTTAAAAATGAAGGCATGATAAAGACACAAAAATAGAGGCATTTGAACTCTCATCTTCTTTTAAATAGGTAGAAATTCACTCAATCTAAAAATTGTGAACCATATATTTAAAAGTCTTAATTTTTTTTCTATTAGAAAAAACAGTAAAAAGATCCTAAAAATGTAAAATTCAGTTTCCAAATATATTTTCATAAAGATCATGTTTAACCATTCGAATCAAATATTTGAAATTTAAATATAAAGATATAAATTCATAATGCTACCCGAAATATTATCATAGCAACACACTCTAGTTGTTGATTATTATTATATATTAAATTCAGACTTAATAAATTAATGACACCATGTGCAAAGTCAGCGACCAGTCAAACCCTGCCTACTTCTCTCTCTAACCTCTTTCTTAATTAAAACCATTGCAATTAATTTGCTCTCAGTGCAAATAAAAATAATAGTTAATATATATAAGGAATAAGGTAGCAGGTACCCATTTAATTAATTAGACAAAATCAGCAGATTCTCTTGCACGGTTGCACCCTAATTAGTTAAATTCAAATTAATTCATGCATGTACCCCATAATAAAGTGATATATATATTTTTTTTATTAAAGAAGGATAAGAGATATATAAAAGTAGAGTAAAAAAGTCAACCCAAAATATAAAAATAGAGAAGAATGTAAATATAAACCATGCATTAATTACCCTCTGATAGAAAGCCCAGATGATTAATTGTAGATGATTAGGAAGAGACTTATTGAATAATTTTTTTTTTTTGTAAAAAGAATATAAAGAAGAGGAATTTCATGTATACTCCTCAAAGATCTCGATATTACAAAGCTCCCTCTAAAATTCATTATATCATATTTATAAAATGGTACTTTATAAATTTAAAATTAATTGTAATAAAAAATCAATAAATTAGATAAATTTGTGAGTCATTGAAATTTAATAAATGTTGATATTATAAATTTTAGAGAGGGAGTAGATAATTTCAAGGTTTTGAAGGGTATACATGAAATTTCTCCTGAAAGAAGGAGGAGGAGGCGAAGAAGAAGAAGATATGGATAGAATTGTAACGTCTTTCTCTTTGATAAAGAAAACTAAGGGGCAAAGACAAATTAGATAAGGTTGTTTGATATAAATAAAAAATGAAAATTGTAGGGGTAAATTAGTAAAAAAGAGAGAGAAAGAAACTGAAGTTGAACTACAAATTACACCTACCTGTGTAGTTCTACCGACATGCACCGGAGAAGCCTCGGCCAATACGAGATCGCCGAGACGGGCACTTTTGTAATGATTGATGCTGAGCTGAACACCGGCAACTCTGCAAAACCCCGATGCCATGTGGGCCCCAATGCTCGCTAGACCTTCCGCTATCATGGCCGATACGCCTCCGTGCAACACTTTGAAAGGCTTAATTTGTATAGTTGTTAATTATGAGAGTGTTAGAGATCTAGCATTCATGAGAGAGGAAGTATATATGACTATGAGAGCTAACCTGGCAGCAAAGTTGGCTGATTTGGAGGTGACCGGAGACGAGAGAGGGAGAGAGAATATCTATATTGAAACCGATGTTGTGCAGCGGCATGTCGATCTCAGCCATCATCGGTTTCCTCGACAACGATGTCTCCTCCATCGATCGATAGATGATCGATCAATCCCTACTGCTAAGTGTTAAGTAATGAATTTGCTTTTCAATCGGATGTGAATATATGAGTATGAAGTCAAAAGTCAATAGTCAAAACTGGTTGCTGCTGCTTGCTTTGACGAGAGAGAGGGAGAGAGCAAAAGAGATGGATGAAGTAGGGACGTGGGCCAGATCCTCTCTAAAGTAATCTAAATTTTTATTTTAGATACGGACCGTTCGATCAGAATTCGTAGCAATTTAGTGAGGTCGATATAGCTTGTAGCCTTGTAGTATGCAAAATTTGGTATTTTTCCTCGTCTACTAGCTTGTTGAGGCCAATTTTCGTATACTGGATTTAATGTTACTAGCACATGTACTTGTATTAATTGTATGATCAGTACGAACTACATAAATACATATTGTACCAGTTCCAATAATGATTTTTAATTTAGGTCTCAATATATGTTTGCCTAAGCTGTTCATGCTCAGTTCCGTTGACTTAAAATCAGATTAAAACCAAATTAATATCAAACTCAAACAACAAAAATTTATATTCTAATTCGTAAAATTTCTTTCATCACTTTTAATTTGACCTTAATTTTTTTTTTTTTTGCATCTTTCACGCCCGTAGGCTTTACATAACAACTCATTTCAGTATGAAGACATTGATATTTTGTTCCTGTCCTGTTTCCTATACAAGAGACTAGTGTCAAATTTGGCCGTCAAAAACTAGCATAGTACTTAATACTGCAAAGCACACCCGATTGCCCAAGTCGGTACATACTGGAACCAAAAGAAAATATGTCCAAACATTGACAAAAACAATATCAAACCATAACTGTTAGACAAATAAAAAATTATTTTGCATTTGAGATTGGTTTTGCATGTCACTGCATTACTTTGACTTCTTAATTACTTCGATATGCTTTTGAATTCTTTTCTCGTCCCTCTAATTTAAATGATATAAGATTAATATAAGCATTCTATTTGTTATAATATCTTTCCCTTCGTATTTACCAATACTCAAATCACTTCTATAGGCATACATTTAGATTTGAAAAATGCTGGATCATATAAAGTTGAGAGTTATTTGTGCAACTCTTTTCAGTTGTGTAGAGATTGGAGATTGGTACGTACCAGATGGAAACAGAAGATGCCACAAATTATAAGACAATGTTGAGATTGGAACAGGAATGAATTTGGGCAAAATAATAAAATGAAAAAGACAACTTTGAATGAATTGGAAGACTTCGAATTACTCCAAGAACAAATAGATATACCTTTATAGGCTTCGGTAAAAAAGTTCAATTACCTTCATTGGTGGATGCTTGAGATAGCATTTTGAGGTGTGTTGGGGAGAGTTAGAAGCGATAAGAATGAGAGATTTAGCAGGAGGAAGGGAATGGCACAATTTTAACGCTAAAGACTAAAGAAAGCGAGAGTGATCATTGGCGGATCCAAGGTTCAACAGTGTCAAGCTCTGGGTTCGAATTTTTTTTAGATTTAATGGTATTTTATACTTGTGCTTACTCCTAGATTTAATTCACAGCTAAGTAGAAGAAAATTTAACGGAAAAGAAAGTCAGTCCAGAGTAATTCGCGTAAAAGAATTAAAGAAAACATACATGGTCCGATTTTCTACTCCACTCAGAAAAATTGCTGATTCGCCAAGAGAAAAAAGAGATGCTATTAAGGATCTAAATATATATTATGTCGTAATTAGTCATGCTATGACTTGAATCACATGACGCACCGTGACTACATTTGAAAGGATGGTCGTAGCACGTGAATGATCACAATGTTGCACTTAGGGGCACCTCTAATTGCTCAAAAAACTGAAATTAAATTGCAATTGAAAGTAAATAGATGAGTTTAGAGAAATTTGACACGCGGGATGTTAACGGAGTTCGGCAAAACAAAGGCCTACGTCTCCGGGGCGTCGCAACCTCTTTCTAGGTGCACCTTTCTATTACCCAATATGAAAGGATTACAATTGTGAACCGTGAGCCCTTACAAAATGGGAAGTCACGGCCAACGAGAGATGAGTGCCGGCGAGCCCTTACAACCAAGGGAAGTCACACGAGCTACTCAAGAACAAGAGAAACACTCAATAGATCACTCTAACCTAATCTAGATCAAGATTAGTGAAGTAGGTTTGAGGTTGCTTGAGGGATTTTGAAGTTTTAAGCTCTCACAACAATGGAGTAGGCTAAGCTCTCAGAAAATCGCTTTTGAAATGATTAGGGTCGGCTGAGATAGATTTGAAAGTGATCCCTTCAGTCTATTTATAGTGGCAGCTCAAAAATGAGCTGTTTGACATAAAACGTTACCAACGTTTTATCAAACGTTACCAACGTTTTATTCAAATACGATTTAGGGTTTTAATTCTCTGACAGCTTAGAAAACGTTACATAACGTTTTATAACCGTTCTAACGTTTTACAAACGTTATAACGGTTGTATAACGTTATAACGTTATAACTTGATTCTTTTGAGGCTTCTGATTATTATAAAACGTTACCAACGTTTTAAAAACGTTCATAACGTTTTATCTCAATTTAATCAACCTCACACATACTTTACCAAGCATTTGATTTTACAATATGTATTCTTGATAAAGGTCTTCATGATTTCTTTAGTCCAAGCTTATTATTCAACAGTTCTTACTCTTCTTGGACCTACATATTCTCAAAATAGAAGAAATCGTAAAATTCAATAATTGTATGTTTTTGCAAATTAGTCAAATAGACGTAAAAGATTATTGTACGAACAACACACAACACGTTAGTTACGTCATGACCAAGGCATGTTGTGTCCACACGTGTCGTATCCGAATATGACCGGTCATGTTTAAATATTTTTTCATAATTTAGGTTAGTTTATTCAAGATTTATCGTTCAATTAAGATCTAATAGTCCTAATTACACGTGACTCATGTGACCATGTGTCGTACCGTGATTAAATCTTTCGCGTGACATGTCATGACGTCAAATTTTTGAAAAATGACCATGTGAATGGTCAGGGCACGCGAGTCACAACACGTGACTGGCACACATGCAATGCCATGATGTGATGGAATCGTGTGTTGTGACTGAATAGTCAGGACACGCGAGTCACAACACGTGACCGGTACACATGCAATGTCGTGTTGTGATGACTATATTGTGTCGTGTTGTGACATATTTGGTCATGTTGTGAGTTTTTTAGATTTTTATCTGTTTTTTTCTCTAATTTATGAGGAGAAAAAAAAATAATTTATTGAAATCCTAGATTCACTCCTGGGAGTGATATAATTTGCGCATAGGAGGAAGGGGAAGAGAGTACTTAATTATATTTTATTTAAGATTAAATCTAATTAATTTTAATTTTCAATTAATTAGATAAATATGTGAGTTGCTAGAATTTGAATGGTAAATATGTAATTATAAAATTTAGAGTAGAAAATATGTAATTTAATTACTTTTTAAGTGGTAAAAAAAATCCTTTTTTTTATTTTTTTCTTAATGTTACTGATGTAAATGCTCTAAGTATTTGGAATAACCGGATTTGTAACCGCTATTTTTTACACCTCATGGTTATTAGCTAGATACGGTTACATATTCGCTTCGCCAATTTAATAAGTACAAGTTCAGAAAATCATAATTCATACATAAAAGTCGTTTAGGTTTGTATACGAGTGCATTACACTATACCGGTGAACCAGCCAAAGTCCAATCCTTTAAAAAATAAATGAATTACAATTAACAAATAAAAACTTTGTTATCACCAGGGGCAGCTTAAAAAATTGTTGTATGAAGTATAAGAACCATTGTATTATACCAATTATATGATTCAGTAGATGTACTGGTTGTATATAATGGAGTATAAATGCACAAATGAAAGAATTAAAGAACCATGTGTTATAACACTTAAATGATTCAGAAATCAGAACAGATGTAGAGGTATCAGGAATGTAGTAAAGGGTGACAAGAATAAACTATGCAAATAATTCACTTGCCAGAGAGAGCGTCCAACTACAAAAGATAATAAAGGAAGCTACTCTTCTAAAAATAAAAAATAGAAAACCAAAAACCAAAAATAAAGAATAACCATAGCAGAACTCATCATGCAATCTCCTAATTCCTTAATCATTTGAATTAGGTGAACCCATGTCAAATGGATCATCCGGAAGTAGATGTGCAAGATGGTGTTCAGGTGTAGCTGGTGAGAGTATATTAAGAGTGTCATCATCAACTTTAATTGCTTGAGGTTCCGGCATTTCAACATGATGAGGAAGTTCATCTTCGGCCATCATTGCCGAACATTCTGGCATACTGCTGCTCAAAAGTGCATCTTCTGAACTTGGCACCATATATATGTCACTGTCGGAAAGATTAGGTTGTTTGATCTGATTGTGGAATCTCTCGACAATGCAGAAATAGGCTTTCATGGCAGAAGGTCTTGGAATTGGACCTACCAATTTCGGACCACGATCTGTTTGATTCCATAGCACCCTGCCCATGGGACGAGCTGTAGAGACACAAATCAACCTCTTCTGAATCACCTCACCATCGGGGGAGAAAAATGGCACGGATAATGTGCTTATATTGACAGCGTAATGGGTTAATTCCAGCCATCTTTTTGCATCATTGTCTGGAATGCTAATCTCGAAGACAATAAATTCCGGCTGACCTGGGCCTGGAACAGGGGAAATCAACGCCAACTTTGGTTCAGAAAGATCGGCTTCTCGCTTAATTAAAGCGGGGTACAGAGGAGTGAACACCGACATTCTCAAGCAATCCCAAGCAAATTCAAGGTTGGGTTGTTTGATCGGATTATGGAATCTCTCGCCAAGGCAGAAATAGGTTGCCAGGGAAGGAAAGTAAGATCTTGGTTCCAATTTCATCCAGCAATTAGTATGATTCCATAGTACCCGGCCCATGGGACGATCCGTAGAGACACAAGTCAACCTCTTCTCCATAACTTCGCCATCCGGCGAGAAAAATGGCACGACCAATATGAATTTTTTGATGGGGTAATGGGTGTTATCCAGCCATCTTGTTGCATCAGTATTGTGTGGACTGCTGATCTCAACAATAATAAATTGCGGCTGAACTGGCTCCGCAACAGGGGAGATTAACACCAACTTCTCAGAAAGATTGGCTTGTTGCTTAATTAAAGCGGGGTACAGAGGGGTGACCGCTGAGATACTCATGCAATCCATAGAAAATTCAAGATTGGGGGTTTCTTTTGATTAGAGAAGTTGAAGGATTGATAGCATGTGAGGTTCACAAATTGAAGAGAAGTAGGGTATATATACTTGAGACTCAGACAAAAATAGATAATTACATATAATTTTGAAAATGGCGGTTTTAAGCTAGCTTAATAGTATTGCCTAGTTTGGACAAGATAAAAGGTATAATAGGATTGCAGCACAATAATTATCGTTTTCATTTCCAAATATAGAGAGCTTGCATATCAAGAATTCCTTCCATCTCTATTTCAGAAAGAAATGATAATTCTCTTTTTGGCTTATGTGCTTTTTAGTTTATGCGGTCCATCCTTTCTATTTTTTATAAAATATTTCCAAATAACCGTTTTTTTTTCTAGAAATGTCAATTACTAACAATTAAGAACAATCTCTTCATATGTTCAGAATTAACGGTTTGGATTCGTACTAATATAAAATTTTCATAAATTATTATAAACACCACAGTACTAATATAAATTCATTTAGCACATGATCAAGCGGTCAAAATAATAATTAAAAATTAATACATAAAACAATTAAAAAGTTAACTTATAAAATATTCATTATTTTGACCGCTTGATCATGTGCTAAAAAAAAATCAAACTTTAAAATTTTACACGTATATACATCACTCACGAACTACTTAGATATTAACGGTTTAGATTCGTAGTTGGAATTCAATCCGATAGTCTTTTGAAGATGTGCTCACCAACCCCTCTTAGTGAGCACATCACACTCTAGTTTTGCTCTCTATACACAAATTTAAACATTTATGTATGATACTAGATATAAATATCACAACACTATGTTTATTAAGACCATACAGTCCATGTTTAAACAGTGGATAATTTAACATTAAGATTTGTTTTTTTATGTTAGACATGAATATCATAAAACTAAGTAGAAACATTGTGTATTATATGTTTAAACACCTCACAAAGTAATTTGTGTTTTAGGTGTGGGGATCACTGTTTTCAACTTTGTATATTCAATGCGCTTAGAAGTTACTTAGTTGCACTTTATTAGCATAAATTGAAAATATGTTTATGTTTTTAAAGAGACAAGAATAATTTAACTCTGACATAATTTTGGAGAAGAGAAATTACATAAAACAAAGTAAAATATTACAAAATGTATATCAATTACTAAGTAAAAAAAAAAAATTTGGTTTTGTGATGATTTTGCACTAAGTTTATCGTCGCCAGAAATTTCCAAAAAGGAAAAAGTATGGCAACTTTAAAAACATAAACATATTTTCAATTTTCTTTAATAAGGCTGAGACCGATACGTATCGAAACCGCATGGCAACTTTAAATTTTGTTTAATTCGTACAAATCTTAATACGAACCAAATAGCAGACATGCGGTCAAATTTAGTTCGATATAGATCCGACCGTCTCCTAAACACAAATTAAAAACATCACAAGAAAAACAAAGACAATCGATTAACGGGCTATGTAATTTGTATTAGCAGTAAGATTTCCATCTTTTGTTTTCTTTTGGAAGAGTCCAATGGGCTATGTAATTTGGGCCCAAAATTCTGCTAGGATTAACGGGCGCTGATTCCCGGGCAATAAATCGAGAATCCGAACGGTCTATGAGATGTAATTATTGACCGTCAGATCTTGATCGAACGATCAATTTAACTGAAAACCGATCCTTCGAGACTGGAGAGCACCAGAGCCCCTCACCGCTCGCCAGTCCACTGCCGACCGAACCCACCGCCTTCTGTGCCACGCTCTCTTCCTCTGAGCGATCAAAAAAACAACACAGAGAACGAAATCATTAAAAGCAAAAAGAAAAGGAATCAAACATTTAAAACCTTTCCCAAACTCGCTCTCTTTTTCCTCCAATGGGAGCGCGCCTTGACCTCTTCGTCATAACATGTCGCTAGTCGCCCTAGACCAGCTCCTCTCGCAGCCCGGTACCGGGATGTACCTGCCAGATAAGCAGCTTTCAGTGGATCCATACAAGGATAAGGCACAAGATGATATGCTAATCCAGCAGGAGATAATGATTGCCGAGAACAGCGGCGGTGAGGAGCACAGCGAGGTTAAGCAGCCTAAGAAGCGCGCCGAGACTTGGGTCCAGGAGGAGACGCTCTGCCTTATTGCGCTCCGGCGCGAGATGGATTCTCACTTTAACACCACTAAATCCAACAGGTGTGGTGTTTATCATTTCCAGTGTTGCTAATTTAACCGAGGAATAAGTAATCAGTGTCAATTTGTTGTTTTTGAGTGGTTATGTAATTCAGCTCCAGCTAGGTTTTATGATTTGGGGCGAAAGTAGTATCTCTTGATGATATGTTGTGGCTTAGGTTATTAATTGGGAATGAGCAAGTTAGGTTTAGGTGTCATACTGTTCATGTGATGTGAGCAAATAATAAGAGATGGCTGACATAAACAGTGACTGCTGACTGGTGCATAGACAATTGACAAACAAATATGTCAGGTGTGCTGCTTTATTTCAGTAGTGTAATAATTTTCAATGGACTCAGAAATTTGGTATTAAGGTACTGCTTTTCTTTTGTATGGGAAAATGCTAGTGTCTTCACTTGCAACGTGAAAAAGGTACCTAAAAGGTTAATAATATAATAACAGCACATCTCAGATATCCGTAGTATTGGACCAGTTATGGTCAGTAAGATACTTCAATAATGTATAATTTTTATAATTTCTTTTGCTATTCCGGTGATGTCATCAGGCATTTATGGGAGCAAATCTCAGCAAAGATGCGAGAAAAGGGATACGACCGGTCTCCAACAATGTGCACTGACAAGTGGCGAAATCTGCTGAAAGAGTTCAAGAAAGCAAAGCACCACTCGAAGGGGAGTGGACCTGCCAAGATTTCCTACTATAAGGAGCTTGACGAGTTACTTAAAGAGCGTACCAAGAACACACCTTATAAGAGTCCCATGCCTACAAACAGTGTGGCCATTGGTACGGCTTCAGCTGCCACTTCGAAGGTTGATTCGTATCTCCAGTTTTCTGACAAAGGTATTATTTTTGTACCTTAGTTTCTAACGCATACAAGTGCCACATTCCAAACAGCATAGGTGCAGACATTGTACCTAAAAGGAAAGTACAATTTCCAAAAAAAAAAAAAAATGGAATTTTAAGTTCAGAAAAATAATGACTAGTTAGGTACGGGCTAAAGAACTGTTGGGTTAAAAAGGAAATCCATGGAACTTCAGGGGCAAAAACATGAAAGGACCAAAATCCAGATTGATCCGGACAACATGCTCAATTGTCCCACATGATGTAAAGAAAATTAGGATAACCCAACCCCTATAAATAAGCATTGAAGGAGTTTAGCATAACTGCAAAAGGTTGACTGGCTCGGGCCTGTCCTTTGAGGACATCTCTTCCTGTGTGGCCATATGTGGTGCAGAAACATGTCTAGCCATATCCTGCAAAAGATTTTGATCATTTTACTATAGTGATAGTACGTTTTTAGTGTGGCAATTTCTTCTTTCTGCTTGAATGAGGCTTGTATTCTTCTTACCACAATTCAAGATTAATTCTTTACTCTTATTATTTATTTATTTATCTTTTCAAGGTTTTGAAGATCCAAGTCTTCCATTTGGGTCTGCTGAAGGTATCTCTCATATTTTTCTACCTTCTCTTATTGTCATTTTAATGCTGAACAGAAAATACAACTTGAACAACTACGAAATAACGCACTTATCGTATTCTGGGGAGAGGCCCCCCATTTATAGTAAATAGTTAATATCGCCAGGAATTACAAAAGTATATAAATGATTCTGCTTGATCATTTATTTTTCATTGACTAAACATAACCATGAGCTTGTATTGTTTTTATTTTTTTATTTTTTTTATTTTTCTTTAGGAAGTGGCAGGTCAACACTTAGCATGGACCAGCATTTAGAGAGCGATAGGCATCCTCTTGCCATAACTGCTGCTGAAGCAGTTGCCACAAATGGTACCAATCCATGGAACTGGAGAGATACCCCTACGAATGGTACAATGATACAATTTCATGTTTTTGTTTGGTACTCCAATAGTTATTTGTTAATTTTCTTGTTGAGGTGGAAATATTTTAATCTATTTTTATTCCATTACAGGTGAAGAAAATCAAGCACCTTTTCTCGGAAGGGTAATTTTGGTGAAGTGGGGGGAGTACACCAAAAGAATAGGTATCGATGGCACATCAGATGCAATAAAGGAAGCCATAAAATGTGCATTTGGGCTACGAACAAGAAGAGCATTTTGGCTTGAAGATGAAGATGACGTGGTTAGGAGCTTTGACAGGGACATGCCACTTGGAACATATACTCTTCATCTTGACGATGGTAATTTTGGAAATTCACCATCTCAGTTTTTTTATACTTCCATGGGTTTTGCTAGCTAGGTTTCATGTTGTCTTTGCCTTTTTAATAAGCAGAAGTTCAGAAAAAACATATATAACAAAGTCTTCATGGTTTTATACTACATGGTGTTTATTTAAGCGTATTACACACTGTACCAGTGAACCTGCCAAAGCCTGATCCCGGGTCAACTTGAGAAATATTTTTACAGAGTATAAATGCACAAATCAAAGAATTAAAGAACTATGTGAAATTATATGAATTGGATTATTCGGTACAAATGTATAGGGTGTATGCAGTACAGAGATTACTGATAAGGTCATGGGACATTTTTGTCAAAGAGGGGTAATCTTGCTTTAATCAAAACTTTAAATGAAAATTAGAGAAATTCTCAATTGCATATCCCAATTATATCAGTTTGTTTTACATTTATAAAAAAATTGGAGGTCTTAGTGGGCCATTGGTAAATTTTCTGTTGGTGTCAAATATGAGTGTCTTTAAAAATTATGCAAAAGACCAAAATATCATTGTGTAAGTGCTTAAATTAAAAAAAAAATGAGTTCAATTAATCTTGAATTAAATTTTCTAAATATTATGGCAGGTCCGTACTGGAATACTGGCAGTAATTTGCAGTGAACGGCCAAATACAATACTTTTAAGAGGTCCTGTAAAATGCCAAGATAACCTTTTAAAGTGCTTGAATGAAAAAGAAAATGGGTGCTAATTGAGCTCTGCTCTCAATCATGTATCTGTCTTATGGTTTGTGTAGTAATATCTAGTTTAATTGAATGCTTCTTTTACTGATATAAAATGAATTGGTTTCTGAAAAAACAGGGATAAGTATCAAAGTCTGCACATTTGATGATACTGACCGCATGCCAGTACAAACAGAAGAGAGAACCTTCTACACTGAAGAAGACTTCCGTGAATTCCTCTCTCGCAGAGGTTGGATTTGCATTAGAGAACTAAGTGGCTTTCGAAATGTGGATACTTTAGATGATCTCTGCCCTGGTGCCATGTATCAAGGAGTCCGATTAATGGGCGAATAGGAGGCCCCCAGGTGTGTACTAACTAACAATGACAGTGGCTTCTGTAAAAAGTGGGTGTATATGAGTTTTTTTTTTTTTCCTTGATCGGTGAAACGAGAAATTTGTCTGACCTCATCTTGTATGGCCTGTTAAATTGCTATCCACCTGGATTTCTTAGAATTTATGGTTCGCTCAGGAGTTGTGCTGCAATATGGTTTTTTTTTTTAACTTTTTTTAGTGCGTGTCCCCTCCACCCGAGGGGTGCAATAAAAAACAGCCGGCCCAGAATAATCTCATCCGGGCCTAACTCAATCCGGTCCATTTTGAGATTCGCTCCAGGTTAAAAGAACGGTTCAGATTTATATATTGCATCTCAGGTACCTGGGGGATACAAATTTATTTCTCTTCCTTTTCGTAGAACGTTTGCAATATATTTCTTGGGTTGATTAAGACATGTTAAGACATGTTAAGACATGTACCGATTGCTAATTTGGCGTTTCGTTTGGATCTTCACAAATTGAAATCAAGAATCACTCATGTTATGTTTGTACTGTTCTGATAGAAATGATGTTCACATTTAAAACTAACATCCTAAAACTGGGCTCATTCGAAAAGGATTAGTAATAATATTATCAACATCCAGAAAGCAGAGTCTTTATATCCAGAAAACCTTTTGAGACCCTTAAAACAGGGTAGTTAATTATACAAACATCATCTTTGTAACTGTAAATTGATATAAAAAAAGAGAAGGTTCCTCTCTAGGAGACGCTCACATGCACGCCAACCACCCCCAACAAAATGGTATAATTTGGAATACAAAGCATCGCTTAATTCGGACTTGAGAAATAGTTGTTTAACTTGGGCATGATCTCAGACGACTGTGTCCTCGCGAATTTCCTGACACCGTGTTGCGCGTACCTCTCCCCCTCTTCAAAATTGTCAAGTATCCCAGCAGCCCTGTTTTCCTTGGTAACCCTACATTTGACAAAAATTGCAATGTAAGTAAAATTGTTTAAATTGATTCCATGAATTATGAGAATATACTAACATTGAAAATATAGGTAAATCTGTTTTTTCTAATTGTTTTTGTAGATTATCTATGGATAAGTTTGTTTCGAGTGATTACTCACCTCACTTCGGGGTTGCCAGTGATGTTCCTCGTCAGCTGCATTGCGCACAAGCCGACAGCTGCACCAACTGTGACGAAGAGTGGATAGACCTAAAAATTCAATAAAATGATAAGATCAGATCTTGCAAAAATTCCTATCATATAAAATCGATCAAATTTTAAATAACCAGAATAATTATCATACTTGTAGGATGAAAATCAAAATTTATAAATATTATATGGTATAAGTGTAAGGATATGGTAATATGCATATTATGTATCAATCCATGCTATAGATTCATATATTTATTTTCAAATTTCAAGCTGTCAGTCTATGCCATTAAACATAATATTAGTATGAAAATGTACTTTATCAAATTTACATTTTTTTTAAAATTTGTTTACTATATTTTAAATAGGTAGAAAATTAATACTTTATGATGGCCTAGAATTTTTAGATCAAGTGATTTTATATGTATTTAAAAAGTAATAAAAAGAATTTCTAAAAAATATAAAATAAAGTCTTTGAGTGCATTTATATATATAAAAAAAAAAGAATCATGTTTAGGGTCGACCGTTTGAACTTTAAAAATAGAAATACTATCTATAGTACAAATTAATCAGTAATATGCATATTATGATAGCCTCACACACGATATTATTGTTCATATTTTCAAGATAATTTGCTTGAGGCTTTTCATGTTCATTGCTTGAGACTAGAGCAGAGACGACAAATTTTAGAACACCTCAATATTAACATCTTATATATTAGTACATTATTTTATAACAAACCAAATCTTGTATCAGAACCAATTTCATAATTAAATAAAAAGTCTATAGAGAACAGGAAAAGAGTAAGTTATTGTAGCATACCTCAGGCCTCAACCATCTAGCGTAGGTGGAGGAAGCCATTGGAGATCTAGAGAGAGAAAGAGAGCAGCTGAGGAGGCTTTGTCTACAAGAAAGAAAATGCACAAACACAAAGAGGATGATTAATACGCGTAGAGGCGCCTCCAATTTATTGGGGAGCTTACACACAAAGAAACGGAATTGATTGGCTTTCCATGTATTTCGCAATTCCGTTTTTCTATTTTCCTGGGGACTCTCTTGCATGTACTTCTGTGTTGCTTTGTCTAAATTTTTTGTCAACGTGCAATTATTGTCTTTTGCATGGAGTGCTACAGATACCATAGCCACAGAAGAACAGGTGTGGCAATTAACACTCAATATTTTGGCGTGGGAACAACTAGACCAGACCTGGCAATATCAGAATTGGAAACATGCACAGATCTGTAAGATTGATTATAATTTATACATGTACCAAGTTACACTTAAATCCTTAATGGATCATTACTCTGTTTTGACTGACCCGCTGCATTATAATGCTTAGAGAAATTATAACAGAACTACTAAAAAACTACCAAGAAATATGGGCCTCTTTTTTTTTTTATTTGAAAGAAATATTGGCCCCTGCTTTTGAAGCCTAGAAGGTCAAAATTAAAAAGCGCTAGCTCATGGCAGCATGTGAAGTCTACCAAGTACCAACCATTTGAACATTCTTTAATTTTGAAATCTTTTTCAATGCTTAAAACGATTATAGAATGGTGGAATATTCAATCATAATAAATGAAGGAAGAAACTTCCTATTGGAGAAGAGAGGGATGTTCAGTTGTCCCTAAAATTTGGAATTCGGAGTCGTGTATGACTTGTGCTATTCTTAGAGATTTTTTTTTTTTTTGAGAGAACTTAGAGAAGTGTTCAAATTGAAGTTTTTAATAGGGATATCCCAATAAAATAACGGTCAAATTTCTCCGAAATTTTATTTTTACCATCTTAAAATAATCAACCCACTAATACTTTTTTTTGTCATAATTCAAAAAATACCCTAGTCGCCATTTAAAGTGACGATTCTATTATTTTTTTTTTTTTGGTTGTTCATTTCATTTCTAACGAAAGGATGTCAATAGTAAGAGCTTCATTTCATTTCATTGCTTTATATTTTATTCTAACATGTCTGACATAGTGACATACTTTAACTTCATTGCTTCATTTCATTGTAACCTTTTACTATTTCTAAGGAAGGATGTCAATGGTCAGAGCTTCATTTCATTTCATTGCTTTAGATTCTAACATGTCTGATAGATTTTAGCTTCATTGCTTCATTTCATTATATATATATTTACTATTTCTAGACAACGAGACTTTGACCACAATTTGAATCCTTCTAAAAAGAACGAAATGGCGACCAGTCCATTATGGGTTGCCATTTCAAATGGCGACAAAAGTCTATTTTGAATTTTCACAGAAAAGAGGTAAATGGGTTTTTTTTTTTGTGTTTTGAAGATGGTAAATAATTTTTCTGTCAAATTTCTTTACTCTAAAATACTATTAACAAAAGATAATAATACGTAGAAAAAAAATAAAATTGAGGACTCTAAAGAAGTTAATATAATATAGTATTATTTTATAAGAAAAGCTAAAAATATACATATTTATAAAAATTATAAGAATAAAAAGTGTTAATTTATAATTAACATGAGTGACTGAGTTACTCCTAATTAAACTTTAGATCCGTTTTTGATAAAAGGGTTCATAAAGCAGATACTGGTCTTACGAAGTGTTTATTTTCGTCCTTAAAATTATAATTTCTGTTTTTTTTTGTTCCTGTGTATATTTTGAGACAAAAGTTCGACGATATATAAGTCATGTCTCTAATATATATGGTCGTTTGTGCTTTCTTCCTCAATTTTAACATGACAAGTTCGATTAATTTTTTTTCTTCTTTTTGAGAGCAAAAATAAATAAATAAATAAATAAATAAATATATATATATATATATATAGGATTTGGCTAATATGTTATGGGTTACATAGAGGCCTCCCGTGCTACGGCTCAATATTCAACTTTTTAAAATCCTAATGGTAGATCCGAACCGTTCATCTTGTTCTCCATATTAATATGTGTTTGGAAATTTTTTACTATTTTTTTAGATTTATTGAATATCGCTGTTTTTTATGGTCCAGATTTGTTTGAAAAACAGCGATTTTCAATAAATCTAAAAAAATAGTAAATTTTTTTCAAAAAATGTACAATTTGATCTCCAAACACATATTAATATGGAGAACAAGATGAAATTTGATATATATATATATATATATATATATAGATAGATAGGCTAATGTGCTTTCAGTAGCATATGGGCCGAAATACACACGGTCCAAATTTGAAATTTCAAAATTCAAAAAGTCGATCTGAACCGTTCATCTTGTTCTCCATATTAATACATACTTGGAGACCAAATTTTACATTTTTCTGAATTTTTTTACTATTTATTAAGCCACTTTGAAAATCGCTAATCCAACGGTTTTACTGTTTTGTTAAGCCACTGTTGGATCAGCAATTTTCAAAGTGGCTTAATAAATAGTAAAGAAATTCAGAAAAATGTAAAATTTGGTCTCCAAGCACATATTAATATGGAGAACAAGATGAACGGTTCAGATCGACTTTTTGAATTTTGAAATTTCAAATTTGGACCGTGTGTATTTCGGCTCATATGCTACCGAAAGCACATTAGCCTATATCTCTCTCTCTCTCTCTCTATATATATATATATAGGATTTGGTTAATATGCTATGGATAGCTAAGAGGTCTCCCATGCTACGACTCAATATTCGACTTTTCAAAATCCTAACGGTCGATCCGAACCGTTCATCTTGTTCTCCGTATTAATATGTGTTTGGAGACCAAATTTTACATTTTTTGGAAATTGTTTACTATTTTTTTAGATTTATTGAATATCGCTGTTTTTTATGGTCCAGATTTGTCTGAAAAACAGCGATTTTCAATAAATCTAAAAAAATAGTAAATTTTTTTCAAAAAATGTAAATTTGGTCTCCAAGCACATATTAATATGGAGGACAAGATAAACGGTTCGGATCAACCGTTAAGATTTTGAAAAGTCGAATATTGAGCCGTAGTACGAGAGGCCTCTTAGCTACCCATAGCACCGTAGCCAAGTCCTATATATATATATATATATATATATATATATGAAAGTCTAGATGCGTAGTTCGCAATACTCTTTTTAAGTATCATCTAAGTAATGAGAAATCTAACAATAAAGATTCTTGGTGAAAAATAGTTTAAATTGCCAACTTCTTTTTCATATTTCAAATGCAAATATTGTTGGATGCGTCCATATATCTCGCGTCAATTACACTAGCAAGGGAAAAAAAGAAATGTTGATGCATTTGATCAGGAGCGACTGTAAACAACGTAAATGAAAATTAATTATATAAAATTTTCAAGTTGTGAATAGAGATCAATTTTATACTATCTATAATATTTTACTCTAAATTATATAAAATAAGACACAAGTATAATTTTTTTTAAAAACAAATAGGACCCAATTGACTCTTATTTCATTTAAGTTGCTCCACCTCTGCATTTGATAAAAGATAATATTTCACATTGTCTGGAACAAAACCGACAAGAAATTTTAAAAGCAAACAATATTTATAATTTAATTTCATCAATATTGAACATTGCATGTTTACATCCTCTCTATTGTGTGATTATTCTCGAGAAAACAACAATAAAACAATAATATTGACCCGAGTTGATGTGTCATGTACAAAACAGAGGTAGGTATATGTGCGATCCACTATGTTTTTGTCTTTTGCTACTATGTGTTGTTTCCGTCAGACAGTGTATGTTTCATTTTTTTAAATGAAACTGGGTCTCTAAGACCTTTTAAACCAAAAAAAATGTACAAAACAGAGGCCTAAACACAAACCAGTCACCAGACATTTCTCTTCTATTGTTTCGAGACACGCCCTGATATTTTGTTTTTCTTTTCGCAATCAAACTGAATGCGTATGACCATACGTTTCATCTTATATCATGCACCGAGAAGTCCCATGGCTTCAATCCTTAAATTAATTTAATCCTTGTTGAGAAAATAATTAAACAAAATGAGAGAAAATTAGTAAAAATTATATAAAGAAAAAGAATTTGAAGAAAAAAACTTTAATTTTTTTTCTCTGGAATTTTATTTTTAGTACAAGAAGATAAGAGAGGTAAAAAAAAAACATTGATCTGTTTATGTGGAGATAGGAGTAGGTACAATGGGCATTGGACCTACTTTTAGGTTTAATTAGCTCTAACATCGTATGATTAGAATCAAGATAGGTACGCACAGAAATTGATGCAGATTCGCACGGATTTTAATACAGACTGCACGAATTTTAATACAATCTAATGGTCACTACACCCATCAAACCAAAGTAGGTCCGATGGGCATCGCACCTACTCTGAACTCGTTTATGTGAGAAGAAACAATGAAGTACTCTTCATTACTCAAAACCAAAACGGGCTTATCCCACGACTTCACAAAGGACATTAAAATATAAACGAAGCCCAGGCCCAGCCCAATAAGATCTAAATTACTAAACAGTCCAGTCAATTTCTAAATTAGTATAGCATTGAAATTGAAATCATGTCACTGGACGACCTCGAGAGATTTACTAGAACCACAGGCGCGCTAGGGCTGCGATAGTTTCTCTCACTGTTGATTCCCAGCGGTAGCACTCCTTCAGGTTCTCTCTCTCTCTCTCTCTCCCTTTTTTTGAACCGCAACTTCGTGTCTCTCGTGTGATTGAGCGAAAACTTGATTTCTCTCCGTGCCCGCAAGTTCTCTAATCTAATGCGGGTACTGTCATTGAAATTATCTCGATTTTGAGTACTTTGTAAATTTGGCATAATGCGTCCATTTTTTTCTTTAATTTGAGCATCCTGACAGTTTTATGATTTGGGTTTTTATGGATCGTGACCTGTTCTAAAATCTGTTAATTGTGTTGCCTAAACAAAAATCCGAATTTGGCAATTAAGAATGTGTTCTAACTACAGAGAAGAATGCTTTGAACCCGTTTAAAACTATGTATCCAGTACAATACACTAGACATGATTATTGAATCTTGCATCTGGATGAAATTCAAATAGACTTGGAGTAGGAATCAGAAAATTGGAATCGGGGGTGCTGGCCACTGGTTGAATAAGTCCATGTTGTAATTTCATTTATGAGAGGGGCTATTGTATTAATTTTTGTAAAAAGTAAAAAAATGAAGGACAAAATTGCAAAATTACAATTTATAGGGTGGGGTTAGCCCCTTTTCCCTCTACTTATGTCTGCCCCCGAGTAGGAGCATCCCTTGAACTTGCTTTTTACTTGAAAGTACAATTACTTCTATTAGTGTGTATTTTTGTATTCATATGTTTCAGTGTGTTTTGGCAACAAAAAGGAGCTAGGTACACATTAGTACACAAAACCCCATAACAGTACTGAAAAGAGGAGCCTGTTAGCTAACTGGTACCATGGTACCACTTCAAATACTGGTTAAGAACATCAAAATCCAGCTTATATCGAACTTTTAGACGGTCCATTCAGCTTCAAGGTGCAAAAATTCAGATATGTTTGTTCGGCCATGATGTGATTGTTGGTTTTCATCAGGTTATTTGGTGGATTGAATTGGATATTAATGCAAAATCACATCTTAAAAGCATTTTTTTTGGGGTTAATCTGTCATTACAACATTGTCAATTTTGTATTTCTTACTTTTTACTAGTAACAGCAAACATGTCTTTATCATGAACTTTTAAAAAGCCATAATATTATTGCTTGGATCTTCTATTAGCAAATCCATACTGTTATGATCTTATTTCTTAGAAAGCCTTATTATCTTTACTATCTTTAAATAGTCTTACTAGATCCTAATCACGGCATTATTATATTAGCAAAGCAATATGCCTTCTAGTTATTACTGCTCTTAGTTGAGTTGTGCAACTTAGATGTAATATACTTGACCCTATCATGATAAACTATTATGTGAACTTTAGCGGTGAGGTGGTTTTTCCATGTTCAGCATGAGATATACCATACTAACACCATATCAATCAGTGTCATGACATGCTTGTACCACTCCACTGAGTAATGAGCCTGCACCGTTTTATTGTCTGTACCACACCTATGTCTGGTCTCTTGTCCATTATCAGGCCTACTTGAGCTGCAGAATAGAAATTCTCTACCTACCTACTTTCGGTTTGTTTGGTCCAATATTATTAAAGTACCATGTTCCTTGTTTTATACCATACTGGTATAGCTACAAACTGGACAGCAGTATTGTTATGACAAGCCAAGGAACACCAAAGCAGTTCCAAAACAACTCAAAAATATAAGAACCAAGCTGGTAACATTGCAGTATATTGTTTGGTAACTCTTGATTGCAACATGTGTAAACCACTTCTCTGTCTTTTGTTTCTTGTCTTATTACAGGAAAACCAATTTAAATATGGCAATGACATGCAGAAAACTGAAAAACCTAACCCCAATCATGCAAATAAGAGGTTTTGCAATTGCAAAGGGGAAGAAAGGAGGTAAAGGAGGCGGGGCAGCTGATGGCACAAAGGACTCTGTCCTTAGCAGTGAAATCAAGAGCACAACTGTGTTTGGAGCAAACATTCTCAAAGAAGGCGCTGATCCCAAGATACTGCCTGAGAAAGAATACCCTGATTGGCTCTGGGTTTTGCTCGACAAACGGCCACCTCTGAGTGAGCTCAGGAGGAAAGATCCTGAGTTGCTGCCTTTTGAGGATGTAAAGCGGCTTGTGAAGCTGGACAACCGTTCAAGGATCAAGGAGAACAATGCTCTCAGGGCTAAGAACTGATTTGGCTTTTCTGCTTTTTATTTATTTTTTGCTGATAGGTAGCGCGGTATTGGTTTTATTTCCTGGATTATTAGCCAATTAACCAAGGACATATTTCCATAACTTGGTTTGAGGTGAATAATGGGATAGTTGTTTTGTTACAGTTATTAATTTCAATGGTTACTGCCTACTTTTTTTGCGATGGAGAAATATTTTCTCGGCAAAATACTCCCTGCTCACGGAACTTTTTAAACCGATTCTGAGAAGCCTTAGTTGTGTTCAATAATCATCTGAATTAATTAGACTGGGATGCGAGGTTAAAACTGCTATCTGACAACTTACAGCAGTTTTGAGTTTTAAACTTACCGTATCTATAGAATATAACCAATTTACTGAACTATTTAAATTGAATTTTAAAATTTATACCAATTTACTGAGTTACTTAAATTGAATTTTAAAATTTATACGATAAATTTTTGAAACTGTAGCACAAAAGACCTTATAGAAACATGAAAAAAAAGACTTTATGCTATACACAACACCTAAGCCTTACTCGAGAAATATTATACATTTATACATGATTCGAATTATTTGTTTCCATTTGTTTATTGAAGTTGGAAAAACCAAATAAATAAATATGCATTTAAAGTAATTAATCAAACCTGCATACAATGATAATTCGACGAACAATCAAACTTATAACAGCTATCAATAATTATTTTAATTAAAATAGACAAATGCATATGAATTTGAAGAATGATCAAAACAACCATCAAAATTGCACTTTTAATTTAATAAAATATTACATAACAGCTATTAATAATTATTTTAATTGAAATAGACATGCATATTAATATACATCAACATAATAAACATATAGATGTACATTCTTAAATGCATCATAGGTTCACGAGAGATTTAGGAAATGAGTCAGCGGAATATAGGTATCATGCCAATAACAAAAGAAATATGAATGTTACACTGAAAACAAAAGACTCGGGAAAAGAAATGACTTGTTGCTGCAGAACAACAAAAGGCCAGAAGCAAGCACATGAGATGGATCATTTATTGATTTTAGTGGAGACAAATTTCACTGCTACACTAAATAATTTCGAACTACATTTGTATGTAATCAATCATCTCTTCTCAAAACTCCACAACAGATAGGGCTGGATAAGACCGCCAAAAATCTAATAAAATACAACCAGGGAACCCCTCTTGCTCACACCAATTGCCAATAGCCCTATACAAGTTTGTGGAAAAATATTTCTTGATCACAACTCATAACATCTACCAAATAATTAATTTCATCATCATTTGCTATCAGTGAAGTCAGCATCAATCACATCACCATTATCAGGTCCCTTCCCACTGGCAGGCCCGGCATCTGCACCAGGGGTGGGCCCTGCATCAGCACCAGGGGCGGCCCCAGCACCAGGTTGGTTGTACAGAGACTGCCCAAGCTGCATGACTTCCTGATTCAAGGCAGCCATTGCGTCTTTTATGGACTGTGTGTTATCACTTGCGATCGCATCTTTGAGCTCTGTCAGCTTGACCTCAACCTTCCCCTTCACGTCACTAGGGACCTTGTCTCCCAGTTCCTTAAGTTGTTTCTCAGTTTGGTACACCACTGATTCAGCCTGGTTCTTGGTGTCAATTGCTTCTCTCTTCTCCTTGTCCTCCTTTGCAAACTTCTCTGCTTCTTGCACCATTTTCTCAACCTATGGATTTTCATAAATAATTGTCAGCAAACAACTATCTAAAAGATACGGATTCACCAGCAGCCCATTTGGAAAAAATAATTGACCTCTTCAGCTATACACTTGAATTTTCAGCTGTATTCACTACAAGAGCCTCAAGAAATTCCAAATCGACTTAAAAAAATGTAAGCTGCTGATCTGCTAAAAGGCCCAAAACAGAAACTGAAAATAAAGGAATGGTACTAAACAGTTAAATGTCGCAAGGTATGTATCAATAAGAACCATCATTGTCAGGGCTACTACCATCCTTGCTTTGTTGCCATAATTTTCATAATCTCATCTTATATTAACTTTAAGACATCATACCTCATCCTTGGGCAACGTGCTGGCACCAGTGATGGTGATATCCTGCTTCTTCCCAGTGCCCTTGTCAATGGCTGCAACTGAGAGAATACCATTGGCATCAATGTCGAATTTCACCTCGATTTGTGGCACACCACGCGGGGCTGGGGGAATGCCATCAAGTCTGAAGCTACCAAGGGACTTGTTGTCTCTCACAAATTCTCTCTCACCCTGGAGGACATTAATCTCCACACTAGTCTGGCCATCAGCTGCAGTCGAGAAAACTTCTGATTTGGATGTTGGTAGGGTTGTGTTCCTTGGGATGATCTTTGTCATGACACCACCAAGGGTTTCAAGGCCAAGGGAAAGTGGGGTCACATCAAGCAGAACTATGTCACTTACATCACCAGCCAACACTCCGGCCTAGAATTTTCATAAATAAACAGAGTCAATAACACTGCTAGAAATTTCTTTTGCAATATGAGGGACATTTCTAATAATTAGATGAAGTGGAAAACTGCCACACAGCACATTGAACAGTTTCATCCTACTTGACTAAACTGCTGCCTTATTTTGGGAAAGCTTACTGGTAATTGGAAGATTGTTGTATTTACTGGTAATTGGAAGATTGTTGTACTTACTTGGAAAAGATGCAGACTGATTTAGTCCATTTTTGCATGGATTGATCAAAAGCAAACATTTGATGGTATAAAATAAGATGAGTGTAATATTATTAGACTTGACCCTTTATTTGATGAAAGGTTGCAGTACTGAAATGAAGATGCTAACCTGAACTGCTGCTCCAAGAGCAACGACCTCGTCAGGGTTAACTGTCACATTGGGTTCTTTTCCAGTCAGCTTCTTGACCAGTTCTTGCACAGCAGGCATACGGGTGGACCCACCAACCAAAATAACCTCATCTATGTCCTTGATTGACAGCTTAGCATCCTTCAATGAGTTCTCAACGGGAGTTTTCAGCCTGTTTATTTAACAGAGGAGAAAATCAGCCACAACAAAATGCCAAATAGATGGGATAAAGTGCCATCTAAAAAAAATATACTAAATTGCGATACCTGTCCAGTAGGTCAGAGCACAGCTCCTCAAATTTAGCCCTTGTGAGAGTTGTCTCAATGTGCTTGGGGCCATCAGCAGTAGCAGTGATGAAGGGCAAGCTAAAGAGATTCCACAAAAAAAAATTCAGAAAAGACTTTAGTGGGGAGTAAAAGGAGAAGAAAATGACAAAAAAAAAGAAAGGTTCACAAAAGAAATTTACCTGATATTGGTTTGAGTCAGAGAAGAGAGTTCCATTTTGGCCTTCTCAGCTGTCTCAGTGAGGCGCTGAAGGGCTTGTTTGTCTTTAAGCAGCTCAATTCCCTCATTTCTCTTGAAGTCAGCAGCAAGCCAATCCACAATTCTCTGTTAAATATGAAAACAAGATATGTCGATTAGCAACTGCATAAGGTCTGGAACTCGAAGTTTGGATACCTCACAAAATCTGCACCTAAACCTCACAAGACTTACAGTAGATATTTCACTCAAGAGTGCAGATGCACATCCACTGACAAACATTAGGGTACCTGTTGATCAGTTTTCACTGGACCAAGGACAACAGTTATTTCAGTTCCTAGAAGCACAATAGAGAATCTTGAATTACAAAACAAACACTTCAAAAAAATTCCTTGGCTCAAGTTTTCAGTGGTGAGCTACTTGAAGAAAAAAAAAAGTGTAGACCTAATCAAACAATGCACATACAAAAAACTAACCTTGTCAAAGTCATCACCACCGAGATGAGTATCACCAGAAGTGGAAAGCACCTCAAACACACCATCTCCTACTTCAAGAACTGTATCACAGCACAAACACTTCATGAATAAGAAATTGCTAAATACAGAAAATTCTTATCTACAGCTTTACTTCTGAAACACAGTACAGATGTTTACTGTACCTGATACATCAAAGGTGCCACCACCCAAGTCAAAGACGAGAATGGTCTCATTGTTCTTCCTTTCAAAACCATAAGCAAGTGATGCAGCAGTTGGTTCATTAATGATACGAAGAACCTCCAAGCCAGCAATACGACCGGCATCTTTAGTTGCTGTCCTCTGAGAATCATTGAAGTAAGCAGGCACTGTGACCACCGCCTTGGTAACCTTGTCATTTAAGAATTTGGATGCATCATCTACCAATTTCCTCAATACCTGTAATCAAGAGCATGCTCAGCACTAAGATTCATTTAACAAAGAGCATAATACATAAGAAGTATGGCAAAGTACTCCATATGAGTTGTACGAATTTTGATCGAATGCTCACTTCCACTTCATTTGTTCACAAACTCATAAACCAAAATCCAGAATCAAATAGTTCATAAATTTATTATACCTAATCAGGTTGGAAGAATTAATTACATTATATCAGATTCATGTTTCACTTCTGGTAAAACTGAACTAAAAAATTTGCAAGATACATACATGCCAAGCAAGGTGCAACTTTGTATCCCTATAGATAACAATAAGAGAAAATTTTGAGTTCTTTGATAACTCCTAATGTTTTGTAAGGGTCGCATCTGATGTATTTTGTGTTCCAACAGCATATGTGACAATTTGGGGTTCTGGGCACTGTAAAAAAACCCTTTTTTTAGAAAAAGAACAATTACCTGAGCAGATATCTCCTCAGCAGCAAATTGCTTTCCAATAGCAGGGCAGTCGAGCTTCACATTTCCATTGTCATCCCTGACCACCCTATAGGATACCTGCTTTGACTCCTCATCCACCTCTGACATCTTTCTCCCAATAAAACGCTTCACGGAGAAAAACGTGTTCTCCGGGTTGACCACTGCCTGTCTCTTTGCAATCTGGCCAACCAACCTATCACCATTTTTGGTATAGGCCACCACCGATGGAGTAGTGCGCTGCCCCTCAGCATTGGTTACTATAGTTGGTTTTCCACCTTCCATGGCCGCCACTGCAGAGTTAGTTGTGCCAAGGTCAATACCAACAACCTGTTAGATAACAGCATTGCACGTCAGGTTAAGAATCTAACTTTGATGCTCAGCTAAATAACAAATTAACTGACAAAAGTGATTAGAAACTTCAGAAATGCAGTTGAATAGCTGAATATGAAATATTATATTAGATGCAACATGCCACAGTGAAAACTTTACAGGCCTGTCTACTTGCTAGACACTGCACATGGTACTGCAAACAAGTGATATGAAAGAAATTGACATATTTATACCGTTTTTCTAGTTTTAATTTGCAGGAAACTTATCAAGCGTACCCATATAAAGGTTAAAAATACGATTAACCCATAATGAAGACCTAATTCTACAAGTTCACAACCAAATCAGTAATTCAGCAAACCCTGCAGGTAATCTACCAATTGTAAGTACCTTCTCACAAGCCACTCGTAGAACGCCGCGTCGACGAGAAGAAGTTGGTCGCATGCGGAGAGAGGCCGCAGCGAGGCCGTTCGAGAAGCGGTTTTTACCAAAGAAGACCGCCGAAGAGGAGTTGCTGCTCCGCCTAGAAGAAGCTACTGGTGTGAAACCAGGGATTTGAGTAGCTGAGCACGCCATCTCTCGGAAAACCTAGAACTAATTTACAATAGAGAAGAGTGTGCTAAAGCTGAACTAAAGTCGAGGGTTTTGAAAGCAAGACGCAGTCACGCAGCCGAGAGAGAAGAGATAAGGGGTAGGTTTTTATCAGCGTGGAGAAAGGTTTATTGGAAGTATCGCTGTGTTTGGTTTTTGCATTTAATAATTGAGCCAGAATAACATTTTGAAAACGGAGTTTTTTTTTGTTCCAGAAAAAAAATGCTTAGTTATTTTAAATAAATTTTAATTTTATTAACAAGATTAAATTTTTTTCATTTGTATATGTTATATGATTAGCTAGTACTTGATTGAATACTTGGATTATAAAGTTTTCATAACTAAAAATAATTAGAAGTTACAATAAAGATAATATCCACAATTTGGAACAATTTTGGTATTAAAATGTATCTATTTATTTATCATAAGCAAGCTTTAATTAGAAAACAAAAATGCTTCAAAATTTTCAAATTCTTTGCTATTACATGGAGTTTGGACACATTTAGAATTTTAAATGGATCACAACAGCAGTGATTATTTTTCAAAACATTAGCTTTTTAATGGTTTTTTCCACACTAATTGACAATATTGTTTAGAACGTATTTATTTTTAATCAGATAATGGGAGGGGTCTCTCTTTGTTCTTACGGTGCACAGATTTAATGCTAAACCACATGGGTGCCCGTGGAAAATTCTAGAAGGGGCTGCAAGGTGAGAGAAAATTGTACGTTGTTTCGTTGGATAATCTTGGAGCATAAGCGCCTAGGTTTAACTGCTCCCGAATTCTGAGGTCCACTAGCTCGTTGTCCTACTGTCAGTGAAATCACAGACGGTAAGGCGCGTGTAATTACTTATACTCACTGTGCAATCGTTTAATGCCTGGTGTTTGCGTCCCGAATGTGGTGGAGACCTCCAAAACGCGCGAGCGGCGTTGGTGTAGGAAAGGAGAGGAATTGGACACGTGGCCTGATACGTATGGAGTAGCCTAGGAGAGTGACTTCTTTCCGCTTATGCACGGAAATTCTGTCCTTTCTATAGATGACCAAAGAGAAATGATTTTGGTTGGTTTGGTATTGTCATTTTTTTAATTGTTCATCGTTCAGACTGCTGTTGTAAATAACGGTATGAACAGATATATTACCGTCAAATAATTAATTGAGAATAATTAAAAATAATTAGTTAGTTATAATTAGAAATAATTAAATGATTAGTTGAAAACAATTTATAACGGTTTAGTCATTGCCAACAACTAATTAGCCGATTAATCAGTCTAAACAGACATTTCTTACAACACTAGTTCAGACCATGCGGTCTATTAATTATTGTAAACTTTCTAAAGTGCAAATGCTATTATTAGTTTTAAATTTGCTTAAAATTGATCTTATGAATGCAAATAGGGATGACGTGGTGTATTTTGATTAGCTTACTCAACGACTGTCAGTTCCTCTTATCAAATTTATCATTTTTTTTTATCGTCAAAAGGTTCTTTTTTTAGTGCATACAACCTGTATACACGGCCATTTTTATTAATAACCCAAAAAAAAATGTTTTTTATCAAAATAATCACAAAATTTGAGTTTTTTCAAATATAACCAAACCGCCAGGGTTGCTGGCGGTCCACTTCTATAGCGGACCGCCAGGATCCCTGGCGGTCTGCTTTTTTTTTTTTTTTTTTCTTTTTTAGAAATCTGATTTTTTTTTCTTAATATTTTCATTTGTGAAGTTTTAGTTTTTTTTTTTTAGGATATTTGGGATATTTGTCAAAAAATTAAGGACTTGGCCTTCATGTTGGTCTTTTTTTTCGGTTTTTATAATATATGTATAATATATACATATATACATACATACATACATACTGGTCATTTTTATTAATAACCCAAAAAAAACATTTTTATCAAAATAACCCAAAATCCTGAGTTTAACATAACTGTAGTTCTAAAGTAGTCTAACAAGTAAAGTTCACGAATACAATTAAAGTTCAATGATACAACTGAAGTTCACAAATATTCATAACTTAGTTCAAACCAAACAGAATAAGTTCACCCAAGCAAAATAATAAGTTCATCTTTCACGACGTCGGAATAAACCCAATAGACGAGAAGATTTTCTGGTGCCAGCTGCAGGTGCGGCAGTACTTATAGACCCTTGGCTACTAGATGATTGGGTCGCAAGAGGTGGTTGTGTTCTACCAGTTGCTTCAGCAACAACTCTCGCATTTTCTCTTTTATTATGTTCGTTTATGGCATCTGAACATAACAACATAATTCAGTTATTAATATAATAAAATCATAAATTAATTCTGAAAAATGCTACATACCTGCCCTGCGCCTATCAAAAACGGAACGGTGAGCCTGATTTCCCGATGGCCTCCTACCACCCATCTCGTCCATGGTCATTATAGCACGTTTGTGTCTCCTCCTCCCCTTCCTTATCCATCCTTCTGAAGGGAGTATTCTATCACCGACATATGCAGGCCACTCATGCTGGTTGGGATAAGAATGGAAAGATCCACCCCAAGTAGAAGCAAGGTAATCGGTACGATACATGTCAGCGACATAGTGATCCTCGCAGAAGTTTCTCACTCGGCATACCGCCATCACGTGACTACAAGGTATGTGTGTTAGTTGGGGTCCTTGGCATCTACAGGTCACCTCTCTTGCCTCTCGGAATTGCACTACGTACTTGAAAGCCCTTTTCACAAACTCCATAGTGCCATCTGGTCTACGGCTGGAAGGAACGTACTCATTTGGATTGTGCACTTCGAATTCTGTACCATCATTACCCATCGGGATCACGGTCATAGTCGCACCTTTGTTCCTGTGTTTTCTTAGTTTCTCCTCCACCCTTGTTGAAAATGACTGGTTCATCCTTATTAATTATGCGGCCTTAGCATGCCGTTCTTGAAACCAGGTATTTAACTTGTAGAAAGTGTCTTCTACAACTGCAGCCACAGGCAATGTCCGGCTCTCCTTGAAGACTGCATTCAACGATTCAGAACTGTTGGTGGTCATAATTCCCCAACGGTAACCTCCATCACGTGCTTGATATATTTTCTCGTATGCTGGTGGCTCTTGGACATCTCTGGGATTATTTTTGCCCACCTTCATTAAGTAGAGATTTGTTTTCGGCATATACTACATATAAATAAGGAAATAAAATAATATAAGTAAACAATTAAAATAAAAATATGTCCACAAAGTACAATAAGACATGTAAACAATTAACAAACACATACTTTTGCAAATTCTCTACTCATCTCTTCCACCCTTTTCGGCTTCTTTTTTTTGCAATTACGTCTGAATGTTTCTAGGACCCATGCATCGTGTCCGGTTGCCTTGCTAAGGTTCTCCGCAACGTGTTGCATACACAACCTGTGCACACACTCGCCAGTGTGTGTTGACCAACCGTATTCTTCATGATCAAAAACATATTTTATTCCTTTGTGCTGGTCTGATATTACAGAGAAAAACTTTGTTGGCCCAACCACCTGTCTTCTTAAAAACTACATAAAGAATCCCCAGTTCTCACCATCCTCTTTCTGAACAATTGCAAACGCCAAAGGAAACAACTGGTTCTCAGCATCATATGCACATGCTATCAGTAGCCTCCCCTCGTAACGGCCAGACATGAAGCATGCATCAATGCTGATAACGGGTCTGATGAATGGCACAGCTTGGATACAAGGACCAAAAGCCCATGTTATGCCCTTGAATTGTTGAACTCCCTCTATTAGTACTCCATTCTTGTCATAAATGGGGCCATGCCACCGCTGAAATACAGTGCCGGGATTTGTACTTGCCATAGCCTGGAGCAATGGTGCCAGATAGTCGTATGAATCATTCTAACTACCGAATATTCTGCAAATCGCAAGTTCACGACCTCTCCATAACTTGTTATATTTTGGGATTACATGTATGTATTTGTGTCTGACGGCCATAGCCACCGCCTTGATGCTCATTGATGGGTCCAACTTAATGTCTGCCTCAATTGCATCGGCAATTAGTGATGCTGTCAGATTTGAATGGTCTGTCCTTGTGAACACAGACTTGCATGTATGAGGTGGTTCACACTTTTTAATTATCCATGCTTCTCCCGAACCCGCAGGGGTTGCATAAAGGCCAAACTCGCAACGAGGGGCATTTTTGCATATCACAACCAATCTTTTTGATTCCCTTCTTTCTAATATACATTCCCAGTTGCCGTGAACATGAGTCTCATGGATTTTCTTTATAAGTTCATCTATGTTGGTATAGACTTGCCCTGGGGCAAGTTCACGATTGTATACAACAGGAGGACCGAAGAAACTAATGTCAGCCTCTTCAAAAGCTGTGGTATCGTTGAATGTGGCGACAAGATGCCTATTCCCCCGACCCCTGATTGGGAATTTTTCTTTCCTGGACAAACCTGGTACATTTGCATCACCATCTCATAAGTCATCAGATTCCCAAATTCCTTGGTATTCATCTCCGGTTTCCATTTCTCTTTCCGATATGGCATCAATAGCATCAACATCAATATTAGTATCATTTCAATTAACGGATAACTGTATTGGTACTGACTCTGGTATAGCTGGAAATGTAGGGATTATGGGTGCCTGTCTGGGTGGTGGTGGTGGGGGTACAACTTCAGTAAACTCACGGGAGTTATGGTACCCTGGGTTGTCATAATAGGGACTGTGGTACCCCTGGTTGTCATGAGGGGAATGGTGGTACCCCTGGCTGTCATGAGGAGAGTGGTGATACCCCTGGCTGTCATGAGGGGAGTGGTGGTACCCCTGGCTGTCATAAGCCGAATTGTCATAACCTGAAGGTCCAGCAGGGGGAGCCCTAGAAGGTCCAGCCCCAGCCGCACTAAAAGGTCTAGCCCCAGCCTGGGGAACCCTCCTGGAATATAACTCTATCATCGCAACCCCCCTAGACTCAAATTGTTGGTACACAGCCTTCCACAACTCCTCATCTGTTATAGGAAAACTCACAAAGTAAGGTCTACCCCCCCCCCCAGCCCGTTGTGTGTCAATTCGGGTAGCCAAATCTAAGTCATACCGGTTAGGGTTTACACCAGTCTTTTCGTATACTAGTTGCTTAAGTTCAATAAATGTGGTTCTTTCATTAACCTGCAAGCCGAATGAGGCATCTTTCGAGTAATACACGCCATCTACACCCTTAGTTAGCTTACCGCCCACGTATAGTGCAACCAGCATTTTTTCCTTCACAAACTACATTTAAAAAAAAAATCATAAGAATTACAGTATAATAGATTCATTTTTTTTTTCAATTTAAAAGTTAATTATAATATTAATTAAAGACTAATTTATAGTATTTACAGACTGCGGGTATAATAATTATTAATTAAAAATTAAATAGAAAATAATTAAATAAATAAATCAAATACCTGTAGCAATCGCCTCTAAATCGTCTAAAATCGCTTCAAAATCGCCAAAATCGCCAAAATCGCTCTCTCTTTCTTCTCTGTGGTTTAACAAATGAATACAGTGCGTGCTGGAGAGAGAAAGCATGTAAGACAGCTAGTGGACCGCTAGGGATACCAGCGGTCTGGTCTGCATAAAAAATCAGATTTCTAAAAAAAAAAAAAAAATAGCAGACCGCCAGGGATCCTGGCGATCTGCTATAGAAGTGGACCGCCAGCAACCCTGGCGGTTTGGTTATATTTAAAAAAACTCAGATTTTGTGGTTATTTTGGTAAAAAATATATATTTTTTTTGGTTATTAATAAAAATGGCGGCTGTATACACCGCCTCAAAATTCAATTTCTCATTCTGTATTGTTTGAAATTTAATTATGAATTTTTCAGGCTTACTATCGACTCAAAGGATTGGTGCATACATCGAAATTTTGAATTGATTTATTCATCTTAAATTTAATTTACAAACATAACTTGGTGTTTGCTGGAACAGAGCAAATCTAGAATCATGAAAATCAAAAATCAAAATGGAAAACAAATGGTAGATGAGAGGACTACTTATTTTTCATATAATAAGAAAACGGTGATTTAATTAGTATTGAGTAGTTAGAGTGAGAAAAATAGTACAACAGAGTTGACTTTGTTGCGGTTCGCGTGTACCGTGTTGTGTGTTATGACTAGCTTAAGAAAATTTAATACGGGATGGCGCGACACGTGGTCACATGAGTTAAATAATGAATATTAAATAAACTAATCTAAATTATAATCAAATAGTCAAGCGAATCACATTTAATCACAACATGTTTGAGCACGGTGTGACTCACGTAGCGTGATAATCTCTTAAAATTTTGATCACAAGACAATACATAAAAAATTAACTTGATCACAGTATGGCACATTACAGCACAAGACTAAAATCACAACATGTTAATTACAATATGACCCGGCATATATTTTTCCCTCTATGAGTAGCCTTTTGAATCTAACAAGATACAATCAAATTTGAAAAGCTGGTTCTAATGATGATAGCTTTACAATAAACTAATCGTTTCATGTTGATAATTATTTTTTTCCCTCAACGACGTCAAGAAAATTCATATAAAGAATGAGTAAGGCTTGAGTATTATAGATAGCATAAGATTATTCATACCACGGTCTCAAAAACTTATTGTATAAACTTTAAATTTCAATTTAAGTAGTCTAATAAATTGGTTATATAATAAATTTGTAGAATGCTAATTTTTACTATTTTTTATAATTTATGAAATATGAGCAAAAATGGTCTAAAAATAAAATAAAATTGTCAATATTTTAGATCATTTTTTGTCTACCTTTCATAAATCATAAAAAATAAAAAAATAAAAAATAGTAAAAATTAGTATTCTACAAGTTTATTATATAACCAATTTATTGAACTACTTAAATCGAAATTTAAAATTTGTACGATAGATTATTGAAGCCATAGCACATATAACTTTATATTATCTATAACACTCAAGTCTTACTCATAAATAATAGCACCTCTGACAGACTTGCAAATTTCCTACTCGTGTAATCTTTAATCCGTTAAAAATCTTGATATTCCATATTCACATAAGTTCCAAATCATCAAAATATAGCAGATACATACTATAAAAAATTTCAAATGATAATATACATCGTGAAATTGTATCTAAAAATTTATTGAATATGTCATCACAAGGGTTTGGGTTTTTTGTCCGAAGGAATGGAACAAAGTCTCATCTAAAGTTTGACTTAAACTGTCCGACTAGAGGCGGATTTAGAATTTTTATTAGAAAGGGTAAAAAAAAATAATGAAACAGATTTAAATAGCTAATTAGATATAAACCCAATAATTAATTGAATACTTGATAAAAAAAATAATGCTTTAACTTATACTTTTCAGTGCTCTAACTTATAATTTATGATGTTCTAACTTGTAATTATAATTACCAATTATAATACAAGAAATTTATTTTAATTTAAACTCTAAATTAAACTCGAATTACAAATTAGAAATTTAGAAGAGGGCAAAAAATATTTTCAGAAGAAGCAAAGTTAGTCGAGACCAATAGATCTCTAATAAAACTCAAAATTCATAAGAGGCGACTAACACTAGAGGTGTCAATGGTACCTTTTTAGCTGTTTACTCGACCCATATCGTATTCAATAAGGTGGGTATGAGTAATTTTTTTTGTTAGCTTATTGGGGATGGGTATGGATAAGAATTTTTTTTTTGGTTAACCAAATGGACAAGGGTATGGGTAATGACTATTTCATACTTGTCTATAGGGTAATTATAAAATCTAAATATATACTCAATTTAATTTTCATCCCACTTAAATATATATTCGTGTTTTTGAATTTTCTTCCTTTATAAAAAAAAATAATTGAAATTGATTGCACATTATTTTTATTATAAATGCAATTACATATGTATGTAATGAATGAGTTTTTGATGTTTAGTATGTAAAATATAATAAAACTAATTATTATGTTAGTATTATATGTTATTTATCCATTACTGTTTCATTATCCAATAATATTAACATATAAGGATATGGTAAGATAAGGTTAATTTTTAATTGGTATAGGTAGAGTATGAGTAAAATCAATTTAAATGAGTATGGATATAAAAATGCCTCCATCTGTCCTGTACCATATCCATTGACACCTCTGTCCTCATGTGGGTCTGCCTCTGCGTCCGATATGTGTTATTCACATGAACAATTTAAATTTATAGAATCATTTGAATTTATTCAGTTTAAAATCGTTCCTACGAATCTTATTACAAATTGAATCTGAATACAAATTAGACCATTTAAATCTGACATTGATTTAGATGAAACTTTCTTGATAGCCACTGTCAAGCCTTTTAAAAAAAATAATAATAAATAAAACTTTCTTTTCACAGCATAGGCAAACCTAATTCTCTGTAATTATCGGGTACTGATATTTACACAATCTTATTTGTTTTTTTTTTTCTGTTTTTTTTTTAAAGACTGGTAGGACACAAATCTTATTTGTTATTGCAATAACATTGTATTTTTTTTTACTTTCAATTAACAACTTTGCAACTAATTGCCTCTTTAACAGCTTGATTATATTTTAACAATTAATACACAATATTAGTTTTCTTAAATTTCAATCTAAGAAAGTAAATAAATCTCTTATACGTTTGCTACTTGTAGTAGATTTTTTTTTATATACTTGTAACCAGTAAATAAAAAAAAGAAACAAAATTTTCATTCCGCAAAAAGAAAATAGTTTGTATCATTTGAAATTGATGTATAAAAAATTCTACAAACAAAATTTCATATATAGTCGAACAACGTTGACAATAATAAAAAAAAACTCTAGTTATCATTATATCATTGCTACATGGTTTTTCATTACAAATTAATTGAAAACCTACAAGCTTCGAATTGATGCATTAAGCACTTAAATTTTGTCACAAAAGCAAAAAAGTTAATGAACTAAGGCATACCATTTCATATAACACGGAAACTGTCTTTAGATAAATATATAATATTTTTTTTTAAAGTCAGCTCTGGATTGATATTACTTTAATCAACAACAGTCCACTTGTATAGATATTAATTGGTGTAATAATTGTGAATTAGTCGGTTAAATATTTGTACATTTTTTCAATCAAAATCAACAGTCTAATTATGTGTGCTATAAGATCACCAGGGTAAAAAAAAAATTACATCAAATAAATAGCATATTTAATTAATTAAAAATTATGAGATTTAAAGATATATTGGTCTAAGTACTAAGTTAAATTATGTAATTTACTAACCAAGAATATTGTCAACAAAAAGTTTCAATTAATTGAATAACATAACTAGAAGTAGGAATTAATTACATCTACAAAAAAAATTATAGTTTAAGTGGTAATTGGAGCATATTATTTCAAAATTAGATGATAAAATGCTAAATATTTTCTTCCTCTAATAGTAAGCTATTTTTTTTTATCACGGAAGAGAACTTGAAAGGATGACAACAAATTTAGAAATTGATATTTAAGGAGATTGTTAATTAAAAAAAAAAAAAGTAAATGACAATTTGATTAAAATTCTAATTGAGGGATAAAATTATCTATTCGTTAAAATATTCAAAGTGAGTTATGTTAATAATAAATTTTGTGGTGTTATCAGCATCCGTAATTATCATGTCCATGAAAAAATAATTGGCACGTGCAACAAACTCAAACGGAGAAGCAGATTAATAATCAAAATGCTTTCTCTTTTTAAGCCATCATTTCACATGAACTAAGCAATTGAGCTTCTTAAGAAAGCTAAAGAGCTATTTTCTTAAATTTTTCTTGTCAAACACCTCTTCTTTAGAAAAACTTAAAATTTAAGCCCACTTAACTTGTCGAACATCCTCTATATAATGACTTCAGTGGGTCATTTAAGGATTTCCTATAGTCCCACTCGAAAGTTAACTTCAAATTGTTGGATAGAGCTCTAATATTGAAGTGTGATAGGATTCTTCATATAGGTCTAGTTGAATTTCTAATCTATCAATCATTGGACTTCAATTTACGTAGGTCTAGTTTTTGTATATATAAAGATAGAAATCTAGTCTATCAACTTTTATTTAATTGGTCATAAAGAATTTCTGTTTGAATTTTGAACTATGATCATCTATATCAGATTATATGTACGTATTTTTACCACTAAATCAAATTTTTTGCATAATTCTAGTTACTCTCCTCTTTAATTATATAGATCTAGTTGGAGGGGTCTCAACAGGAGAATATTGGAGTGTCTGGTTCAAATTACCGGCCGTATATATTTGTTTATACCTTGGTCGGTTTGCTTGTGAAAGCCACTTGTAACTATATATTATTAGAAGTCATCTTTATAGCGTTATTAGTCTGTTTAATGACATTATCATAATTCAGTATATTTGAATAAAACTCAATCAAACTCTAAACCGAGAAAAAATTGTGAAGGGGCATTAATTGTATTAATTAGTTGGGAGAATTTCATATATATCACTAAAAAACTATAAAATTATGTATTTATCATTCAAATTTCTGCAATTATATATTTACCATTCTAAAATCTAATAACTCATATATTTATTCAATTGATCAAAAATCGAGATTAATTAAGTTTAATATTATAAAGAATATAATTAGTGGAGTAAGACTACTATACATTGCAATGCATATACATATTTGTGCATTGCACTATAAATCACTAGATTCAAAGTTCAAATAACCTATCCAAACCGTTCATCTTGTTCTCCATATTAATATGTGCTCGGAGACCAAATTATATATTTTTTTTTGGAATTTTTGTACTATTTATTAAGTCACTTTAAAAATCGTTGATCCAACGGCAGAAGTAAAATCAAAAGGCACCGTTGGATCAGCGATTTTCAAAGTGGCTTAATAAATAGTAAAAAAATTCAAAAAAATAAAAAATTTGGTCTCCAAGCACATATTAATATGGAGAACAAGATGAACAACTTGGATCGGTTATTTGGACTTTGAATCCAGTAGTTTATAGTCCAATGCATAAAGATGTCTATGTATTGCAATGTATGGTAGTCTTACTCTAATTAGTAACTTTAATTAGTCCCTTTCCCTTCTACGCATATAATCCCTCCATTTTTTTGGCACGACGTTCCCTTCTACGCTAAAACCTATCGTCCTCTCCCGTCTTGCTGAAACTTTCTCCTCATCAAACTACGATTTTTCCTTTCTACACTAAAACCTATCCTCCTCTCTTGTCTGCTGAAATTTTCTCCTCATCAAACCGAAGCAAACCAAAATCCTAAAAAGAAAAGGTAGCGAAGGCTATGGAATACGAAGAGAAAGAAACACTCGCGCCGAAGGAGATAGATAGATCTAGACGCGAGTATAAAGGAGAACAGTTCTAAAGAGAGAAAGAGATAATGCAAAGTTAATTCTTAATTAATTATAGTTTTAAAAATAGTAAACATAATTAATTTAAGTCTTGCATATATTTGATATATACTAAAGTTATACTGAGTAAATATGTAAGTTATTAGACTTTAGGATGATAACTACGTAATTATAAAAATTTGGATGATAAAGATGTAATTTCACAGTTTTTAAGTAGTATATATGAAATTATCCCTAATTAGTTTAGGCTCAACCAAATAATATGAATACTTTATGCAGCAGTATAATATTGTTATTCAATTTATCTGAATAATTAATTATGAATCAGTTTAATTCAATTTTTAAATGAAGATAGCCCCAAATATTTTATTTAAAAAAACCTAAAGAATCCCTGAAATGAAATGATGTGTATATAGCAGTGTTACTATCCAATATTACATTTTTCACTCAATCTCCCCCAATGGTTCATAGTTCTAACAATATCTCAAGAGCGAGTCTATGGTACTATGCATATCACGAGTTGGTTCGTAATACGGCTCAATATTCGATTTTTCAAAATTCTAACGGTCTATCCAAACTGTTCATCTTGTTCTCCATATTAATATGTGTTCATCTTTTTCAAAATCCGAACTGTTCATCTTTTTCAAAATCCTAACGGTCGAAATGAAAGTGAGGCAGGTGAATAGGAGGACTGGACGAGAACAGTAAAATAAAAATGAGTCGGTCTCCAGTTGAAGGAAAATTGTGTCTAAGTTGTCTCCACCGTTTATCTATATAAAAAGTCTAACTAAGTTAGTTATTTGATAATTTAAATAAGGCCAACAATTTATTTTATCTTTTCAGATTTTAATGAAGGCCCAAGAGCCCAAGTTGTGTGTCATGCTGAGTTTTTATGTTTTCATTTAACTTCTCTATTTAGTACTCCTAGTAAAAGTAATTTACATATTTAATATAAAAATAATTCCAACTTACGAAAACTCACAAACAAAATCTGAATCAAAGTGATTTATATTTTTACGATCAGAAATTAAATTAATAAAATGTTACATTATCATTTCTATGTGTGTGTGCGTGTGTGTGTATATATACAATGTATAAATTTTAAATTTCTGAAATACATAAGCTTATAAATAAGCTCAACATTTCATACTATTTTATAAAAGTCAAGCTCGAAGGGTCTTAAGATAGTACTAATATATATATATATATATTTATAGTATATTGATTTCAAATTACAAAAATACAAGGTCCATAAACGTACTAGAAAATTAATATTGAAATTTTTAAATGCATTTCACTTCAAGTTGGAGAATTATTATTTTCTGAGTTTTCGAAAACTTGGATGTTACATCTTCAATATTTTTTTCCCCTGTCATAATGAAAATCCTGCATCTCCTGCAACATACCATTTTTAGAGAAAAAGGAAGAGAGAGAATCTCTCACCCTGGTCTACATATGTTACTATTCATGGTAGATAGTGCGATTTTTACTATTAATATCTGATCTCTCAATTCAAATCTCACACAAAATCAATTGAACAAAAAAAATTGGACGGTTCATGAATAATGATCTAAACCAATAAATCAAATTGGATGGCTTAGATCTATGCAGGAGGTACTTAATATCTTGGCATGAAAAGCAGCAGCAGATAAACTCTCCTGACACCATCCAAAAAAGGATATGTTTAGCACCCTAAAAAATAAGCAATTAATCTACCTTGTTTGCTAAATTTGCTTGCTCCCTTAGTTGTTCTTTCGCTAAAAATTACAACATCTCACCTTTATACCATGCATTCCTCTGAGCTCCTTCTCGATCTCACTCTAAGATCCTCTCTTATATATAGCAAATCTTGATCTTGTGAGCATTCACTAGATCAATTTATTGTAAAAATGGAGATGATTCATCGAGCTTCAAATCAGGAAAAAACAGATGAACAGAAGAACATTGACGAGTGGCTTCCGATCACTTCTTCGAGAAATGCTAAGTGGTGGTATTCAGCATTTCATAATGTCACAGCCATGGTTGGCGCTGGTGTGCTCACTCTACCTTATGCCATGTCTGAGCTTGGTTGGTAAGATTTTTTTTCTCCAAACTTCCAACTTCTCATCATCTTTCTGATCCAATAGAGAAATTGAACTCAATGTTAAGATTAAAAAAGTACTATATATATTATTCATATTTACAAGAAACATTACTAAAACATATTTTTCAGGGGACCGGGTATTGCGGTGCTAGTGGTATCATGGGTCATCACTCTGTACACTCTTTGGCAGATGGTTCAAATGCACGAGATGGTCCCTGGCAAGAGGTTTGATCGGTATCATGAGCTAGGACAGCACGCTTTCGGTGAGAAGCTCGGTCTTTGGATTGTGGTGCCTCAACAACTAATTGTTGAGATTGGGACCAACATTGTGTACATGGTGACTGGTGGCAGGTCGCTCAAGAAGTTCACGGAGCTCGTCAAGCCCAATGATAAACCAATTAGGCTTAGCTATTTCATCATGATTTTTGGAACGTGTCACTTATTTCTTTCGCAGTTGCCCAACTTCAATTCCATCTCTCTTGTGTCCTTCGCAGCCGCCGTCATGTCTCTCACGTACGCATTTTTAACTAAATTTTTCGGCACCTTCAGTTTGGCTCTGTTTTGTAAGGGAGTTTATCCATTTATATATAAACTAATTTAAAATAAGTAAACATGAACAAACATAACCAAAAATCATACATTACTTTTCCTGTACTAATATAATTCATTCCATCATCATGAACCATCTTAAATTTTTCATAATTTTTAAAATCATAGGTACTCCACGATCGGCTGGACAGCTGCGCTCGGGAGAGGCAAGGAGCCTGATATCGACTATAGTTACAGGACTACGAAAACTTCCACCAATGTGTTCGGTTTTCTCGGTGGCCTTGGTGAGGTGGCATTTGCATACGCAGGGCACAATGTGGTGCTTGAAATCCAGGCAACCATTCCCTCCTCCCCCGAAAAGCCGTCAAAAAAGCCCATGTGGAAGGGAGTCCTTGTTGCGTACATTATCGTTGCAGTCTGCTATTTCCCGGTCGCATTGATCGGTTACTGGGCATTTGGTAATTCAGTCGAAGATAATATCCTGATTTCTCTCGAGAAACCATGGTGGCTCATCGCGGCTGCAAATATGTTTGTAGTGATCCATGTCATTGGAAGCTATCAGGTATTGCATTTTATTTATTTTACCCTTTTTTTTCCTTTTCCTCGTGTTTAATTAGCTTAGGTTATGTTAATTTCTCAATGTTTTTGGCTATTAAGATGTTATGCAAAGCATCAAATTCATTCCAGAAATAGACATATATAGGAATCAAAAAAGTTATAATTAAACAATTTAAGTAGTGCATAAAGGCGAAGGTGCTTAAATCTATTCTTAAACAGTTATATATATATATATATTATTGAAGAGTTTATTGTCAGCTAATATTTTTTTCTTTAATATTGGTGCTTTAACTAGACTTGGGTATGTCATTCATGTTTTTTGTTTTTCATATAAAGGGTTATAATGAGTTCCAGTTTAATGTCAATTTTGTTGTTTGCAGATTTATGCCATGCCTGTGTTTGACATGCTGGAAACATTTCTTGTAAAACAACTCCATTTTAAGCCATGCTTCATGCTTCGTTTGGTGACTCGCTCTACTTATGTTGGTATTAATTATTTCCTCTCTTACTGATAATAATTTCTCTACCATGCGTATTAAATTGTTATAAATATATATATATATATATTCAACTTCAAGTGTCACCATAAACTATCTTCCATCCAAAATAAAGCAAGCTTACATGGCCTCATCTGCATAGTGTATTACTGGCTTCAACTTCTTCATCAGTACAACTCTAAATTAGCAACAATCAAAATAATTGTTATTCACAATTGGTAATAGAACTATTTGTATATGTATGCACATAGGATTTACGATGATAGTCGCCATTTGCATTCCTTTCTTCGGCGGTCTACTTGGATTCTTTGGTGGATTCGCTTTGGCACCGACAACCTATTTCGTAAGTCAATACAAACATATTCTAACATATACAAAAGGATTTATAGTAACGACTAATCTTAATTGACACCACATTTTTTTTAAGCTTCCCTGCATCATGTGGCTATGTGTTTACAAGCCTAGGAGGTTTGGCTGGTCATGGTTTGCTAACTGGGTAAGTGATCAATTTAAATTTCTACATGTTACACATTAGTAGTTTATTATCATCTCTGAAGAAAAACAGTAAAACGGCTTAACTGGCTGGATATATATATATATATAGGAGCTTCTTACATATTATTGAAACTCTGGCACTAAAGTTTGAAGAATCTTGATACATTGAAAAATAAATCATAGATTTGAAGGCAAAATATTCTAACTGCAATATATGTGATAATGATTCTCAGATTTGCATCATTCTTGGTTTGATGTTGATGATTTCATCTCCAATTGGCGGGCTACATTCGATCATCGTCAGTGCAAAAAGCTACAAGTTTTTTTCGTGAGCTTTGGAAAAGAAGGAAGGTTAATTCCATTCAGGGATCGACCTTCTAGTGTTAATTTGTAGTAGAATCCTTGTTACTGTAGTTGATTAGTTGTTCTATGTAAGTTATATGTCTAATTAAGTATGATCGATAGATCAATCTTAGAGTGTAGTGAAATCTAACCAAAATAGCATGATTTCATTTCATTTATTTTCCTTTTTTTTTCTTGCCTTCTTTTGGTTTTGCAAATCCGATCTTGTTTATCTAGCATGCTAGTTTGTTTCAATTCATTATAGTTTTACATGTTAGAATACTTTCTGTACTAGAATATCAAACTAATAGAATTACCATGGTTTATTGTTGGTATCTTTGCTTTCTTTTTTTTGTTATTCTTTTAGAGACCACATATGCCATATCTAATAGGAAGCTAATAGTTAATCCCGCATCTCCCACCTCCCATTTATCTCCGCATAAACTTTCAAAATAATGATGGAAAGACCACTCAATCATAAATAAACTACTAGTATTTAGTTCGAAACATCAAAGTATTTATGTTAAATTTGTAAATATTAATCACTATGCAATGATATCTATTTATGAAAGAATAAATCAATTTATTAAATGAGAGTGAGGGATAAGAGTTATTGCGCGGCCCCTAGTTAGAAGTTATTGTAGGGATAAATGGGGGGTGAGCGGTACCCCCACGATTATTTTGGAAATTATGTAGTGGTCCCCCCATAAATAGAAATTATTAAGCGGTCCTCCTGATTAATCACATGCAATGATGAAGATAAACTGCCTTATAATATAAGGTCTATAAATCAAAACAGTCCCAACCAAAAAGATGCACTTGCTGAGAAACAAAGAAAATTTTGGAGCAAAGTCATTGCTTTGCTTGTGAAAGCATATTCATGAGTTTGGCTAGTATAATATCAGTGTTTTTTCAGTCTATATAACACTAACTCTAAAACTTATCAAATTGACTTTGAACGACTAATTCAAACCGTTTAAACCGATTTACATTATGAGTGATGTGTTTACATACAAATTTTTTATATTTTCGAGTTATTTTAGTATCAAATTAATCTGTAAAAATATTGAAAAATTAATGTATTAAAATTAACTTAAAAACTCACACATTTGATCGCTTGACTTAATACTAAATAAATTCGAAAAGTTATAAATTTTGCATGTAAACGCACAGCTAATGAAGTAGATCAGGTTTTAATCTTTGCATTAGTTTTCATATGCATAATAAGTAGATCATGAGTTATTCACTAAGTCAGTACACAAGTTAGTGCATATCTATGTTAAATAAGTCTTAGTAAAGTAATATTCAAACACAGTGAAAGCCTTGTCCCAGTCTTTAGGTTGACATAATACCAATGCATGCATTGCTGGTACAAAAACTGTATTAAACAACCCTCTGTTAGAAACCGGAACCAAAATCTAATCAAAACTCAAAATTAAGCAAATTCTTCTTACAGGCAGATATATGACATAAACATGAGCATTTAGGTACAAACTTCAAAATTTAAGAACACCAACTCTAAAATCTATCAAATCAATTTCAAATGGTGAATCCAAACAAATATATATGTCTATATATTGTCTAGAGTATAATTAGGGTGTTCTTTGTGAATTCAACTTTAACATTGATTGAATTGATTTTAAATGACAAATCTGAACCGTGGTAATCTATCTACATTACGAGTGATGCATCTACATACAAAAATTTCAAAATTTTGCATTAATTTAGTATAAAGTCAAGCGGTCAAAATTAGAAAGTTTATAAATTAATTCAAATTTTTAAATTTCCATATATAGACGTATCACTCATAAAATAGATAGATTTCAATAGTTAAAATTCATCATTTTAAATTAGTGCTGTCCGATCCGATTACTATTTGTAATGAATCTATATGTGGATTCGTAAAATTAATTTTAATGAATTTAAATTTTAATCTGAATGGGATCCATTAACAACCCTACTACAAGCTAGACGTACCTCACAAATTATGAGGGTCCGGATCCCCCAAAGTAACTCAATTTTTGAGTTTGGATCAGGACCATCCGATTCAAATTCAGACTAATCCGGATAAAGATGGAGTGCACAAGACTCTTTAATCTGATGGTCCATCTAAACTTAAAAATTGAGTTACTTTAGGATCCGAACTCAAATTATGACTCCTTTATGATAGGAGTCGACTAAATTAATTAATTTGAGAAAATTGTTTAGACAACTATAAGTACAAACATTTATCATTTTCATATATATATAAAAATACAATTTTAATCAAGGGGTTTATAATTTGTCCAAACAATGAGTTCCTGATGTTGAAATGGCATTGATGCAGTGAATGATATCTGATCTTCTGATCTAATTTGACGGTCTGGATTGTCGTTGAACAGGACTCAAGTTTCCTCCAGCAACTCAAATTGTAATTTTGAATTCAGAAATTCAATCTGTGTTGTGTTGATATAAATACTAGTATCGTGCCCGTGAGTTGCAACGGAAACATATTATACGATTGAATAGAATATGATGAGACATTTTTGTTTGACATTCACACACAATAAAAGACACACATAGAAAAAAATAAATAGAAATCCAAATAATAAAAGAAACAACAACAAATGATAAAAAAAGGGATCAAATATAACATAAAAAAATTCTTAAAGTATAATTGCGATTTAATATCTAATTTTTTCACAAGTAAGACATGTCATTAAATAATTTAGAGGATAAATAATATGTAAAGAAACAAAATTGAGAAAAATATAATTAAATGATTCAAGCAAGAATTTTTTCTATGGATAAAATTCTTAATGGAAATTATTTTAACAATGAAAATTTCTCTACATAAAAATTTTAGATTTTTTTTCATTTTATCTCTTGATCGAAAAGATATAATTGTTTCCCTTAGCACAAAATCTGTTATTCATGCGCGATGGCCTTTCGACCACATCTCGTCCAAAGCGCTCTTTAATTCTCTGATTGAGTAAACTGGTGATAATAAGAAATTAACTTTGTAGGCCCGTTTAAATCAAACAAGGCAACTATTTATTTCTTTTTTGAACAGTAAGCTGCACACTAAACAAATGGAGGCTTCCATTATCTCTCAAATTCTCCTTTTTTATTACAAAATTCATATGTTAATTTGTGACAATTTTAATTTAAAAATAAATATAAAGATGAAGATAAGAAATAAAAAAATCTAACTTGCAAACCTTCAAAAAAAATAAAAAAACTAACTTGTGTTGATTGTTTCTTTTTCTTCCAGTAATTATAATTTGTTCAATATTATATGCTATTTTAATTCCCAACCAACAAAAAGCATGTAATAAATAGTTAATATTTTTTATTAATAAGCTAAAGTTGCTTCTTGATTGATTGTAGAGCAACAATTGATGTCTCATTCTTAACTTGATTTATTCTTATTAGTTACCCTCATATAATCTATTACTTACAAAATTGTTTTTATATTTTTAATATGCTTAAAAATAGAGTTGAAATTGATAAAATAATATTTTCAGAAGAGATATTGAGGAATGAATGGAAGCACAAACAATTAAATATTTTCAATAGAGTTACATGAAATTATACGTATGAAATATTAACCTATACAAATATTAATGCACTAAAATAAATAAGGTCCACTCGTTTCGAAACATCAAAATTCTTATACACAAATTCTAAAAACTGTAAATTTTTTTCTCTCTTTAAGATACAAAACGTACTGTTACTTGTATATTTTTTTTAACTTTCTTTTTCTGAAATAATTTGAAATTATCATTTTTTATTTTTTACTTTCCTTTCAATATTATAAAATTTTATTTCTTACTACATATATCTAAGTCACTAAATCAAACTATATAAACTGTTCGAATTTGAACAATATAAAATGTCCTTCAGACACGAGATCAGTCCAAACACCATAAAAAAGATACGATTGTTTCTATTTTTATAGTCGAAACTGTAGAGGAAAAATAAAATGGAGAAAACAGAGAAATAAAGAAATAATTTAATTGGATGAATCATAGGTGGTGGATGTAAGGAGAAATAAGGAAATGGATTTAGCATTCATTCAATTTTAATTGTGACATATTATATAGAAGTCTATGTGACGAATATGTTTTTAACTAAATTTAGATTTCTACACATAAAATATATGTATTTAATCAAAAGAGACAAATTATGTGATTGAATGACTGATATTCAATTCGAAAATTAATCTTCCTATCTCAGCCGTTGGCAGATCATGACAACTACGTGCATAATATAAGAATGGAGATTAAGGGACCCGTGCATTTTATGTCGAGTTGGATTAACTCGGATTTTGATCAGACGGTCGGATGCAAACTCAAGGTTTTGGTCACTTGGAGGGATCCGGACACCGTAGGGGTAGGGCATCCCCATTGATCATCCATGATTGCGTGGGAAATATTTTATTAGTTGTCCTTTGTCTATGTACAGATATAACGTAGTAATTGTAGGGTAAAGATATTGACGGAACAGTTTTTTGCTTAGTGCAGCTTAAGAATCATAAACAATGCCGTTTTAATTCTATTGGTTGTGCCTTGCATGAAACCAAAACTGTATTGTCAATACCCTTACCGTAATTTAATTGTAGTCTTGTCCTGCAATAACCATAACCATCCACGCTTTAATTACATAATTGGAAGAAATTAAAGATCATAGATATGTATCAATACACTGATCTCAATGCATAATAATGGATTCGCTGTTGCCATAATTTGCTTCAATGGCAGGATATAATGTACAATCTTTCTCTGCAATTTTGACCGTGGAATGTACTATTTACCTATATGCAGCAAACCTTAAACCACGGTTAGCAAGTTGAGTAAAATATAAACCAGCGAATGTTGTTGCAGAATTGAATGCTAGCAATCATTGCAAATGCTCCTCCTGTGCTTCATACGAATGGATACCTCCATTTATGTGTCAACTGTCTAATAGAAACCAAAACTTAAACATGTCACTATAACAAAACCAAAACATTTTGATGCACCAAGAGATCTATCAATTAAAGTCGATTACTCAATTTTTGCCGTACAATTGGGATCACGAATTTGAACGTAATATACGGGACAAACCAATCAAATAAAAACATCCATATATTTCTCAATTAGACGGGATCATTTGTCACATTCTAGGTATAACACAGTCAGAATTCTAGAGGAATCAAACCAGTATCTTCCGAGAAATCCCTATCACTATTTCTTACCATCAATGGAATCACTTAATTGATTCCTTTCCCATCCCTGCAACCTATATAAACACATACCTTCTTGCTTAATTAGCACAACAAAAATCACAACACCCAAAAACCAAGAGGGGAGGATATATAAGAGAAGAAGAGAAAAAAAGGCGAAATCAATTCATCATGGCCAGGAAGAAGGTGAACCTGGCATGGATACAAAACGACGCGACTCGCCGCGCCACCTTCAAGAAGCGAAAGAAGGGATTGATCAAGAAGGCCAGCGAGCTCTCCACGTTATGCGGCGTCGACACATGCGTAGTGATCTATGGCCCACAGGACCCGAAACCAGAAGTGTGGTCTTCTCCGAAGGAGGCGCTTCAAGTGCTCTCTCAGTTCAAGAACATGCCGCAACTGGACCAGTGCAAGAAGATGGTCGATCAGGAGGGGTTCCTGCGCATGCACGTGACCAAGGCACGGGAGCGACTGTGCAAGGTCGACCGGGAGAACAAGGATATGGAGAATAAATTGCTCATGCACGACGTGATGACGGGCCAGCATGGCTTGTCTGACATCGTATCCATCGAGGAAATAACTGGGCTTGCCTGTACTGTGGAGGTGCGTCTCAAGACAGTACAGGAGAGGTTACATCAGCTCCGCTCAGGGATGCCTTACAACATTAGCGGTGAAACGTTGATGGCCATTCAGGCAACACGCCATGTCATGCCAATGGCACCTGCTGCACCGCAGCCAAGCGAGGATAAAATGCCGGTTGATGCAGAGATGAGGAATTGGTTTAACCATGCAGATGGTTTTGGGTTTGGATGTACCGAGGAGATGACAACGCTGATGATGCCATTGAGCGTGGAGAGCGCCTCGGCATGGGATAACCATTTCGCAGTTAACTGAAGGGAAGAAGATAGATACATATATAATTTTTAGTTTTATTTGTTTTAGTATTTACTATTTAGTGTGATTTATTACTATAGTTTGAAAATTGTCGTCTCAAGAACTAGTTTGAAATATATCGTGCTACCTGCGTTTTTTGTATGCATTTGGTTATTAAGTAGACATATTAATTATTAAAATTTTCTCCTTTTCGATCGTATCTATATTAAAATATTCATAGATCGTTGTGTTGGTCATAAACAGACCCTTTGTTTTATTTTTATTCTTAACTCTAAGAGATCTTGTTAATTAATTAGTTGAGGTGCATGCTACCAGACATCTATCATACATATAAGAGTGTGCATGCTTCCGAACTCATTAGTACACAATTTCATTTTTTTCTAATTAAATAAGAAATCTCTAAGTGTCCAATATTTACATTTGTTTATGAGAGTTTGAATGTTTCTTATTATTAATTTTTAAATGATCATTGGTAAGAGAATCCATATCCTTGGAGTATGTTCGAAAATGACTATAGAAATATGCTAAAATTAATGTTCGATATTACTATGAAAATAATTATGAGAAATTATTAAATGAGAAACATACTCATGAAAAACTATATATATTTTCTAAAAAAATATTGATTGTCAATAATAATTTTTTTATTAATAATTATTGATAAATTTCTGATCAATACTAATAATTTAAAGTATAATAATTAAAATATATAATATTTAGGAAAACAAACAAAAATTATAAAACGTAAAAGTTGTAATGAAAAAAAATGAAGAAATTAATGATGAAAAAATAGCTGAATAAAAGTGACGGATAAAAAATAATTTATAATAAAATAAAGAAATTAAATAAAATGTACTTGTTATGAAAATAAAAAACAAACTTGATAAGATGCAAAGGGAGAAATGAGCATGCAACAGATAGCATGGGGAGAGAAAAAAAAAAAAAGTTTAACATCATGTTTATTTTGTTCCATATATAAATTTAATTCTCATATAATTTTTCGTGGACAATTTTTTTTATGATTAAAAGACTACCGAATATGTTTCGGAATCTAAATCTCGTTCCATCAAAATTTTAACTAATTATCATGAAAAATAGATCCTTTTAACACGCTCTTATATAATATACTGATAGAATTTTTTGAAAAATAGTGAATATATATATGTGTGTGTGTGTGTTTAAAAAAATTCCAGGGCTTATGTCCGAATATTTAATATATTTTAGCAATCATTATTATGAAAGCTATTAGGCGATTGTGTTGAAATTAATCTTTACAATAACCTTAAGAGTTAGTATCTCGATCTTTATGTTATTGCTGCAATTAATAACATGAATGTGTAATTAATTAATCCGATGCATTCCAACTTGAGCAATTAAACCTATGTTATTAGAATTGAACAGCTTGAATCCGATAATGATCATACAAACTGTGTTTTTTTCATAATGACAACAGATGCGAGTTTAAAGCGCGATCGATTAATTAGGTTAAGCTCCTCCTCAACTTTATTGGTAAGTGCAAAAATAATACGGCGCCATCGCGATTCACGAACAAGCACCGACTGAGAGTAAATCTGAACAATCCGTTTCAATTGTGTTGAGTCAGGTACGTGTGAGCAGTGTTATCAGAACCGGACCGGACCGGTGGTTTAATCGAAAAAAACCGGACCCGGTGGTCTGTCCGGTTCGGTTCCTCACAAGGATCGGATATGTTATCGGACCGGTCTAAATCGGTTTAACCGATCGGGTTTTATTGAAAAACCAACAAAACAAACCGACAAATAACCGGTTCAAAACAGATTTATTCACAGACCATATTTCTTTTGAGAGATCTTTCCTGTCGTTCCCGACCTCAACCCTTTTCGTCGTTCCCAACCTCTCTCCTACTGCTCCTACCACCACCGCCTCAACTACCACCGACCTCAACCCTTTTCTTCCCCACCTCTCCTACTGCTCCTACCACCAACGCCTCAACTATTGCCCACCTCAACCCTATCCCAGTGCTCCTACCACCCTCCTCAACCTTCCGAGCAAAATGATGCTAACACTCCTGCTCCAGGTATCAATGTTGTAGAAAAACCGATCGGGAAGATTACGATGCTGTTTTGATTGGAGAAGGTGCTCTTTTCAGGAAGAAACAAAAGATGAAGGAGGATTTGATGTACTTTCAGGTTAAGAATTGTGCTAGTTTCGTTAATTTAAGGGCAATGGCAAATAGATTAAGAGGGAATTAGTGTTGAGAATCAATGATAATTTTTCTTTCATTTTTCAGTCGGCATTAATATAAAAAAATTGAACTTTAGTTAAATGAAATTACTATTGACAATAAATTAACAATAAATTGAGACTAAACTCTTAATTGAGCTTCTTTTAGTCTAATTGACAATAAATTAATAGGTGTTACTAACTGACTTACATATGTACCATAATAGTTTAAGCTCTTGATTAAATTGAATACCATGGCTTGATTGATTCCACCGAGTAAAATAAGTCATAAATTAGAATATCTTTTTTTCATGAATAAGGATGAGCTTCTTGCTTATAGGTTTTTTTAAGGTTAGAAGCAGAGCTTGCTTATAGTTAATTTGATTCCACCGAGTAAAATAAGTTATAAATTATAATATTGTTTTTCCATGAACAAGGATGAGCTCCTTGCTTATAGTTTTTTTTAAGGTTGGAAGCAGAGCTTCTTGCTTGTAGTTGAAAACTGTACATGAAAATATGAAATGCATGTGTTATTATCACAAATGGAAGTCGATATTGGATTGTAATAAATAATAATATGTGCACAAGCTTTGTTTTGGGTCTCTTTCATTGTATTTTTAATACCTTTCTTCCATGTTAATTACAAAGATTTATTGTATTAATACTATGTTTCTGTTTAGGTTTAGACACAAAAATAAATAATCAGTTAAGATTTTTACATGATGAATTATAATTGTTTCAAAAAATCAGCAGTTGAACCGATTGATCCACCGGTCTAACTAGGGAACCGTTAATCCGAAGTTTTACCGAGTTGATGTCCGGTCTGGTTCTGATAACATTGCGTGTGAGGATACGAATCCATGCGCGGTGGAATGAAGCGAAAATAATATTGTCAATATCTTTATTTTTGCATTTGCTTCTTGCAATTTTACGTATAATTAATTAATATTGGAAGGTTGTAATTAGATCAAATGCTACTTGTAATATATATATATATATATAGGGAGAGAGAGAGAGGGGTTGGCTAAGATCAAAGTGGTAGTTTCTGAGCTTTGGTGTTATTAATTCGTTTTTCAATTTTTAAAATTCAAAACGTCGATCCAAACCATTCAAGTTGATCTCTATATTAAAATGTGCTTGGAGACCAAATTTTATATTTTTCTGAATTTTTTTACTATTTATTAAACCACTTTGAAAATTGTTAATCTAACGGTGGCTTAACAAAACAGTAAAATTAGAAGCCACCGTTGGATTAACAATTTTCAAAGTGGCTTAATAAATAGTAAAAAAAATTCAGAAAAATGTAAAATTTGGTCTCCAAACACATTTTAATATAGAGATCAACTTAAACGGTTCGAATCGACATTTTAAACTTCGAAAATTGAAAAACGAATTGGTAGCATCAAAGCTTAGAAACTACCACTTTGATCTTAGCCAACCCCTCTCTCTCTCTCTCTCTCTATATATATATATATAGATAGAGAGTTAGGCTGGGGTGCTATGGATAGCATAGTGACCTCCCGTGCTACGGCTCCATATTCAAGTTTTCAAAATCCAAACGGTCGATCCGAACCGTTCATTGTTTAATCCATATTGAAATGTGCTTGGAGACCAAATTTTACATTTTTTGGAATTTTTTTACTATTTATTAAGCATTTTTGAAACCGCTGTTTTCCAGTGGTGCAGAATTTTAATAAAAACAGCGATTTTGAAACCATCTTAATAAATAGCAAAAAAATTCCAAAAAATGTAAAATTTGGTCTCCAAGCACATTTCAATATGGATTAAATAATGAACGGTTCGGATCGACCGTTTGGATTTTAAAAACTTGAATATGAAGCCGTAGCACGAGAGATCACTATGCTATCCATAGCACCCCAGCCTAACTCTATATATATATATCAAACCCCGCATTTATACAGATTAAATAAATCAGCAATTATTTAGGAGAACTGGTGATCTCAATCTAATTAACTTGATTCTGGATCATTCGGTATAAATCAGATTTAGATAAATTTGGACCGAGGCAATATATCTACCTTAAATGGAGATTGTTTTGATGAAATTAGACGCTAAATCATATCTTTTTTTTATTTTAATCGAAGATTTGTTCTGATTTTTTTTTAAGAAAAAAGCATGTTGTAATTAATAATCTGTAACCATTTTTCCAGGGTTTATAGTTGTAACACTAAATGGCATTAATTCTTAGTTATTAGCTTACAGTATTTATTTTACAATCAAATCTTATCGGGGTAAATTATTTCAAGATTAATAAATGCTCCAGATGTGATAATACTAGGTTGCTTTCTGCCTCTCCAGAGGATAGCTGTTTCCTTAAGGCAGTGCACGAAAAATTAATATTTTTTATTTATGGAAGAATTTCATGTATGTCCCTCAAAATTTTCAAAATTATATTTTTCTCTAAAATCATAATATAATATTTATTTTACTAAATTTAAAAGCTCACAAATTACTCATTTTTTCTATCAAAACTTATTCTAAATTTATAAAGTTCTCATTTTATGATTTTTATCCTTTATTTAAAAATAAAAAAATATTGTTTGTGTAAAAAATATATTTAATCTTCTAATTTGTCAGTTTTCGAGAGAAAATGGTAAATTTAACTACTTGTGACGCATACATGGTAATATTTAGGTATACTCAAGAAGTAAAACAATGAACCATTTGTCCTCACAATTGACCAATTATACGACCGAACATTTCTCTTAAACAATATATATATATATATATATATATGAGATGGGTTACGGTGAGTTGCGAAGTAAAATGTGTTTCTACTTCACGCCATATTTTTATTTTGAAAGTTCAAACGATCGATCCGAACTGTTAGATGTTTAATCCATATTGAAATGTTCTTGGAGACCAAATTTTACATTTTTTGGAATTTTTTTACTATTTATTAAGTATTTTTTAAAATTGCTATTTTGCTGTAAACAGGAAAACAGTAAAATTTTCTGGACCGTCAGATCAATGACTTTCAAAATTGCTTAATAAATTGAAAAAAAATTTCAAAAAATGTAAAATTTGGTCTCCAAGCACATTTCAATATGGAGAACAAGATGAACGATTCGGATCGACGTTTTGAACTTTAAATTCGCAAAACATGAGCGTGAAGTAAAATAGTCGTTTTACTTCGCAACTCACCGTAGCCCATCTCTCTCTCTATATATATTTCTTATAAAGGGTAACTTTTTTACTTTATAAATTTAATATGAGTTTTTATAAAAAATACAATTTATTGGGTAAATTGATACATTTCTGAACTTAAAGAAAGGGTAAATATGATATTATGAATTTTAGATATGTAATTTCTAAGTTTTTTAAGGGATATACATGAAAATCCCCTTTTTAGTTAATGTGTGTAGGCAGTAGAGTATTAACAATATCCTTAATGGGTATACCCTATCCTACCCGTCTGTGCCCGCCGCCCAGGGTACCCATGCCCGAGCCCGAGTATGAGTCGGGTACTCGGGTAAGCGGGTAAGGGCAAAAACTGGACCGGACTCGGTTTTTTTTATCAATACCCGACCATACCCTACCCGACTATACTCGTATCCGACTAAACCCGTACCCGACTAAACCCGTACCCGACTATCCGAGTATCCGTACCCGTATACCCAACCACTGTTCATGCCATTTCAAAATTCAAAATTTGTATTTTTTTCCCCCAAAAAAAATCATAAAAAAACCAGAAAAAACCAGAAAAAAAAACCAACAAAAAAACAAAAACAAAAAAAACCAGAAAAAAAGCAGCAAAAAAAAAAAAAATCCGTACCCGCCTTACCCGTCAAGGGTACACGGGTAAGGGTATAGGATGGGTAGGGTATGGTTTTTGAAAATTATACCCGTCATACCCGTACCCGTATACCCTTGTACCCGAGTATACCCGTACCCGAGATGTACCCCTACCCGTCCCGGGTATACCCGGGGTACCCGTACCCACCCGAATATAAATACACTAGTAGGCAGCTGCCATGCCACTAAAATGAAATTAACCTGGTGCTGAGGGAATTCGTATCCTCTGAGATATCTCAAACTTTGCGTGACTTTTTGGAAAATCTCAACCGTTTAAATATGTTCTGCACGAATCTCAAAGCACACATAATACTGACCCCCTACATCACCCCCGAATAGGCACCGGACACGTCGGTCACGCAAAAGTTGAGATATCTCAGAGGAGATGCACTCGTGCTGAGGTGTGTTTGAGTTAGTCGGGTCGGGAATAAATTGGGTAATCGGATTCCCTCGTTTGACCAGTTAATTATCCATTAATTTGTACTTTTATTAAGTTACTCGCTGTCATGATAGTAAACCTCTATATAATAGGAGTTCCGATCATCACAGGTACCCGAGAGGTTTCAAATTAAATTCGAACTGTCTGTTATAAATTGACACGGATTTTAAAGCTTTCCGTTTCTTATTAATATGTCCCGTAAATTATAAAAAGTTCCAAATTCTTTACTCGATTCAATTCCGATGCAATAGTTAATTACATTCTGACAGGAGGATCGAGGATATGAGAAACAAAAATAAGAAATACCACATGAAAAAGGCTACTAAGATTCCAAGACTATCCTATCCGATCAGAGAGATTATGTTATTATGTATAGTGTGGGATTGGAGCGTGCTACGGATTTATTTTTTTATTTTAAAGTTTTAACAATCTATCAAATATGGTCTCTATATGAATATTTCATATATACTTGTAACATTTTTTAGAATATTTTACTAAGTTTTAAGATGGGGAGAGAATAACTATTTTTTGATGGTCCAAATTTTTTCGGATCAAGTAATTTTTTGTCCTTCTAAACAAATCATAAAAAAAATCGAAAATAATGTTAAATTTAGTTTATAAATATATATTTATATAGAGGTCATGTTAAATGGTTCAGATTGACTATCAAAACTTTTAAACCAAATTTAGATCTATAATACAGACTAATATGCACTGTGAATATTACCATAGCCTAACTAAAATAAAAAATTGAATAGTTATTGTTAATTTGATCACATATATGTTATTTGATAAGTTTTCTCACAAAAATATTACTAATATACAGCTACCGATTTACTTGATGAGAATAAAACAATACTAAATAGGAAGTATTTTATTTTCTCATATGTGAGAGTCAAAATAAATATTTTAATAGTCTCTCAATTTATAACATTCTAAATTATAAGATTTGTTACCAAAAAGTTTATATATTAGTATAATCAGCTTTCTAATGTTGCTCTTGATTTATCGGATGGTGAAAAGTAACTTTATAATTTTATTATCTTAAAAGTGGTATAGGAAGTAAATCTCATTATTATTATTATTATTATCATCATCATCGTCATCATGACTATCACTATCACTATCATCATCATTATTATTTTTAATTCGGATATTATTCAAGTAATTACATTGTAAAAATTTCTAACATTTCTAAATGGGATATTTGCATTTTTGTGAAGTTGTAAAGACAATTCATGTGAGATCTATATTGTCTAGCTAAGCATCTCTTCTCTTACATTAGGTACATAGATATTTTGATTTGTCTATAACTGTGATTAAAAGATGAGATTTTAGATTGAATATCAGTCCTCAAATCAAATAGTATGTCTTTATTTATTTTATGCATCTTTTTGATATTTTATTGTGAGAAGTCTATATTTATTTAGACACATACACGCCGACGCCTCCCCAACACTCTTTATCTCACGTAATCTATGCTTCCTTCTTTTTTTTTCTTTTTTTTTTGAAAACTTTCCTAAACTCCCTATCCAACACTTGATTTTCTACCTGACTTTTTTTTCATTTTTTAAAATGTCATGTGATTATCAACACACTTGATTTTCTGTCCGATTTCTTTCTATTTTTTAAATATCATTTAAGTAACTTTTGGATTTATTGATGATTGACTTAGTCATGTCTTTATTTCTTTATATATTTTTATATCAATTTAATTTATTGTTACACTGAGAATTTGCTTATAATTAATTGATTTTTCATTTATATATTAATTAGTTACTTATAATTGATTTTTAAATTGCTTGTTACATTGATATGGTCAAAATTTATTTTAATGTAATTGAAATTGTTGTTTAGAATGAAATTTAATTTTGTTTTATTTAACTAAATATAATAAAATCTTTGTTTCTATACTCTCGTACCAATCGGTACCAGCAAATAATTTATCATCTGATACTAGAAAATTTGCTTATAATAATGTCTTAATCTCAGTGTAACAACCACCTCCGGTATACGATTAATCATTTTATTTTTATATTCTAAAAGTATATATAATATCACAGCTTAAAGCTGCTGCTGTTAAAATCCGAATGCCTTTCTGGATAATTCAATGAATAAGATCAAAATATAGAGTAGTTTAATATTTGCTTTCTCTCTGACAGATATAAGATATATAATATAGCTATATTATGGTATTTTCAATTTACACCGAATCAATGTTATTTCTCATTGGATTTTGTTATACTAAATAATTACTTTTATATATAATTTAGATTTAGAATCAATATATATTTTAATACCATTTATGGATATTGTTAAATAATTATTATTTTCATCGATCTATTTCTTTTATGAAAATATATCATTTTGCATGAGAATTTATTTTTTCTACTATAAAATGTCTCAGTTGCAATCTTCAGTATTTTTTGAGACAACTTGACAAATTAAACAAATTCCTAATTATTTGTATATAATTAGCAAATTTTACAAATAATTCATGAAATACTTCTGAATTATTCGCGAGTTATCCACAGACATGCTTTTTCATTCTTTCCATAAACTTCAGAATTTATATTTATTAAAAAAAAAAAGTATTTCGAAATGGATACCTAACAGTACAAGGAAGATGTAAATCAAATATTTTTGTTACTACGAGTAAACGAATGAGCTGAATCTTGAATCTGCGTATGAAATATTGTACGGGACGAATTCGGATCAGGGTATGGTACCTAATCTCCGGTGATTAATATTTCCAAATGATATGCGGACAGCTCATAATAAATTGTTTAAGTAATTCCGTATTCGCCTAAATCTACGGTGTGGCACTCCTTGCTCAGAGTATATTTTGATTGCAGAAAGATTCAAATTAGAGAATCTGAGACGATTCTATAGGTATTATATCAAATTCGGTAAGATTTCAGTCTCATCCGCATCAAAATATATGTACGATTACTTTTGATGATAAGTAGCAGGGACGGATTAATTTGAAATTTTTGACTCTCATTTATTTTGAAAATTTTCATATTTATACATAGTTTTTTTTTATATAATTTAGAGCAAAATATTATGAATATTATAAAATTGACCACCATTTGTAGTATGAAAAATTTATATAATTGACTCTCATTTGTATTTGACTCATATAGTTTGAAAGTTTAAGACTCTGATCAGGACAATAATGAACAAAAATTGGGTTCAATTCAAAAGAAATGAGATAAAAAGAGAAGATTATGAATTGAATTTTGCAGATTGGAAACTTTAAAGTGGAAAATAGAATTCAATGTTGATCTTCTTAAAACTAACTTTCAAATTCATCTAATTTACGAATTATGCCATTATACAGTAAAAATTAGTGTTGGAAAAAAAAAAGGAGAAAGATCAATCCGATTAGAGCCTAAACTCAACTCTCGCTAAGAAAACAAAGAAGAATTAAGATAACTTCATCGGCACTTTGATTGATCATTGAATTTGTTGGCTCACTGTCACGATATCTGACGGCAACACAAAGGGAAGAAAGGGGTAGAGAGGAGCTTTCACCAACAACAACCCATTTCTCGCCAAATCTCTTGTTTTGAGGTCAGATTTTAGCGTGCGATTTTGACCCTCTCAAATCGCGTGGAATGAACTCAAGTCTCATTCATCGCTCTCTTTTGATCAGCGAATGTCTTTCAAATCCAATTCTGAATCGCATTTTGTAAAAGAATAGAGGTTTCCGATCAAAGTGTAACTCTGCCCCTGATAAGTAATATGCTACAACATATGTTATCATAAAATAGACTAAAATATAGTTGTATAAAATTATTAATTAAAGCAAAATGTACAGTAATATTATTAGTGTAAATTAAATAAATTTTTGTAAGCACGTAAAGACACAATGGGTCTTTTTGTTTCCTGCCGAAAATCACTATAACTCGAATATTTTTACATATTTTGTCTAATGTTGACGATTACGTATGCACACAGTTCTTTTGAACTGCCAGTAGCTGGTTTGTCTTTGTAATTTTATATTTTCAGTAATGGAAATGGACTTTTGCCTTTTGAAAAAAAAAACCGCATGCACAGGGTTCGATACAGATCAGATGGCTTTGACCCAATATTGGACTGAATTTGATCCGATGCCCGTAAAACCGTCCCAACTCTCCAAATTAGTTGGTCTGGATTCTGAAAGCCAATCAGTCAACAAACTTGCGTTTTGAATCAGCTATTTACTATTTTTGACTGGAGGTATCCACAGATCTACAATGAGGCCCACTGACAGAGTTACTAGCACGCTGAGCCTTGAGGCCTGTCAGTGCAATTGTTTCCTGCTGAGAATTTTGATGGGCCATAAGTTCGGTCCGGAAGATCCGGCCCGGTTCAGTTATGAAACAAACACTTTTGCCTAACGGGCTATATAAACCCGCTGCAAAGTGGGGCCCCAAATTATGAACGTGAATAACATGTTTTTTTTTTTTTTTTCTCTTTCTTTCATTCTCTTATTATTTTCCCAGAAATTGGTAGATATCCATTTTCTTTAACAAAGAATATCACGGGGAGGTGAACAGGTGATGCTCGGTTTGGGGTTTATTAACCTTATGATAAAATAATTAAGTTCATTAATTAACTACGAAAGTTATTTGAGTTCTAAATAAGGCGTATATTGCTATATTTTTAAAGATCCTGTTGCTCCACAAAAGAAGTACTATATGAAATATAGGTCATACTTTAGGGAAATTATTTTTTTTAATATAAACGTGTAAATTAAGTTGTCCCCCCATTTGTTGCATGACTTGACTTCCCCCTTCCCATCTAATTGAAAGCACCCTCTTTTATTATGTAGAATACATTGTTTCCCAAATCAAACCCCATCTTATTAGCGAGCAACAGTCAGGATATTATCTGATGAGCTGCACAAAACTTTTCTTGGTCTGTAATTAACTTTTTCTTTAATGGAATGAACTTCTAGCCTCTTTTTTTTTTTAAAAAAAAGTAACATACCAATAAGGTTTTATATAGCTACACCAGTGCACCAGACTTATTTTAACATCTAATTAATTAAATAGAAATAACCATCATGATTTAATTTGATAAAAAATGACAATCATAAAAATTAAAGTATATATCATGCTACAAAAAATAATTAGCGTTTGTTTTATTATTCATCGCACAACTTTGAACTATTCACGTAATTATAACATATTGTAATTTGCATAATATTCGATAGATATATACATATTAAGTAATTCTATTGTCAGAGATCCAATCCTTTATTGAAATAAAATTCTAAATCTATTGAGCAGATTAAATCTGTACTCACGGCCTTGTTAAAATTTCAAGATATTCACACGAATCAAATGGTTCGAACACCTTCAAATTTCTTAATTATAAATTGAACCGACTAAATTATTTAATCAAACAAACTAGAAATCAAATAAGAGTAGAACTAGGGTGTTTTTAAGTTTACCCAGTCTCTTGGTAAACTAAAGTCTAAAATTCATCGAATCTGTTTCAAATGAAGAATCCGAACTGTTGAAACTCGTCCACCTTACGAGTGATGCGTTTACATGCAAAAATTTTAAACATTCAAATTAATTTAGTATAAAGTCAAGTGGTTAAAATTAGAAGGTTAATAAGTTAATTTTAATGCATTTATTTTTTAAATCTTTTTTTTTACTATTTGACTATATGCAAAATTAATTTTAAAATTAAAATTCCTTACATGTAGATGCATCACTGGTAAGGTAGGTGGATTTTAACAGTTCAGATTTGTCGTTTGAAGCCGATTTAATAAGTTTTATACTAATTCATCAAGAGGCTTGGTAAACTTAAGAATTCCCTAGTTTTACTCATCAAATAAAGTAAATCAAAATGTAATTTTGTTAATATTTGTTAGTATGAAAATTTCAATTTTATAACAAGTTATGTTATATTGCAACAAAAAAAAATTTCCTGACATTTTAATTTATTTGATTTTTAATTGTGAAAACCAAACTAAAAATAAAAAAATAAATAAAAACTTGCTATCATAATCAGAGTAGAATAAAACCAAAAGAATGGAACCATTTTAATCACACAAATTGATTTGGGTAACTAAACTGAGCAACCTACCTACCTAACACTAACAGTACAAATACTTTTGACAGCATTCATTCATATAAGATATCCTACCAAACAGCGCAAATAAGTTTGACAGCAATCAGATCCGATATGATAAAGACCGTTCGATCTCAGGCTAACTTTGACAAGTGGAAAAGGTTAATTTTTGACAGCACTCAGAGCGTTAATAATATCTGGGTAGTTGTTGGTTCGTTCGACCAGTCACTTGAGCACGGTCCACCAGATAAATTACACCGAGAGCAGTTGATTGTAGACAAACACTCCATCCGTACAACCTCTTCCCTGGATTCTACTCCTCTCCAATACCGCGGGAACACTCCAAACTCCAGAGGCTTATCCATCACAGTTCTATATGTTTAGAAATTCAAAAATTAATTTGTCAAGAAATAGAATAATAGTTTTCTTTTCTCTAAAAATAGTTAGGTCAAAAATTAATTCAGTCCAGGTGAAGGGTCGACCAAATTAGTGGTCCAATCTATCTCTCGACACTTTTATACGACTGACGACATAAAAAGTTCGAATAGGTGGGGGGTGACTGAACCAGTGCCTGTCGTATAAAGATGTGAACAAGGGTGGATCAAACCGTTTATTTGGTCTAGGTGTTAGACGATGGAATCAATAGCCCTTACTATTTTAGAAGAAAGAAAATAATCAATCTATTTCATAAAAATTGAATTATTCAATTTCTAAAAACAAAAAAATGTATCCATTCGTGTTGCTTCTTTGACCAAAATATCAGACGGTCCAGATCTTACTTAATCCAATATTTGCAGCTATCGGACCGTCCAGAAAGCTCGCGAGATTAGGTAAAGCGAACAGACCAGGTAAACTGAGAGCGGGACTAACTGTCTAATGGTTTCTTTCTTCCGAGATTAAACAAAGGTTTTGTCTGATACGGTGTGCTGTTGTCATCTCTGACTTAGGAAAGAATCTGGTGCTTGCTTCGCAAGCCACTATCGGATTCAAACTAGACCAGCCTTGGATAAGGATCCTACGACCGAGACAAGTCTGGTCCGATATCCAGATAAAATATAATCCGAATCAAGGACCCCACCACCGGTCACCGCTGATCCAACGAGAAGCTTTTCTTCTGTCTATTCTTCATTCCATAAATAATTTCAAAATTATGCCTCAAGGGAAAAAAAAATCAAGTTTATCTTTCAGTATTTCGGTTTCATCAGTGCATAGTTTTTAAAATAGTTTTAGTCAAAGTATATTGTCAAGTTATTGTTTGAAATCAGTCGTAATAACAGATTTAGTTTTTGAAGTCGGACCTGTCCTATCATGCCGCGCGGGTGGTTTTGGTATTTTTCAGTTTCGGTCCCTCCTTTTCGATTTATTCACTTATAGAAGTCCTCCTTTTGAAAATAAATTTCTTTCTTATTACTTGGTCATAATTTTCACATACAAAAATAAATATATAAATTCACAATTATTTGACTTCTTTCTGTCGGACATGCATAAGAATTGGATAGCAATAATAATATATGTTTTTATATAATATAGATAGTTAAAAAATAAATGTAATTAAGTATAACTATAAATAGAAGTTTGAGACATAAAAATCTATAAAGTCAAAACTACCATAAAATATAATTAAGTATAACAAGAATAGAACTCTATAGCAAGTTAGCAACAATATAATTTTACAATAATAACTGGATTTTTCAAATTAAGTAATTATTATGGAGATGCTTTATATTCCTTATTAAACACATAGTGCTAATTTTGCACGATTTGATAAATCATTAAAGGTGGTTAATTATAAATTACTAAATATATTTTGAGAATAACTGTATTAAACTATCCAGCGATATGAGTATTTGTCTCAAATAAATATAAATAGTAGAATTTTTAAAAATACTTATCCAATTAAAGACACGGCAATTAAAAGAACTCAAAGTTACCATAAATAGCATAAGAAGAATAGAATTCTTTAGCAACAATATAACTTGACAATAATAAGGTAGGGACTTAAAAGATTAAATGGAATAAGATATAGACTAATTAATTTCGTATGAATTCAAAAATCAAATTTTTTTATCAGAAGTCTTTAAAAGGATTTATCAGAAAATTAGACTACTCAATAATTGAACATTATGATTTTAACTTTTCAAATTAAGTAATCTATTACGGTGAAGTTTTCTTTATTTCTTATTAAACATACAACATTAATTTTTTACAACTCAATATGATTTGATAAATCATAAAAGCACTAATAATAAATTACTAAATTTTATCCGAGAATGTTGATATTAAATAAATGGTGGTATGAGTATTTATTTTTCAAATTAAAACATTAAAAGCGTAAGTTGTTCAATTATCACACAAATCACAACAAAAATGCTTTTCCCTCAACATAGTCATTTATGTTGAAAATTAAATAAGAATTATTATAATTATGCTACTGTAATTGTAATATTATTTTAAACATAAATAAATTTGAAGGTCCCGGAATAAAGGATTATAATCGTATTTCGGTTTTGGCGCCCTCGATGTAAAATTAGGTTTTTCGTAAGGGGTATATAAACAACAATCTCATTCCCGTGTAAATCAAGCGAAGGCAGGCGAAAATTCTAGTTGTGCCCTCGCGCCCCGCTGTCTTTCTCTCTCTCTAATTTCTCTCTCCTATCTCTGTCGCTCTAAAATCCCCTCTCTCTCTTTGTGCCGTTATACCTAGAAACTGAGTGGAGACGAGAAAGTCGCGGGAATATAGCTGAGCGCTATTCATCTTCCTTCCCTCGTCCTCTCCTCCCCGACAGAAAGGCGATAGCTTTGTATCTAGGTAAATTTCCCGTTTATTTCTTGTACTTTTCAGGAGCAATTGCTGCGCCGCGACCCATATATTTTTATCTGATCGGGATTGTTTCTGTATTGATCAGGTTTTGGTTTGTTTTATCGGTGATATTACGAGAGAATAAAAGGAGGAAGATCAAGAGGCTCTGTGAGATTTTTGTTGCTGGGTATTTTTATTGCTGTCGAAGATCGAGGGTTTCTTGGGCTCGTGATAAGATCTGTTCTTTTATTAATTTGTTATTCTTTGATATATTGTTTAGCTTAGTTAAGAGAGAGAGAGAGAGAGAAACCTATCAAAGAGTAAAAAAATATTTGATTTTATTCTAGGGTTTCTATTGGAGATAGGTTAGATGGTTTAGCTGGCAAGATAAGGGAAAGAGAGAAAGTTAGAGAGAATTTAATTAGAGAAAAAATTATTGGGTTTTGATCTAGGGTTTGCATTTGGGATTGTTTAGAGAGAGAGAGAGAGAGCATGGCTCTCGATGAATTTTCATTTCACCCATTGTCTGGTTCTCGATCCGGTCGAGACTTAGATTACCGATTTTTGTACCCTTCTTTTGGTTTTGCTACTGATTGGGATTGTGTCGACATGGATTGTGAGGCTGCAGACATAGATTACCGTTTCAATCATGCGGCACAATTCAGCAAAATATCTGCCACCGACTGGGAATTTGTTGCCATGGATTGCCAGACCCCAAATTTATTGCCAGACGACCCATTTGAGATGGATGTCTCTAACCCGGCACGTATCCTCCCACATGACCCTTTTGAGATGGACATTCAGACCTCCTTAAACAATGCCATTTCAGATTTAATCTGTTCTTTGCCCAACCTGGTTACTACTTCGTCTTCTCCTATGGTTTCTGACGAGAGTGCGGCCTCTAGTGCCTCATCAGAAATGGAGGTGCCATGTTCGTCAGCTCCTGTCTCAGCAGCTAGTCAAATCCCTGAAGGGATGGTGTATGCACTTGGTTACTTGGGTGTGAAAGACCTGCTCTCGGTTGAGCAAGTGTGCAAATCTTTGCACGAAGCAGTGAGGGGAGACTCGCTTCTATGGATGTCAATTCAGATTGATTCACCTTTGAGCGAGAGAATAAATGATGAAACGCTGTTGAAGGTAACAAGAAAGGCACAAGGGAATCTGAGAGCACTTAGTATGGTGTCTTGTTTGTATGTGACTGATGAAGGGTTGAGGCGCGTGCTTGAGGAGAATCCATTGTTAACCAAGGTTAGTCCTATGTGAATTTGAATTTGCTCATTTCAGAATTGTATATTCTTGGCAACTACTTTCTTTGTTTCCGATTTAAATACAAATGTCTCTGTGAAAATAAATTATATCAATAATTGCCGAAGAAAAGCAGGGCAGCAAATTTTAGAATGCAGAGGACCAAAATGATCTGATAAAAGCAATGAGCTGGCAAAAAATTGTTGCTTTTTTGCCTGGGTCTTAGGACCTAAGCATCAGAAGAGTTGTGCATACATGAGATGGTGAGAGTGTAGGAGGGGAGGGCAGGGAAAGTGAGATGAGAAAGGAAATACTCTTGACCCTTGCTTTAAAGTTTAGATTGTAAGATGTCAATGTTTACTATTGGGTTGAACAGGGAAAATAAATATCTGTCTTTCACTAAAATGTGTTCCCTTCCAAATTGTTGATGCAGCCGATTTGCTTTCGTCCCCATTCTCTTCCCTTGCCTACACTGCATATCTGTTGAGCTTGAGTAGCCAAATGTAAAAATTGCTGCAGAGATGCTATCTTTGGAAGATGCTACAATTATACATGTGCCCAATTATGCTGAACTAATGAAAAGTAATTGGCCATAAAGCACTAATGAAATTAAAAGAATATGATGTTCAGATCTGTTCATTTCTGAATGTAGATGTGCTATTTTAGAGATTTTTTTATGCTCAAACTTGTATTATCATCCAAGTTTCACATTGAGCTGTGGATTTAGAAGTAACCATTTTTATATTCTAAATTGTACTGTAAGAATTAACAAATGACGAATTTTTTGTATGCAGTTATATGTGCCAGAATGTGCAAGGCTAACTTTAGATGGCCTCATCCCAAATCTGAAATCCTTCAACTCCAGAAACTACCCTGGGATAAAACACCTCAAGCTGGGCCGCCTCTTCAACATATCTGAAAGCCACTACAAGGATCTCACCGCCTTGCTCAGTGCAAATTCATGCCACCCAAGTGCACAGCCAAAACCTCGCTTCTACCATGTTGTGAGGTTCTCCATGACATGCAATGAGGACCGTGCGCTTGACATAGAGGTGTGCCCTGTCTGCAAGAAGTGCCGGCTTGTTTATGACTGTCCTTTGGAAAGTTGCAAAGGGAAGCGAGACCCATGCCGGGCTTGCGAGTCATGTATACTCAGGTGTTTGCTGTGCGGGAAGTGCATAAGAGATAGTGCATACATCGAGACCTTCTCACTTGAGCATCTCTGTTCCAACTGCTGTAAGTTCCCATCTGTGGAATGAGTTGGTCTGGTTTTGGTGATATTATCCGTTGTTGGTTCTTCTCTTTCTTTTTGGTTCTTGAGTAGTTTGTCTGGTAGCTGCTAAAAAAAAAAGGAGAATGAAATAAGGGTAAAAAAAAGGAAAAAAAAAAAGGAGGAGAAAATAAAGGAAAAATAACTCTGTAGGTGTATTTTTTTCTCAAATGCCTGATGTGAAAGGGGTGGGCCTGAAGTAAGCAGTTGTCTGTTAGCTGCTATGAGGGGGGGCAAAAATAAAAGGAGAACTAGAGTAAAGGAAAAAATGAAAAATAAGGAAAAAAAAGTGTGGCTTTATCCCTTGGAAATGCCCAAGTTCAGGAAGGGGTTTGCCTGAAGTTCTGAGCACTCCAAAATAAGATAAAAAACCATATAAAGAAATGACAAAAATGGAAATGGTGCTGGGCAGTCTCCAAGTTCGAGTGTGTTGTGCAATTCAGCAAGGTGACTGTCAGGAAATAATATGGAGCTTTTGGAAGGTAAGTTTGTGTGAAAGGAGTTGTTATGATAGTCTTGTGCTTTCCTGTTGTTATGGAAAGTAAGCTGTGTTGTGTCGGTATGAGAAATAAGTTGTGTTGTGTCGGTATGAGAAATAAGTTGTGCCGTGTCGGTATGAGAAATAAGTTGTGCCGTGTCAGTATGTAGGACAAGTCGTACGACATAATACTTGTCCCTGTTTGGAGTTAGTGTTATCTCGGTTCTCATCTGGAAAGATAATAATCTATTGCGGTTTAGCATCTTTTTGTTGTAGTTATGATATCGCAGCTGTTATCTGCGGAGTGTTGTAATGTGACAAATGAAATGGCTGTGTTTAAATATGCTTTTGTTGGATGATCATGCAAATCTGAATGCTATCTCGAGTTTAATATCCTTTTGTTGTAGTTATGATATCGCAGTTGTTGTCTGCGAAGTGTTGTAATGTGACAAATGATATGGCTGTGTTTAAAAATATGCTTTGTTCGATGATCATGCAAATCTGAATGCTATCTCAGGTTTAATATCCTTTTGTTGTAGTTATGACATCGCAGCTGTTGTCTGCGAAGTGTTGTAATGTGACAAATGACATGGCTATGTTTAAATATTTGCTTTTTTTGGATGATCATGCAATTCTGAATGCTATCTTGGCTTTATATCTTTTTGTAGTTATGATATCGCAGCTGTTGTCTGTGAAGTGCTGTAATGCGACAAATGACATGGCTGTGTTTGAAAATGCTTTTGTTGGATGATCATGCAAATCTGAATTCTATCTCAGGTTTAATATCTCTTTGTTGTAATTATGATATTGCAGTTGTCTGTGGAATGTGGAATGTTGTAATGCGACAAAAGACATGGCTGTTTTTTTAAAATATGCTTTTGTTGGATGATTATGCAAATCTGAATGCTATCTCGTGTGAAATTTCCTCTCATTTTTGGGTTAAATTGATCTTTACCTTTGAAATTTCCTGTCAATGGATTTGATTTTAGCCGAAAGAAAGCATTGCTGAATTTTTCCCGACGACAAGTTTTTCTCAACACTAGCCCTTTTAGAATAATAATATTACCTTTTTTTATTGGAAATTTACTGATTTGGTTCTATGCTGTTGTGTCCACTTTCAAGAGAATTTACCTTACAAACAACACGCAATCCGTGTTGGAAACATGTTCTGTACAGTTCCTCGTAATTAATTCTACACACTGGAGCAAAAATAACTCATCATGAATGGACATCCCGGCTGTGATAGGATCATTTTCCTCAGCACATCAATATTATCTGATATTAGAATTGTTAAAACACCAGGCCATTCTCGAGTCTCAACGGTCAATATCTTATCCAAAACACATTACATAAATCCTGTTTTCTCCTCAACACCAGAGCCAATGAAAACTAAAAGAAAGGAAGATTCCATGACTAGGAATTGAAGCAAGAGAATCCCCTTGGACAAGTCACACTGTAACTTGGAAGCGAGGAAAACACTTGGACACGGTCACACGGATATCCAATTCAGTTCCAAAAGAAATTGCTTGGGGCATTCCTAATTTTTCACGGAGCTGCTTCCCCTATTAAACTTTACACAATGCCCCTTCGTCTTGATTTACAGTCATCTTTTGATCTGAAAATTATTCTGATAAAAACTATATCACTTGATTTTCGTTGTCGCCCAATATATAAAGCATATGAAGAATATTAACCTCATACTTCTTTAAAAAATAAATGAATAAAAGACTGTTTCGATCTTGCATACTATAATAGTGCTAAATAATTTTCAACTTCTGATAAATTATTTGAAGATTTGGAGATTTAGAGTTACAGACAGACCGAATAAAACTATTTTTTTTTTTACTTCTGACATGCTACACTTATAGTTACATTTAATTAATGACAATATATGAATGTAGGGGTGAAAACAATATGCATAATATATGATCCGTATTTGAAAAATTAGATGTGAATATCCGATATCCAAATATCCGTGTGAATATGGATACTTATATGATTTTATGTTTCAATTATCCAAATAGTAGATATATATCATATATTTTAATATATATTATGAAAATATTATATTATTCACCATTATAATAAAATAAATATTATGAATTTTAGTATTTTTTATATTATTTTAATAAATATCCAATCCGATTCAATCTGTATCTAATATCCGTATCCAGAAATTTTTTAAAATATGAATATTGTTTTACCACTATCCGCTCCATTTTCACCCTATATGAACGTCATTAATTAATTAAGATGCTGTGAAAACAACAACATTAATAAGAGCGCCAACTTGTCATATGAAAAAAGAATTAATAAAAAGAGAGAGTTAGTGTTGTTCGAAGCAGCACCCTACATTATGATTAAGCAATAAACCACACGAGGAATTCTGTTTAGGCCTCTTGAAACTTTCAAGCTGGTCCTTTTTTAATGATACTATCAAATCGGCCGTTAAAATTAATTATTTATGCCATATTGACCCTTCCTTTGGATTCTAGATTAATTGACCTTATTTTGGTTCAGAAAATTATTTGGGCTATTGAATAATGTTTAAACACGGACATATAATTTTCCAGTTCACTTAATCTCATGCACTATTAGGATGTGCCATCTTTCATCAATTTATTAAGCAAGGAATCCAAAAAAAAGATCAAAATAACACCGACAACTAAAATTAAGAACCAGAATGTTACATTTAACTCAGGAGCAATATCAGAATTGCTCAACTATTGATACAGAGAATTTGCTTCTTCCCAAATAATGCTGGTACAGAATTTTTCTTCTGAAATAATCCACCACCAGCATGCATATAAATAAAGAATCGTTGAATCTTTACTTGAAGAATTCAACATGACCGGCAATGTCCTTGCACAACAACTTTGCCTCAACAGCAAGCTTTCGACTCTTAAAAAGTACCAAATTGGTTTGTGCATGTTTTGGCGGAGGCTCAAATGCCTTTGCATGGTCCACCTTTCCCAACAAAAAAGACTGTCTGGCTGGCACCACATGTCCAAACCAGAAATCATGCAAAATCCTGTGAATCAGCTCCCAGTATCCTCTATCCCTGTTAACCCTAAATATGCTACTACCATTTGGGGTCCAACAGAACAAATCTACCCACTCTCGATTCATTACTTCCATTTGCCCTTGCACTTGAGGCATGTAGTAATATGGCATTGCCTTCCATGGCAATGCCAACTCGGGCTTCCCTTTATTAAATGGACACTTTACCTCTAAAATACCGCCATCAGGGTAACAACCCAAGACCCCATCAGGGGAGGCACCAAGCCAGCCTGAACCCACATCGGCATGTGTAGCAAACCCAAGAAATGCAACTTCACGACCTGTGATGCTTTTGTATTTTTCTATCGCGACAGCCTCGTTTAATACTCCCCAATTCATGGCAGCCTTAGCAGACAAATCAAAGGATGGGGTTTCTGGTGTGAAAACCTTCTCGTGCCAAAGCTCAGCTCGGCGGTTACCACTCCAGAAACCGAGAGCAGTGCTAAAAGAGCTAGTTGTGAGTTTATCCTTGCGCAAGGCAAACCACTCATCAGACCTCTGGGGCACATCTGACGAGGTGAGGTGAGAGACTACTGGTAAGGCTGAGGAAGTGGTGCATAGGAGAAGCGGCAGAGAAGGCCGGGGTGTGATTCGGTGTAACGAGGTGCTGCTGGTGCCTTTCCAAGGGATGAAGTTTTCACAGTTTTGTATTGATGGGATTGATCTTATCGGCTTGGTGAAAGGGAGAGTTGCACGTGCCATTTCCCTTGAAGTTGTTTCAACTGAGTCAGGGTCTGGCTGAAAGGACATGAAGAAATGAAACGAGAGCAAACAGTAAGATGACAGAGGCTGTATACAGATGTGTATAAAAAGATGACAAAACAAATGTTGTAAAAAATGCCAAGAGTGTAAGGTAGATTGATAAGGGATGAAATGAAAGAAGGTATCTACTCAAAGGAATGCCTGGATGCACCATACAAGTAAACAGAATCAACTAAGAAGATGAAAAGAACAAAAATTTTAAGAAGATTGTCGGAGGATGCTTGTGGGATTCTTTGATTGTTTCTTTTTAAGTCCTTCAAAAAAATTACACTTTGGGTGAAGCAACATCAAGCAGCAAGTGTGTATTGAAAGAAACATGCATACTGATTGACCCAACAAATTATTATTATACTGACAATAAACATTGCTAACTTGTAAAAATAACCAAGAAGACAAATTCTCCACATTCTCTGCAATAAGTACTAAAATGAAATACCTATCTTACTCCATTCTATCCGTACAAACAGGAACGACAGGTTCTTCTATTTTAACTGCATGAGCCAAAATCACAAATTGTTAGATTTGACACTCGAGTTAAAAAACACTTGAAGCTCATAAAAATAAATACATTGCATTTTCCTCAAATTTTTGGCTTTTCACCACCTTCAAAAGTTCAAAAGCATGTTACTGGTAGATTATTTGGAAGAAAAGAGCTTTATATTCAATGCATCAGGTATACTGGTTTGCCATGTTATTTATGTCATACAAAGATACACACTATTGACACCATTTCTCATGCGTGCTTATGTAATAGCTATCTTACACAGCACTGAAATTTTGGTTTGAGTAATTTATCAAACACCTTGAGAGCATTCAACTACTCAATATGTAAAAATCAAATATAAGCCTTCCAAATACTGTTTACAAACATGAATCACCAAATAGAGATACGCACATTTTTGAGCCTCCGGCCGAGAATTTGGACTGGCGAAGGTTTCACCCAATCGGCTTCTCTAGGTCACTTCGCTTGAGAACTGTCATGAACGAAAGAGGCAGGGAAGAAACACGGTAAGGGCATCGAGTTAAATTAGTTTAATGGGCCAGACGCATACTATTGGGCTGAAGCATTTTTTGGGCTATCTCATGGGCAGATTCTTATCAAATGCAAAAGGTTTGATTGAATTCTTTCTGCACCAGTACCAGCAAGCCTATATTGCCATCTATACTTCGACCGACTGTCTGTCTTGACTCAAACCGCCTGTTGTACTCTCTAGGCTCATATTGAGCCTCGTAACGGGCTTCAGCGCAAGCAATTTAATCCGGGCTGAATATATATCAGTTTGCTATCCCTTTTCTATAGTAAAATTTTCAATTTTTCTATTATATTCTTGCAGCTGGCTTAAACATAAATTTTACAAATCTATCGGAATACTATTTCTGTAATATATTATAAATTTTCTTCTGCTCTTGTTTTATATATATATATATATATATATATATTAATTTAAGATATGAAATATTTACTTTTGAATTAGGAATCATTCTTGGAATTTAGATGGGTTATATACATCCCAAGTTGCAACGCTGTTCTTCAAAAATTGAATGCCTGATTGAAACATCACTTCTTTGGAAAATGAAAGAAATTTATCAATAGAGATTATTCCCTGATTCAAATAAGTTTTAAGTTATGCCATTTTCTTTTTAAATTCGCTCAATATATAGGTGCAAATATTTTCCAACAAGGATCTAATTCTTCTAAAACAATCCAATTTTGAAGTTGAAAATTATTAACTGATAAAGTTCATTTGTACCATTCTTTTTCTTCTAGTTTCTAGAAAGAAAAAAAAGTGTGCTGATAATGCATGGTTTCTTAAAAACTGCGAGCGTTTCCTTTCGGGGTGCGTTTCTTTTATTTCCAATGGGCAGTTGGTTCCAATGTGCTTCGAAATCCGGTGTGCGATAAGTTCCAATGTGCCTTCTTCATCGCTATAAATAGACGAACTCAGTTGAAATGGAAAATTCATTAGTGAGAGAAGCTTTGAAGCCCTACCTTACATAAAAGATGATTTTCATTTTCTAGTGATTTAATTTCCAAGATGATCATATTCTGTGAAGAATGTTTGAGAGCTATTTGGCATGGGCGGTCTAGGAAATATTGGACGTGTTTCGCTGCTAAGGTAATAACTAATAACTTGATCACTTAACATTTAAATATTTTTTCTTTTGTATCTAATTAAGGTTTTTTCTATTGATTATTAGTATTGCATTACTTCTTCAGTCACATAAATCTTGTGACCACCATCAGTGACTGCAATGCTGACAATTCAATGAAGGCGAGGTGCCAACAGAGGTTGGTGGGGTCGGAGAAATAGCTCATTTTCTGCCATCCTGGAATCACCACCGTCGCTTTGTCGCCCACTTCCTTCCAAAAAGGCTCAAACATGGTTGGATGTCCACTGCATATTTGATAATTTCGCGTAAATTATGCATACTAGAAGTTTGTACAATGTATAGATAGAAAGCATAGCTAATATTTGTTCAAACACCTGTTTTATTAAATATTTAAAATATGGGGCTAGACGCCTAGACCCCCTGTTTTTGCTAAAAATAATATATTTCCGAATTGATTGCTAATGCTTATAATTGGAAGGATAGAAGTGAAAAGTGGGGAAAAACATGGGAACAAAAGTTATTAGTGATGTGCACAAAAGCTCCTTCCATCACTTTTTTACTCGATCAGAGTTTTTGGTGGCCAGATGATACCACAAAAAAAAAAGGGTACGAAAGGAACTTTCAAATATAAGACTAATTAATTAATAAATTTATAATTTGTCAAGTGAAAAAGTTGAAGCTCTACTGCTGCAAGAAATCTCGACGCAAAGCAAGTGCACGCACATCTCCATTAATTTAATAGATAGAGATTAGCTTCAAATTAAAAATAAAAAATAAATAAGTAATAACTAAACAGAGTAGAGAAGATCACTCACTGGTCGAAATTGATAATAGAATCATGGCCCAGCCCAAGCCCGGCAGCCACAGTCGAAGCTCCATTACCCTGAAATTTTTTAATTTCCACCTCAATATTTTGAAATTCTGACTTTATGATTGATTTCTGAAAAATTAAAATGTTATCACGTGCGCAGCTCGGGTTCCCTCTGTTACAATTCAATTTGAGCTGGAAATTTGTGTGCAGCTTGCTACTGCGCACATGGCAATTTTCTAATTTTACACAAAAGAATGATAACATCGTAATTTCGAAGTATTGAAGTGGTAACTAAAAAAAATACGGACTCCACACTTCTTGGAACGATACTTCTGTTGAATTGGAAGTTACAAATTTGAGATGTTTAAGAAAGTCCAATTGAAATTAGGCTATTCTATTACAAGAGCAACTGAGTTTATAGTAAGATTTTTATGGGCCGAGGCTTAATCAGGCAGGAGCGGAGATATATAGTATTATGACCCAATTAAGTTGCTCTAATAGAGTAAGCCCATCATTAAATTCCCAATTTATTTTTTTAGGAATACATGGCTTAGTGTGTATTTGTAGTTTTGTACTACTAATTTTATATCTTTTGGAAAAGAAATCAGTGAAAGGTGAAAATTTCTATAATTAACAGGGAGCATCCGGGGATTATATTTTTATATGTAACATATTATTGTTCAAAATCAATGCCTACATATAAAATACATAAAATAAACAATAATATCTTAACGAAATCTGATAAAAAAAAATTATAGAGAAGAGACAGTAGTCTCAATAACCAGTTGGCTTTCCCAAAGAAAAAAGAATGATACATCAAAATATAAATTATTCATAATATTTTCAAGTGCATACAAATTAAACTCAAATACGTCAAATTAATGTGGAAGTAAAACGGCAATAACATAATCAAACGAATAAAAATAAATATTTCCAACTTATAGCTGCTAGTTATATAATCTGCTCTAAGTACACAAAAAATGGGCTAAAATGAAGATCCATAAACAACACATGCTAAGAGCAGAATTGCAGAGGACGCCACATCGTCTTCTTCGCTGCAATAAACCCTCTTGAACTTGCATGCTTTCCCTTTATTACACTGCAATTTCACCAATTGTTGCTTAGGGGAATCTTTTTCTTTTTCTTCATGATTTTTGCCACTCTTCTGCATAGACTCTTGCCTCCTCATATGCACCATTCTGGTAGCGTCTCCTTGAGTATACAAGAATTTCTCTGCTTTGAATCTAGCTTGTATTGTTATCCAAATAACTTGATTGCTTTTAGGGAAACAAGTGCATGTGATGCTCCTTTTATACATGAAGAGATGAATAGCTACTGATTATCATTCTCCAATTATGTTTGTAGAGGAAGTATAATACTCTCCATTTGGTACCAGCACAGAGGCACCTCTTAATTACATTGCATATTGTAATAATTGTGGCATATACATATGGTTCGTTACCTAAATAAAAAAATAAGAGAATATTGATTTATATATTAAAAGCTTCTAAGGAAGTTGGATGATTCTCATGTAGTTGTAATTTTTGGGCATAAAAGGAAAACTATTCATATCAAACTGTTTACTATTATTAAAATCTTTATATTCTATTTTTTTTTTCTGATTTTTAGTGTGGAAGAATCCTGTCGTACGTTACTCAATTGAACAGATATTCAATTTGCATATAATATATAAGAAAAATCTCATTAGCTCAGTCGTTGGTGGTAAAATTGTTCAATTTGCATATAAACACAATATTATTAAAATTGTAACATGATAAGTAATTTAATATCAGATTATTTTTTTTTCCAATTCTTTTTGTCATATATTTCTTCCATTCTATTAAAGTCAACATGACCGAAGGCATGTCCTGATGTTATGAAATGGAGACGAAGTATATGTTGTTAATGGAGAAAACAAACCCAAAGGATAAGAGCTTTAGCAGACAAGCCGCTACAATCATTTTGATTGAAAATTTTGGATTTTGGTAAAGTCTTAGTATGGAGCATTTATATAAGGAACAATTATATTACTCCCCCCATTCCATCCTCCTACCATCCCCCCATTTCAAATTATTTTTATCTAATTTCAATCTCGTTCACATATTTCACGATATATGAGAAATTTTGCGAATCTAAAATCACGAACATTTTCTACGTAATTTTCTCTTTCAAATGAGATCCATGATGACATACTTTCGGACAAGTTATTACAGAAGTATTTATCCCTCATCATGCAAGTATTTATACCTACACAGACATATGAAAATATTACTATCAATTATTATAAGTATTTATACTGATATATGAAAGTATTAATATCATGTATTATAAGTATTTATACTGACATATGAAAGTATTAATATCATGTATTATAAGTATTTATACTGACATATGAAAGTATTAATATCAAGTATTATATGCAAAAAAATATTTTCAAGTATAGGTATAAATAATTGTACGATGAGGGATAAATACTTCTGTAACGACTTGCCCGAAAGTATATCATCATGGATCTCATTTGAAAGAGAAAATTACGTAAAAAACGTTCGTGGTTTTAGATTCGCAAAATTTTTCATAGATCGTGAGAAATATGGACGAGATTGAAATGAGATAAAAAAACCCACCTCTAAAAATATACATGGTTCCCCATGTGATTTGAGATTCCCCCCACCCTCCATGAAAAAAATGTGCATGGTCCCCTAAATACTTTCGTGCTTAGGGATAAATACTTTCGTTCTTCGAGATAAATACTTTTGTACGTAAGTATTAGTACCTTATGAAAAAAAATGACAGCTGGAGTTTTTTAGCATTTAGTGCGGGGATAATTGCGGAGTTAATTATCACTGTCCTTATATAAGTTCAAAAGCCAGTTGTTGTCTTCAAGCTAGGAACTACTTAGCTAGCTAGTAGCTTAACTTGTCAACTTTAGTCAATATGATTTTGTAAATCTAAGAGTAGAAATTTCTCATCATTGACAAATATTTGTAAGTCGAAAAATAATGGAAAATGAATATAATTAAATTAACTTATATTTTTTTTATTACTAGACTTTATATTAAATTAAGTAATAAATTTATAAGCTTACATGCAAACACATTAATTGCGAAGTAGATTAGTTTCAATGGTTTGAATTTGTTATTTGAAGTCAATTCAGTAGATTTTTAGTTAAATTCATCAAGTTCCTGGTGTTGTCTGAAAAGCGATACATTGATTGAAGAGTCAAGGTAGCTAATATGGTAAATTAGTGAGAGTTTTAGAGACCATTATATTTAACAAGGAAGGTTTAAATATCTTCAATTTTTGTACCTCATTGTATCTTTATTTTTTTAATTTTTTTAATAACAATTTTTCTAAAATTTATTATCAAAATAAATTTGTTAATATGATCTATATTATTTTCTCTACATGCATATCAAATTTATCATTTTTAGATGTTGGTTTTATACTTTTATATGAATCCATAAGTTGAAAAATCAACGTTCAAAATTTATCCATATCAGTATATTTTTGTCAACAATTGATAATAGAGGAGGGATCCAATTACACATTTTTTTAGTGACATCAAATTACACTATCGATTTTCAAAGTTTTCAAAGTTCAATTAGTTGATCCAAACCGTTCAACATAATGGATATATTAAAATATGCTTGCAGATCAAATTATATATTTTTTTTGCTATTTATTAAGTATTTAACAAAATCGTTATATTAAGACCATTGAATTTTTGTACCCATCTTAATAAATAGTAAAAAAAATTCAAAAAAATGTAAAATTTGATTTGCAAGCACATTTTAACATATCCATCATGTTGAACGATTTAAATCGACTATTTAAACTTTCAAAATATAAGATATAATCTGATATCATAAAAAAATAACATAATTGGATCCCTCCTCATGAATAGTGTATTTCTACTCGGGCGGGTACGGGTACCCCGGGTATACCCGAGTCGGGTACGGGTACGTCTCGAGTATGGATATACTCGGGTACAAGGGTATACGGGTAAGGGTATCTCGGATATATTTTTCAAAATCCATATCCTACCCATCCTATACCCGTACCCGAGTACCCTTGACGGGTAGGGTGGGTACGGGTATTTTATTTTATTTTATTTTATTTTTTTTGCTGTTTTTTTCTCTGGTTTTTTGTTGGTTTTTTTTTCTGATTTTTTGTTGGTTTTTTCTGTTTTTTTCTTGGAGGGAAAAACAAAATTTTTGAATTTTGAATTTGGATGAACAGTACTCGGGTATACGGATACAGGTACTAGGGTACTCGGGTACGGGTTTAGTCGGATACGGGTAAACTCGGGTAGGATATGGTCGGATATTGGCCCAAAAAAACAGATCCGGTCTGATTTTTGCCCGTACCCGTGTACCCGAGTACCCGATCCATACCCAAGCTCGGGCATGGATACCCCAAGCGGCAGGTACGAGCGGGCACGGGTGGGTATACCCGAGTCGGGTTTTATTAAAGCTCTACTCATGAATAATCAAAGCAAAATTCTGCAGTCACGGTCGGTGTATAAAAAGTCCTCCCTTTTATTTTAATAGTTTCATACATATGAATCCGTGCACAAGCTTTAATAGTGGATATTTGTACAGCAACTATAGTTGTAAAATGCTGGGCCTAAAACATATTTGGAAAATAGACAACAATGTGTGGTTATCACTAATTTCATCCGCCGAAATGAACCTTCTTTCTTTTACAAGTAGATCTCTCTCTTCTAAAGAAGAAGCAATAAAAGTCATTCCACTTGCTGGATTTCTTCCATTCCAAATCGACCGTATAGTGAATTTATAAGGATTTTGTACACATAAAACAATGTTTTATTACCTTGGTTCTTTGCTTCCTGTCTCTTCCCATACATAGTATTAAAAAATTTCACGAACGTGCTTTTCTTTTTCTCAAATAACCTTTTGATGAGTGGTATGATTGTGCAGCCAAGACTTTTCGCCAATTTAAGAAATTTCATTATCTTTTATGTATGCATAGATAAAATAATATAGATCACATACAACAGTTTTATTTTGATATTAAAGTTTTAAATTTAAAATATTATAGTTCTAAAAATAAATGTATAATGGAGACACTAAAAATAAAAAGCACGTGAACTCTTCTCATATTTGTTAGAGAGAAAATTTAGAATTGTAATTTGATTTCAACTGTTGCTTCCATTTATTGAGATTACCTGGACCACTAGATTTTAGAGTCTCTCTATAGCGGTATAAATCAACACAGCGTGTAATTAATGTTTTAACATGCGGGGTCTACATTTTCTTTCCTATACAAACAAAGTATATTAAATTTTCATTGTATCAGTGGCAGTGCGGCCACACAACAGTTATGTTAGTGGTAGATGCACAGAATCCGGATTCTTAGATTGTTATCAATTATTCTCAAGATTCTAAATAGCGTTTATTACGTCATAGCGGGGAGCCTTAAAAAAAAGCTATAACGAAAGCTATTCCAAATAGCATTTTTTATTTTTATAAAAATATATTATATATTTGTACTAAATATTAACATTATTTAGTCATAGAACAATAAATAATATCAAATTGATTAAAAAAATTATAATATTCATATTGAACCAATGCAAGGTCCAAATTGCGACTCAAAATATATATAGTAATATTAATATCATAAACTATCGATCTTTTTCTATTTAAAATATCTTCAACATCATAACATAATTTATCTTTTTTTATTTAAATTTCAAAATAACCTAGAAATTGAAAAGAAAAAAAAATTATACTTCTAGTAAAATAAACAGATGATCCTTCAAGAAATTCTTGTTAGTCCCTAAAATTTTCATAATTTAGCAATTATTTATTTGATTTATCATCAGTTAAAAAAAAACAAGAGCAAAATGAAAAAATTATTATAGCGAATCTAAATTTGATATAATGTAATATTCATCAAAATTAAACAATATCTTCACAATTTATTTATTTTAAAGCTCATATAAATTGAAAAAAAAAACAATAAGTGTTGCATAACGCGCGCTATTTGCGCTACACACTATACGCTATAGTGGACCGCTATTGCCGCTATAGTGTCTGTAGCGCAAATAATGTGTTTTAATGCCATAGCATAGCGTTTGGTCTCCAAAAACGCTTAGCGCGCTATTTAGAACACTGATTATTCCTACTAGCATGTAGTCCTGTACTAGCGCTCACAAGCAAAATTTGTAGACATGAGATTAGAGGTTTGCTAAACCCGTTAGGGGTTGAACCCGTTTTGCCCGGCCCGTACCCATTACCCGTGGTACCCGTACCGGTTGCCCGGGTACGGGTAATAAACGGACCGAACAACATAATTTTGAAAAAAACCTGTTGTACCCGTACCCGTCTACCCGCCAACCCGTACCCATCTACCCACATACTCGTACCTGTACCCGTACCTGACCCGTTACAAAATTTAAATTTCAAAAATTTTTAGCGGCCTACTTTTAGAATTCAGATCCAGTGCAATACCTGACTAAGTAGAATGAGATCTGAGTCGTCATTTTTAATTTGGCATGAATCTCAAATTTGACCCCTATAGAATTCAGATCCAGTGCAATACCTGACTGAGTAGAATGAGTCAATGAGATCTGAGTCGTCAATTTTAATTTGGCATGAATCTCAAAACGGACTCCTATATCTAAACGGACTCCGGGATATGTCCTTTAACTTGGCACGAATCTCAAAGCATAAAAATTCAGAAAAAAAAAACAGAAAAAAAATCCGCCCGTACCCGTCAACCCGCAACGGGTATGGGTAATAAACGGGTAGGGTAGAGATTTTGAGAAAACTACCCGTCTATCCGTTGCGGGTTGTACCCGTCCTACCTGTCTACCCGCCCTACCCGTTACTCTTAACGGATTACCCGGAACAGATCACGGGTAACCCGTTAGCAAACCACTACATGAGATGAATTAATCTTGTGTACTAATTGGCAACGATGGTTGAGTACACATGATTGAGATCTTGTAGACTTTGGCAAGCCATGTGTCTTTGTTGCTTAGGGGCTTATTTAATCTCACCTATCTGTTTACAATTTTTCTGTTTTGATTCTCTTTTGTTAAAGGCAGCTTGTACATGTAATATTTAATATTAACAATAGTTTTCATTTAGATTTTAAATTTACCATTTCTCACGCATAAAATATTGTTTTTTTTTTTACTAAATTAAAGACTAATTTTTGCATGTATATCTTTTTACATATATTTTGCATTTAGATTTGGAAATGAAATATATATATATATATATATATATAGAGAGAGAGAGAGAGATGAGTTACGCTACTCCATGGAGTAAAACGGGTTTGTATTCCACGCCGTATTTTCATTTTGAAAGTCTAAACAACCGATTTGAACCACTAGATGCGATCTCCACATTGAAATGTTCTTGGAGACCAAATTTTACATTTTTTGAAATTTTTTTACTATTTATTAAGCAATTTTGAAAATTGTTGTTTTGCCATGAATAGTAAAAACAGTAAAAATTTATGTACCATCGGATCAATTATTTTCAAAATTGCTTAATAAATAGTAATAAAATTCCAAAAAATATAAAATTTGGTCTCCAATTTGCCAAGTACATTTCAATATGGAGATCATGCTGAGCGGTTCGGATCGGTCGTTTGAATTTTCAAAATAAAAATATAATCACGCAAAGAGCGTAACCTTTTGTCTCTATATATATATCAAAGACCGGTTCTTATCATTATATCATTATTGTTCTTGTTATTGTCATCGTTATAATATTACTCATATTTGTAAAACTTGTTTTGTTCAAGAATATATGGTTAATTTATTGAAAGTTTTTTCATAAACAATTTTTCATGCCTGATAACAAAGGCAAATATCTTTGGTCACAAGCAGAGGTGGATCCATCCTAGTTCAGGAGGAGTTTAACTGTCATTTCCTAAAGTTTATACAAATTTATAGGTTCGGTTTGACTTTGTTTCTCTCTGGACTTTTGATTTGTAAAAAATGTTAAATTTAAGATTAAAATTACGATAATTTTTTTGAATCTAATTGGTAATTAGAATTCAAAGTTAGAGTATTAAAAATTAAAAGTCAAAGCATTGAAAATTAGAAATTAGAGCATTGTTTTTTTTTTTTTTTTTTTTTTTATCTAATATCCGATTAGCTAAGAATTTGAACTTGATTAGCTATTCAAATCCAATTCATTATTTTCTTTTTCCTCTCTGACATAAATCCTGGATCCGCTCCTAATCACAAGTGGCTTTCATCAATTAAACAAAGAAAATTGGCTTAAATAGTACTGCTTGAAAGATTTTTTTTTGCTAAGACGTAGACTCGACTAAGACCAAATTATAAACACACATAACTTGGGCAAAGGTGTGTCACCTCCTAGCAGAACAAAGAGACTGTAAACAAGTCACCAAAATAGTGTTTAGATTACCTTCAATTATTATTAGCATTTAATTCGCTTTCTAATCCAATCCATTTTAACTTGTTTTAAATAATTCGTTAAGAGGCACTGTGCCATCTTATTAAAAAAAAAAAGATAAAATAAAACCTCTCCGCCGCTGCTAGAATCTATATTCTATATCCATGTTGCAATGATTTAGTTTGACAGAATATTATGGAATTGTTCTTTTGCTAGACTAATAATGCCTATTATAATCATTGCCACATGCAAAGCTGTTGCCACACATGTTGGGAACATTAAGCTGTACATGTTAACCACCTTTCGAGATTCTTAATCATATGTATGATAAATTTTAGAAGAGAAATTACTTCATAATAATTTTTTTTGACAACAAAAAGTGAAGTTTTAAGAGAAAGGAGAGGTAACACAGTTGACTAAGAAAACAAAGTAAGACTTTAGTTCCTTGATTTAATTCTAGCCCTCTGATCCTAGATCGATGATGATAATTAATCTGAGATCTTGATCTTATTACTCAACAGTGCCACATCCATTTGTCTGAGATGAAACCTAAAAAACAAAGTAAGACTTCAGTTTCAACAGTAATTATAAATTGATGCAAATCAAAGGGAAAAAAAGACAACAAAAAAGACAATATGATATATTGGTTTACATTTGGGAGCAGAATCTTGGATATGAACCTCCTGTCCTCTTTCCTCTCTTCAATTTCATAAATGCAGAGTAACCTATCAATATGTATCAAAAGGATTAGATTTCATCAAGGCACAAACTACTTAATCTTCAAGGTGTAAAAGCTGTAATAATCTTAGGAGTTGTGATTATGCTAATAAGGGGGCTAAATGGGTTAAAAAAAGATCACCTTTGTATGTCACAGTTCTTTTGTTTTCTGCTAATCCGTGTCGCCAAATGGCACTAAATTAGCATTGAACAAGCTCCTGCAGTTCCCATAACGAAAATAAAAAAGAAAAAAAGTTAATTACATTGACATGTGTAGATATTGAACTAAATTACGATGGTATGGTACCAGAGCCATTTGAAGTCATAGGCAATATAAAGAACCAATTGATGTCGTCTATTTTTTTTGTTTCTTATATTTCTCATGAACCATGAAAAACTGATAAACTGAATATAAACCTATACAATGTGTTTGATACTCCAATCAAATAAAATTCGAATTTACCAACATACAATTGGAATAAAAACATTTTTCTTTGAGAAAACCTTTTTCTTCTTTATCCATTGAAGCACCTTTGTACAAGGAGAACCAAAGTGAATCAATCTAGGTGCAATGTTTTCTCCTTCCTTCTGTAACCCTAACTCAAAGATCCCTACAAGAGCAATAAATGCAATTGTCTGAGGTCTAGCCAGCTAAAATTTATTGTACTTTAGCAATTATTTTTCTTAGCAAATTGTCATGTTGACCAGAAACAGTTTTTCGTTCAGACCAAGTATTCAATAAGCATAGAAAAACAGTACAAGTTTTACCTACATTATGGAGAGGGATTGAGGTTTTTATTTATATTGAGGAAAGTAAAGACCACATAGAGGATTCAAAACAAAATTAAGGGTTAATCAGCAAAATTGTTTGTTGATTGAGTTAATAGTGCGGAACAATTGAATGATTGTGGAAACCAAACCATGATAGTTAAAAGTTTTCATGTACCAGAACAAGCTATTAATCCTAAAACAATATGGAACCAGATATCAGATAGCTTACTCCAAGAATGATTCAAATTGTTAGACTTATTTTTAAGCTGCTTTATGAGATTTAAATGGTGAACATATGTATTTTCCATTGCCCTGGGTCATTTAACAGGTACTGTAGGGGGAAAGGAACCAATATGTGGCTACTGATATACATTTAACTTTCAATTAAGAAAAACAAAGGGTATGGAGGCATCTCATTTATTCCGACTAATATGAAGAAATATGAAGTAAACAAAGAGACACATATCTTACTGGTTTCAAATAAATAAAAAAAAAATCTGGTACCGGGAGAACCGAGTTAGTGATAAAACAAGATAACTTTTGTAAAACTGAGAGAGAATTTTAAAATTTACCTATGACATATCTCTCTATTATTTGAATCAGTTATGTAAATTTGTGAACTCAGTCTGTAAACCAGTGCATTCGGACTACTTTTTGCAAGAAAAAATCATAAAAATAATCAATTGATACTAAATAATATTCAATTCCACCGATACAAATTAATTTGATTTTGATGTAAATTCAAAAGGATGAATCAACTTCTTATTCAATGGACGTCGCATCTGTGCTTCCCATTTAATAGGATTGTATCTAGTTAATCAAACATTCAATTTAAAATAGATTTTTGGGAGTATTTAGTCAATTATTTATTTATTTATTTTTGAAAACCTTCGCAGAAGCTGCAAAGTCGGTCATCTGAGACTATTTTTTTCCTGAAATGGCATAATGATTTACACGATTCTTCGAATGTAATAATTAATGTAAATAACGTTAAGCATATAGTAGGTAGTCTCAATTATAGTGTACACAGGTCCGACGTGATACTGGTAAATTGATGTTGTAATGTTTTAAAGGTGAACTTAAAATCTAATAAAACTCAGGTGTTAACCTTTCGCTATCTACACATCAACGAATAAACCACTTATTTTGGAGATATAGAACCATCAACCTGACATTAACTACTTGCGGGTTTGTGTTGAGTCTTGTGTGTGTATAGAGCTTCCATATAGGTAGGTAGGGGCGGAACTAGAAAATATTGATAAGGAATGCTAAATTTAAAATTTAATATGTAATTAGTGAAAATTGAACTCATGTTCTTCACAACTGCAAACTAAGTTCTAACAACTAGACTACAAGTAGAGATGTGATATTTTATGCAAAAGACTAAATTATATAAAATGTTCTTAAAAAATTAAATTCAATTAAATTTCAATATATATAAATAAAATTTGAAAATTATAGAGATGGCCTAGCTATCTTTTGAATGATTATAGATCCGCCTCTGCTGATGAGCGAGCTTGGATTTATTTTTAAATAAGCAGTTCGCTAACTTTGACATTCACTTCTTATATATCTCTTGTGGTAGCCCAATATATATGTATTTATGAAAAGTTGAGGCCCATAATTATTCGTATTTGTTGACTTGTGATTTATTCTCACGATAGATTTAGAGATCAAATTCTAATAAAGTTAGATTGGATATTTAATAAGAAGTATTATTCAGTGTTATCAGAACCGGATCGGACCGGTGGTTTAACCGGAAAAAACCGGAACCAGTCACTAATCCGGTTTAGCTCACTTAAAGAACCGCTTATGTTATTGGACCAGTCAAAACTGGTTAAATCAGCCGATTTTACTATAAAACCATTGAACCATTTCGAGTACGAACCCAGTTTAGTACAAATTTATTTAAAATTTCAGATTTAGAGTGGTATTAGTGAAAGAACGGAGATCAGAATCAGAAAGAAGAAGGAGAAACGGGGAAAAGAAGAGGGGAATATTAGTTGTGGGACCCATGACTTTAAAGGTCAAGCAAGATATCTCACAAGGCCCAATTAGACTCTTTGAAAAGTAAGTCCATTAATTTATCCTTTTAAAAGTTTAATAACAAATCCATCGAGGTGGATGGATGAGTAAATAATTAATTTTCATAATATATATATACAACAAAAATAAAATCTTATGTTCATATTAAGTACGAATTTCTTATTAATTGCAAAAAAATAGTGTACTTTCTCAAATGTTTATTTTTAACATGTAACGTTTAATTTTTTTTTGTAAAATAATATTTACAATTTAACTCTATTAGAGTTTCTATTTGATTTTAAGTTTATGTTCTTGTATTGTATTTAAAATTGAATTGTATGAATATAGTATTGGATTTAAATATTATGCTAACAAGATCAGATATGAAATTGACATACTAGTGAGTGCCAATCAATATAATTTTTTTTAAAAAGTTGTTCTAATGATTTATATAGTAAATTATAAAAAAAAAAACACCAGTGTACACGAATTTAAATTGATAAAAAATATAAATAGTATCATTTGGATTATTTATGTAATGGATTTTGTTAAAATTAAGCTTTATGCACGTAATATATTAACAATTTTAAAAAGTAAGGTAAGAGATAATAATTTAATATCAAACTCAACAATTTTAAAAAACCAACGGTTCAACCGATTGACCCATCGATCTGACTAATAAATCGGTGACCCGAAGCTTTACCGAGTTAATGTCCGGTTCGGTTCTGATAACATTGGTATTATTACGACTTTACGAGGTTATATTTGGTAGTTATTTTGAGCAATAGATGGATGTACGTGATTTATGACCTGTGGTCTGACATCATTAGGATCTAGATAGTTTGTAATTTGTAATATTTATTTTCTTTTCTTTTTTTAAACTGAGGTTTCTAACAAAAATGACAGCGGGTGAAGATATTTTCACCTTTTCAAGAAAATAATAAGGGATAATTGTTGGTATGTTGGAACATTCTAAGTTGTTTATTTTTTTCAAGATATTTAATTGTTTCATTTTTTCATTTTAAATAAAATACTTATCGAAAACTGATAAATATCTAAATTTTCTATCAAATTTGAAAATTACTTAATTCTTCACCAAACCAAATAACATTTCTCATTTTTCCTTTCTTTAATATAATTTTTTAACTTTTAATGAAGCTTATTATTAATCTTTTATATAATATGAAATGACTAATTTGTCACTCTCTTCAAATGAACACATTTGGTTACTCTAGATGAACAGTATCATCTACAGTACCATCCAAATTCTCTTTGACAAAGCAAGACTGCCAAAATCCAAAGTTCAGAGAACCAACTGTATTATGAATTGAAACAGGCCTTTTCCCTTTGACCCAAAACCTGAAATTTGACATAAACACTTAAGAGCTATGTACTATAAGCCTATGAACTTAAAATGATAGGTTGTGTAGGAGAAAATTTGAAGAAATTGTGAAAAAAGAGTATCAGCCTAATGACCACATAAAAGCCAAAACAAACTGATGTTAGTCCTTGACTTCATACAAATTCCTCTTTATGTAGTCGCATTTTTTAATTCTTTTTTTTTCTTCTGCAGCTTAACATCTATCTTTGCCAATACATATGCAACACCTTCGCTTTGTCTACACATATTAAGGTCTCTTTCTAACCTTTTTTAGTTTCAGAAAATATTTTATCGAAACTAATAAGAAAGCCTAGTGTCTTCTTCGAAAATTGTTGCAAATGCTCATTTATATATATCTTTATGAAGTTGCAAACTTACAATATATTTTTCTAGCAATCCATTAAATATTGCTGTAGTTAGAGACGAGAACCATGGTTTATTTCATGGATTTCAGTTACTGCTGACGTAGGTTATTATCAATCCTTTTAGAAAATATAGCTTTTTAGTTAGTAATGAGTTCCTCAAATTATTTTCTCAATTTTACTTACGTTGATTTAGGCTATTACCAATTCTGATTGACATTATAATTTTTTAGTTACAAATTAACACCTCACTTAATTTGTTGAGTCTTACTTGACACCGGTCCAGGTTAAGAGCAAAAAGGATAGAAACAAGTCTAAAAAGGTTGACATAAGGAGAGGAAAAAGAGTACACCGAAACTTTCTGGCTAGGCCAAGAATATGTATGGAAGCACATTCATCACACTCTTCCAATCACAACATAGAACAATCATACGCCGTTCTTGATCAATTAGGAATGCCATCATGAAGATCTATTCGAGACAACTTCCAATAGGTAATGTCACAATTTATTCTAAATTAAAACACTAAGAACACAACAACCTTTGTATTTCAATGTAACCCAATAGGGCTTCTTTTCCATATAGATTTCGGGACAAAAATATTGTTATAGTTTAGTGTTTTAGAATGTTTAAAGAGCGCTAATTAAAGTAACTATAAGAATCTGAGTGCGACTATATATGTTGATTCTTTTAGCATACCCCATAATCCCCTCATGGACAAAAAGGGGTATCAAAAACAGTGAGCAAATAAAAATAAAATTATTGGAACTTTAGTATCATTATAGAGTTAGACTAATATGACACTAATGTTATATAAAACTAAATAACATTATATCTTAAATTCTTAGATCTATTTTAAGATCCGTAATATCCGTTTTTACTGTTCAAGTACTTTATTTTGTACGGATCTTAAAGCAGATCTAAGGATTTAAGATGTGGTGTTATTTAGTTTTATATAACACTAGTGTCATATTAGTCCAACTCATCATTATATAGAATGACAAACGGATTCATTTCCAAAAGTATTCTATTTCTAATTTTGTTTTGAATTGAACTAAACTTGCTTCACATTATTTGTTGTTATAAGTTACTTTTTTTGTTTTTCTAATTGATTATTTATTTGTTCAAACAGGAGACTAAGCGATGCTTCTATTATTAGTGTTTCTGGCAAGAAAGGTATCTACCAAGCTTAAATGATTGTAGTTTTATTTGAGGTTTTAAAGGTTAGATATCTGATACGTCACCAATTTGTGAAGTCCCAAGAGCTTAAATGTTAAGTGGTGTTGTTGCAGGTACTAGATCATTTTCTCTTTGTATCTCTTTACAACTGGTGCGTTAGATTTTCCCGTACCAGCACTATATTTTATTATGGTATCAACATCATTTGTTAATTAATACATATCTTTAAATCACTTCTCAAATAAGAATGAAAACTAATGGATATAAATACATTAATAAAATTATTTTTCTTATTCACAGCATTTCAATTATGCATCAATCTTTCTTTATTTGATTTTTTGCCTTCTATATTTGCTTTGTCCACTCATATATCTATCCAATTCGAAACAAATAACTGCAATATGGTCCCAATTGGCAGAACTGATTTGCCAACTGATTGACAGTCTTAGCCCTCAGGTCTCATTTAACAAAGCATCAAGTGATGTGATCAGCATATAAGTGTTATGATTTAACAATCTTCTCTTAATAATAACATTTCCAGTGATGTCTATTGAGCCGGTCATTTGGAGCTATTGTTGCTGGTAATATTGTTGTACTGAAACCATCAAAGATTGCACCTGCTACGTCAGAAGTGGATAGATTTTGCATAAAAGTTTTACCAGAGTATGTGGATAGCTGTTGCATAAAAGCAGTATAATGGGGGTGTACCTGAAACTAAAACACTCTTGGAACAGAAGTGGGATCTTATACCACGTAAGACTACAAATTGTAGAGCTTTTGTAGCATCAAGTAGAACTATATCACATCTATGTAATTTATTAACTTTTGTTGTACAGTTTTTATTATGTTGTTATATGACCATTCATTATTACTATGCATAAAAAATATTTTATACACTTTTCACTCCGTATTAGAAAAAAGTTGCCGAAGCGTAGCGAGACCTCTGACTAGTTCTTTTATATTGTCCAACTATGAGCAATATTTTTTTGCATTCTAATTAATTAAATATTGAATGTTAATGTGAAAGTTTAGCTACTGAATTTGTATTCATGAAAAAACTAAGTTATTTTTTTTTAAATTTTGAAAGTTTAAAGTTAAATAGAAGTTCAAAGGTTTAAAAGTAAAAAATAGATTATTCTAATCAATCAAATATAAGTTTAAATTAAAATTAAAAAAAAGGAGATATTATTAATAAAAAAATGAGAATACTTATTTATTTTTAGTGGAGAAATAAACAATTTTATATTTTATTGAGAAAGCTAAATATTTACAAATTTATAATTGTTATAACAATAATTACCCCAAACATAAAATGAGAAAATGAAATGTGGCCATGTGGGCCTCGGTCTCTGAAAAAAAAAAATCGATGCTCACCATCACCAATGATGTGAAAACACGCGCGTCGGACACTCGGATTCGGGACAGCCTACCGGTTCGATCAGATGAACCCAACCAAAGCCGTACAAATCTTCGCGCCGAACCGGAACCACGATAAACCGCCGAAGGAAAACCCAGAAGCGACAAACGGAGTTCTGTTTATTTTCTCTCTTTTTTTCTCTCCGACGGAGAGAAATAGATCGGAAAGAACAAGATGTATCAGTGGCGCAAGTTCGAGTTCTTCGAGGAGAAGTCCGGTGGGAAGGCCGCGATCCCTGCCGAGATCACGGGAAGGATCCAGTGCTGCTCCAGCGGTAGAGGCAAGATCGCTATTGGTTGCGACGATGGTACTGTCGGTCTCATTGATCGTAGCTTTAAGCTCTCAAGCGCGTTTCAGGCGCACTCCTCCGCCGTCCTCTTTCTCCAGCAGCTGAAGGTCGGTTTTCTATGATAAATCGAATTAGAAAATAAAAATTTGATCAATTGAACCAACGTGAAATTCGAGTGCAGATGAGTGATTTAGTCAAACCATTGGTAATTACTGTAGTTTTACTATTCTGGCTTAATTATGGTGATTGATGATTAGTATTATCGGCTTCCCTGTAACAAAGTTCTACTAGGATTAACTGACGTTATGACTTTGGTTTGATTTGAGATGAGGAACTCAAGGGGTCAATTTCAACTGAAATAGCTTTTTTCTTACCCTCTTTCAATTTCATACTCCTTTTATAATCAGCAAAAAAATATCCTCGTCACTGTTGGAGACGACAAGCAGCCTTCTTCCCAACAGTCTTCTATTTGTCTTAAGGTCTTCGACCTAGACAAAGTGCAAGAGGAGGGTTCAAGCTCAAGCACTCCATTCTGTGTCCAGATTTTACGCATCTTTACTAGTCAATTTCCTGAAGCAAAGGTACTTACAAAAACAAGGTATTTTAATTTATCAAAGAGGACTAACTACATTTATTAGAATTAAGCAGTTCCTCATTTGTACAGATCACGTCATTTCTAGTTCTCGAAGAGGCACCGCCAATAATACAAATAGCAATCGGCCTTGACTCGGGATCCGTCTACTGCATCAAAGGTGACATTGCACGTGAACGTATAACACGCTTCAAGCTTCAAGTCGAGGCTGACAATGCTGGTCCAGTCACTGGCCTCGGCTTCAAAGCCGAGGGAAGATCACTCCTTCTCTTTGTTGTTACCCCCACTTCTGTCAACTTATTCAACTTAAGTGATCAGCCACCAAGGCGGCAGATCCTTGATCAGATTGGTAGTGAAGCTAATGCTGTTGCGATGAGTGATCGACAGGTAATTATGATATTACATCTTTCTTAGGCTATGGCCTGCGTTTTTGGAGGTCTAGGTGTATTGTTGCTTGGTAAGTTGCGTTCTAATGGGTAAACTATAAGGGATTTGCATTGAAAGTTTACATTACCAGATTCCAGTTTTCTAGTCAAGATAGGTGTTGGTAGCTGCCACTTTCTCTTGTTATTATCAATGTCTTTCTTTTTTTATTTTTTATTTTACTTGTGGCTTTCTGTTTGAATTAGGATATGTGATTTGAGGTCAGTTCTGGTCAGTTTGCATTTAAAGTTAGGTTCAGTACTGCTATGAGCTGGACAGCTTGTACTGTTTTATAATTCTTGAGCTCTGCATAAGTACTTTTTGTTACAACCACAGAAAGTTGTAAACAAAGTGGAAAAATTTGAGAACAGCTCTAGCAATTTTAGCTAATTACCTTATTTACTCAAGAAATACTTCGGATCACGTGATATTAAGATGGAATGGTGGTAATACATCAAATGCATAATTACACATATTGTGGATCTGTGATTTTTGTTCATAGAAATTTCTTTGTTTCAACTTTCTCAAACAGGATCTGATCTTAGGACGACCAGAAGCAGTCTATTTCTATGAAACTGACGGGAGAGGTCCATGCCGGGCCTTTGATGGAGAGAAAAGGTTCCTTGGCTGGTTTCGTGGCTACTTGCTCTCTGTCATTGGAGATCAGAGAAACAGCAGCAAAAACACGCTCAATATCTATGACCTAAAAAACCGGTTAATTGCCAACAGCATGGCTGTAGGTGAGGTGTCCTACATGCTATGTGAGTGGGGCTATATCCTCCTCATCATGACTGACAAAAAGGTGCTTTGCATAGGGGAGAAAGATATGGAGAGCAAACTTGACATGCTGTTCAAGAAGAACTTGTACACTGTTGCTATAAACCTGGTGCAGAGTCAACAAGCTGATGCTGCAGCTACGGCTGAGGTTTTGCGCAAGTATGGTGACCACTTGTACAGCAAACAAGAGTATGATGAAGCCATGTCGCAGTATATCCACACTATTGGTCATCTAGAACCCTCGTATGTCATCCAAAAGTTCCTGGATGCACAGCGCATCTATAATCTCACAAACTACCTAGAAAAACTGCATGATCAGGGGTTAGCCTCTAAAGACCACACAACACTTCTTCTTAACTGTTATACCAAATTGAAGGATGTTGACAAATTGAACCAATTTATCAAGGATGGAGATGGTGGTGGCGAGCACAAGTTTGATGTGGAGACTGCTATTAGGGTTTGCCGTGCAGCCGGTTATCATGAACATGCCATGTTTGTGGCTAAAAAGTCTGGTAGGCATGAGTTGTACCTTAAAATTTTACTCGAGGATCTTGGCAGGTATGATGAGGCCTTACAGTATATTTCCAGTCTTGAACCAAATCAAGCTGGTATGACTGTCAAAGAATATGGAAAGATTCTCGTAGAACATAGAGCAGCACAAACTGTTGATATACTGTTGAAACTGTGCACTAGAGATGCTGTTTTGAATAATGGTGATGCTAATGACGAGTCTATTATTATTCTTCCTTCGCCAATGGACTTTGTTAAGATATTTGTGCATTACCCACAGTACCTCATGGAGTTCCTGGAGAAATACACTGGTAAGGTCAAGGATTCGCCGGCTCAAGAAGAGATACACAATACCCTTTTGGAGCTTTATTTTTCAAATGACTTTAGCTTTCCTTCTATGTCACAAGAAAATGGCCTTTCTAATGGGTATAAAGATAGTGTTAGTAAAGAGAGTTTAACTAGTGAGAACAATGGTATGAAAAAAGATCCAAACCGAATTGAGAGGCAGGGGAAAGGGCTTAACCTGCTCAATTCAGCATGGACCACTGAAATGGAACATCCCATGTATGATGTTGACCTCGCGCTTATTCTGTGTGAGATGAATGGTTTTAAAGATGGCCTTTTGTTTCTCTATGAAAAAATGAAGCTATACAAAGAGGTGATAAGTTGTTACATGCAAACACATGACCATAGAGGGCTGATTGCATGCTGCAAAAAGCTCAGTGACTCGTCTCAAGGGGGGGATCCCTCTCTCTGGGCCGATTTGTTGAAATACTTTGGTGAATTAGGTGAAGACTGCTCAAAAGAAGTGAAGGAGGTTCTGACTTATGTTGAGAAAGATGATATCTTGCCTCCCATTGTTGTCCTTCAGACTCTGTCAAAGAACCCGTGCCTGACGCTTTCAGTTGTAAAGGATTACATAGCTAGAAAGCTTGAACAGGAATCTAAGCTGATCGAAGAGGATAGGAGTGCTATTGACAAGTACAAGGTTAGTTCCACTGTTTCTAATTAAGGCAGTAGGTAGCATTTATAAACCTGCCTAGTATGTTGCCAGGCCATAATTGTACTGTTCCTTGTAAGCTTCTGGTTTACACAATTAGCCTCTCAACTCTCAAGTAACTCCAAATTTGTCTTCATTAACTCCAAATCTAACCTAATTTATCCTCATCTACCATCAATTTAACCTAATTTGTTCTCATGTACCATCAATTGTAAACTAACATGAACAAGCCAATAAAGAAAACTCAACCAAAGATACAAGTATTGAGTTAATGCGGGTCAAAGTAGTCAACCTGGGGATATAATACACACCATACAGCCATAGCACTATGCTAAACATTTGCTCTTTCATGTATCCAGGAAGAGACCGACTTGATGAGAAGAGAGATCGATGATCTGAAAACAAATGCGAAGATCTTCCAGCTGAGCAAGTGCACTGCTTGTACATTCACCCTTGACCTCCCCGCAGTGCACTTCATGTGCATGCACTCGTTCCACTTACACTGCCTTGGGGACAATGAGAAGGAGTGCCCTGAATGTGCTCCTGAGTACCGTGCCGTTTTGGATGCCAAGCAGAAATTGGAGCAGAATGCCAGAGACCACGATTTGTTTTTCAGACAGCTCAAGGGGTCCAAAGACGGGTTCTCTGTCATTGCAGAGTACTTCAGTAAAGGTATTGTAAGTAAAACGGCTGTTCCACCGGGTGATAACATATGATTAGGGAGTTTACGTGATTGGACATTTCTTGCTTTAGTATTTTATGGGAAAAATTTGATGGAATTTTTTGTTGCAGTGTATGTTGTTGTTCATCATAATTCTTTTTTCTTTTTTGTGAATATGAACATGTTTGTTTTGTGGGTTTTTTTATATTTTTTTTATTTAATAATTGTTGTGATTACATTTTGTTGCATTTTTGTAATAGGTGCCAAGGTTTTTATAATTTAACAACTAAATAGAGCGTGCAGAAATTTAGCTGATCTGTTCTTAAACACGTGTTAATATTTTTTCTTCAAACATCTTTGGATATTGACGCCATTAGTTACATTTTTTTTGGAACTGGAGGTGAATGCTGTTTGTTGCTGGATTTTGTTGTAGTTGCTTTCCGAAAAGGGAAAGAAAATAAAATAGAAGTCGTGTTCTGTGCGAACTCGGCTTTTGAATCAGGGAAAATTTATTAGTGCCCTATTGTATGTGGACTGTCTTTAGCATTCTTTTTGTAAAGCCCGTGATGGAGAATTGCATTTTATTCACCAATAAATGTTATTGTGAGGGTGTAGCATAATGCAGAGTTAGCGCGAAACTTGAAAACTGCTTTTGAGGAATCAAATCAATTGGGTACATAGTAACACAACTTGTATTTTTTTTTGCGAATTATTAGCATTTTATTAGGTTTTTTGTCATTTTCGAACCAAACATTGAATAAAATGTATAATTATATACTAGTAATCGTGCCCGTACACAACAACGGGAGTAAGTTATGTAGTGGAAATCATTAAGTTTCTTAAAAAGGAGAAGAGATAATTTAAATCAAATTTGTAGAGAAAAATAGTTAAATACTATATTTATCTACAATATAACATATGTGAACTCTAGTGTAATGGTAAGAATTTTGGCACCAACAGAATTCAACTGGGATCGAATCCTGCCTTTAGTAGAAAAAGAGCTCAGTTTGCAGATGCCGTGTGTGGTTCAGAGGCGCGTTCCACGGGTGCAGCACGGTCTACGGGCACTGGGATCATATGCAGCATGATCAATATATACTTAAGTGTTGAAGCTCATAATTTAAAAATTTTATCTATGTGCGATCTGGAAATTCAACGGCTGAGCATCATTAAAAAAAAAAAACAGTAAATCAGAACCCTTGCAGAATCTAGACATTAAGCTTCTTCATAAGGATGAGAGATATGAAAAATGGTTTTTAAGTTGCACGAGCAATTAATTGAATTTTAAACTGTATAGTACTTGACTTTTGAATTTTGAAGCCATAAACCGAAATTGAAAAATTCGAACAATCATGTTTCAAGCATAAAAATTGAAGGAAAAAAAAACTATGTTAGAAAATAATTTTAAGGTTTCTCATGTCTCTTGTTGAATTTTGGATGATATAATAATGGTTTAATCAAAATTTTAAGCCCTAAGCCCCACATACTATATAACAAATGTGGAAAAATATATACAAGGCCTGTCTCATGCAACTAGTAATTTTAACCGACGGGTTACATCCCACTTTCTTCAAAAAAAAAAAAAAAAATAGTGCAACTATGACAACTGAATAGGAAAAATTCTAAAAATATTTTATTTAGCAACACGATGACTTTTAGTAATTTTAACTGAATCTAACTGAAAAATAACTGTCAAATATAAAAAAAGTTTAATTAGATATATAGTTTAAAGATTTAAAAAACCATCGTAGGAAAAAAGAAGATAATAAACTATAAATAATTAGACGGAGAGAGAGTTTAATCAGAGCCGTAGATCTAAAGCCATAGCTTAAACCTTTCGAACTAATCCAGCGGAACTTTGAATTCACATCGCCTGAGGGAACATTACATAATATTTCTGTTTAGATCCTGACCGTCCGATTATAATCTGCACAAAGGGGACCGTGTATTTCATTTCGGAAATAACAAATAAAGCGATCAGATTGAATCGCAGCTAATAATACAATCTATTTCAAATTTTCGACCGTTGTTCTCTCCCCAACCTTCCCAAAAGCATCATCCCATCTCTATCCTGAAATCTCCAAGGAATCTCTTACGAACCAACCCTTGGTAGGGTCCAAAACCATGACCAAGGAAAGCGTGCTGAGCCCGGGGTTCAGATCAGCCGCCGCCATGGCCGGATGGGACGAGGAGGCGCTCCTCCATGCTAGTCTTGTCGTAGACGACACTCCTGTGCGTGAATCTCGCCACAAAAGGCGCATCAACCCCAACTTCAAGACTCCTCCTTCCTCCAATACCAATAGGTACGAGTTAATTCAATCCTCATCGTTTTACGAATTGTTTTATCTTGGAAATATTTTATGCCCCTTTAGAATGGTAAATATTCAAACCCCCCTGACAATTTTGGTAATTTGCCAACAATTCCCTCATTTTCTCCCCCAGGAATCAGTGAAGAGGAAGTGGTTTGTACGGATTACTAGGCTACTTTATGTGAAAATGGATTTTGTTTTTAAAGTTTTTGCAAAGCTCATATGGGATATTTTGGGGTTTGTCAGGTGAGCATCAGAAACCGTGTAAAGTTGGCACTGAATCTTTCTGAGTTCAAGTACCTGGTGTGTTGGCTTTAAATTGGTCAAATTGAAATTGCTGAGTGTCTATTTTGAATTGGATTTGTTCATTAATCTTGGGCATTGACCGTGAACCTTGCATGATTTGTGAACTTGACCCTATCAAGAAATTACTTCTTACAGTGAAACATGATGCGAGTAGAGGGATTTCTGATCCCTGAGGAAACATGATGCAAAAATTCCTATTGTAAGTTTGGACAGCAGTTTCTTGACAATTTTATCTCTGTCTGAATCTTGAAATTAAGGAAAAGAAGACCCCGCAAGAGAGCATCTGTTTCAATCCCTGCCCTTGATTTATCTCTTGATGATGATGATAATGAAAAAAGCAATAATAAAGGTCCTCTTTCTCTCTCTCTCTCTCTCTCTCCCTCTTTCTGAGCATGTGTGCATATGTGTGCTTATTTTTTACTGTTATAATAATGGTGGTCACTGAGTCCCTAGTTTTGGTGCTTAATTAACAGAGAAGAGAAAAGAACTTGAAAAGGAGGCTCCAAATGAAGAAAAGAAAGTACAAGAGAGGAATTCCTTTGAGGAATCTTTGCCATGTATGGATCGGCTGCGAGAAGAGCTGTCCTGTGCTGTAAGCACATATTTCAGATTCCTTTTTAGTTTCTGTCTATATGTCTTTCTCGTGACATAATCTTTGTTTGTGTTGCTAGATTTGTTTGGAGATTTGCTACGAACCAAGCACTACCTCTTGTGGACACAGGTAATCCAAAACTCAGAATTGTTGTCATTTATTAATTCTTTATTTTGGAAATTAACAATGAATTGTTGTTTACAACAATCTACTAATCAGTCATAAAAAGCACTTTAAAAATTCACTAGTCCAAAAATATATAATAATCTTTCTTTTTTATATAATAATTCATTTCAGAAGTTACCAATGGAATTTTACTCCTAACTATTTACTAATTTTACCAGAAACTTTTGTAAATCAATATAATTAGAGATGTTGGGAAAAAATTCTGGGACATTTATTTCATTGAAGAAAGTAATTTGGAAGGGTGAACATTTAATAAATAAAGCCTTATTCCCTTTTTATATCTTATTTGACAGCTTTTGCATCAAATGCATCAAGAACTCCACTGCTAAGTGTGGAAGGCGCTGCCCCAAATGCAGAGAACTAATAAGGTAAAACCAATTATTACCATATCACGCACTACCAGTACCAGTACCTGTACTGAGTGGCTAAACAGAGTTTGTTATTAATTTTACTGATTTTTTTGTTCTTTAGTTGACAACTGAGAAAAACCACTATGCTGTGCACCAAAAGTTTTACTGAGGAAAGCAACAATGCTGAAAACAAGAGAGTTGACAACTGGTATTCATTTAGAAGTCCCCAGTAAATGTTGGTACACTACCAACATGGCAATATATTTAACTTAAGTTCAATATTATTGTTGGGAAAAGTGATGTCTGGGTTTAGCCTTCTTAAGCAACGAGTAAATAATAAAGAGGAGGGGGGTTCAAATGCTTCTTTTACGTCTCTTATTCCCATTAAATGATAAAATATATTCAACATTTCAATTTACATGTTACAAAACTTTCAGCAATGGGAGATCATGCACTATCAACACAGTTCTATGGAATACCATTCAACTCCTATTCCCGGAGGAGGTAGAAACAAGAAAACAATCTCATTCTGAGACAACAACTATCACTAATTCTAGCAGAAACAACAATAATCCCAGAAGCTTTGTCGTGGCCTCTCAATTGGTTGATAATGTGGCCGTGAGAAGAAGAGGTGGCCCGCATAGAATAAGCCAATCAGAGGATGCCACGTTGGCAAATAGGTTGCAGACAGAGGAGTATATGCTGGCATTTGGTGGGTCCGTTGAGCAGCAGAGAAGCACTATTCACACAGCCCGTGCAAATTTGAGAGCCATGGTCTCTAGAGCTTCTAGAGCTGTTCATATCAGATTTAGAAATCGGCCCACATAGCATGCTTGTCCTACTGTGAAAATACAAATGTATTTATGCTTAATCTATGACAATGTTTTATGTTTAGTTACTTTTTCTTTCCTTTTCTTTTTGTTGTGTAAACTCTTATTGTTTTCTCTTTCTTCCCTTTTCCTTTTGTTGTGTAAACCTATATGGCAGTGAGGACAAACTAACAGGAATTTGCTCCACTCCATATCTTATTGTTTGCTTGCTAAAAGTTATCACCATAGTTTATTCTTTTTAATCATGGAAGCCTTACTGATGAGTATACAACAGAGAAAAGAGGCCTCAGCTTATGTTCATCTCCTTCATATTGTATACCTCATTACTTTAAAAACTAAACTATTTTTATTCCTTATAACAAGTCCTAGAATGTCAGTGGCATCAATGTTCTCTATGCCAATTCTAAGAGGCAATTTTCACTAAAAATTGTAAAGGAAGCTTACAGGAGGGCTCTCAAACACCATGAATGGATAGCAAATTGAAAGATTCAAAAACCTTGTTGACCCTTGAAGTCCTCTTTCTATCTGTAACTGTAAATACCTTTTTCTTCCCTTTGCGTAGGTATTGATGGATTCTCTGGTCTTAGCAGGAATGTCATACCCGTCTATGTTGCAAGGTGCAGCGGATTTGCAGCAGGTTGCATTCTGTAGGTCCCTTTGATCACTGGTTTCATGAAATGGAGTTGCAGGAGTCCCTCCGCTCTTCCCTTACATCCGATAATTCCTTGCACCTGTTTTTGCGCCTTCGTGAGCATCCTGGGAGCCTCGCTTACTCTGTCATTACCCATTCTAATTAATGCAGTTGGATTGGTGTAGGTGACAGCAACAAACTAGTCTTGCATTTTACTTCAAAAATAATGTAGTAAAGCCAATAAGATATAGAATTACAAGACAAATCATTCACAACTGTGTCGAATCAACTGTCTAATTTTCAATGGAAATTGATACTAAGTGCTTTTTGTAATATGCATCGCAGATTATTGCATAATGAAAGCAACTAAATAAAATAGAAAAAAAAAACACCCAGAAAAAAATGTTTATATATATATAATGTTCTTTCTTTACTTGTCGGTTAATATTCCTTCCAATAGTCGTTTCTGTTGCAAACAAATGGGATGAAGGCACGAAGCTATATTTATATAACTGTGGTCTTACTGTGACCCTTATTTTTTTTTCTCAAAAAAAAAAAGAAAAAAAAAACAACTGTGGTCTACTGTATGGCTTGCCAAATTCAAAACATGCCAGATAGTCACACAAAGTATGTCGAGTTCAGAGTTGCTAAATATATTATATTTATATTAACAAATTTTGAGACGTCCATTAGAGCTATAATAGCTAAAAGAGTGAGGCTATGGTACTATGTATAGCGCATATATTGATCCATACTATGGATTAATAACTCTATTTTCGAAGTTCAAACAATCTATCTAATCCGTTCAACATGATCTTCATATAAAAATGTACTTTAGAGCAAATTTTACATATTTTACAATTTCTTTTATTATTCTTTTAGATGGGTAGAAAATCACTACTTTTGAATGTTCTAAAATTTTTAAATCAAGTTATTTTCTATCTATGTAAACATAATACTAAATTTAATTAAAAATATATATTTAATTTGATCTACAAACAAATTTCCTCGCTTCATTTCCATCTTCCAGCGCCAACTTAATTGGGTCTACATCTACTGCCTACTGATCAGAGACTAGGCTAAATTTGTTAAATTATAGGCCCAATAACTTGCACAAAAGCCCATTTTAATCCATCTCTCAATCTAACTGCTACAGACTCCACTACCTACACTACAGCGGTACAGGCTACAGCCCCTCTTCTCCTCCCGTGAAAATAAGCTCAAGAGTCTGACAGAGCAGCCTTACCAGACATCGACGCGATTTGTAACAATCGTTACTCTTTGTTCAGAACTTAAATGCTGAAAACGAGACTCCCAGTAAGTCTCTGTCACACCTCCCAGAGAAACCCTGGAATCATCACCTCGGTACTTCATATCATTGCACCCCACACACGCCCACGAACTGTTTGTAGAAATGCCTCATTTACAACAGAACAGCAATTCGAACCAACACTGGCAAAACCAAAAGAGCCACCAACCTCGGCCTACATCCACCTCCCCTTCTGCCGCAAGCGGTGTCACTATTGTGACTTTCCCATTGTAGCCCTTGGTTCTACTTCTTCCCAACCAGGTTATGACAATGACCCCAGAATCTCAAATTACATCCAACTCCTCCTTCGAGAAATCAAAGCAACCAAGCCAGTATCTGACAGTCAGACTCCTATTGAGACTGTCTTTTTTGGTGGGGGCACGCCTTCTCTCGTTCCTCCTCACCTTATTGCATCAGTACTTGATGCATTAAAATCCAAGATGGGTTTAGCAGATGAACCAGAGATTTCAATCGAGATGGACCCAGGAACATTTGACAATGTGAGGTTAAGAGAGATTTTAGAATTGGGGGTGAACAGGGTTTCTTTAGGTGTGCAATCATTTCAAGAAGAGCTTTTACGGGTGTGTGGAAGAGCACATGGGCTGAAGGAAGTGTATGAGGCTATAGAAATGGTGTCATCCTGTGAAGGGCTTAAGAATTGGAGCATGGACCTGATTTCTTCATTGCCACACCAAACTGAAAAAATGTGGGAAGAGAGCTTAAAGTGTACTGTTGATGCAGGGCCCACACACGTCTCAGTGTATGATCTCCAGGTCGAACAAGGAACCAAGTTTGCACAGTTGTGAGTGTTTTGGATGTCTTGGTCAAACATCGCCGATCTTAATGAAAAATGGAACATACATTTACCCAATTATATATAAATTGCTCCAATTATACAACAGCTGCATTTTTATTGTTGCAATCCAAGTTGGAATCTGCCTTTTTTCAAAAAAAAAAATTCTTAAACAAATTATACAGTATTCCGTTGTAAGATACACCCTTTATATCCCTAGGGATTATTTAAAGACAGTGAAGTTCTGAACATGGAAATTTTACATGTAATCGTTTTGGTACTAAATCAAAATGCTATGTTCTTGGCTTTTCAGATATACACCAGGAGTATTCCCTCTCCCAACTGATGTCCTATCAGCTGACTTCTATAAGATGGCTTCTAAAACCCTAACAGAAGCCGGTTACAACCACTACGAGATCAGTAGCTATGCAAAGGATGCGTACCAATGCAAGCACAATTTGACATATTGGCAGAACAACAAATCCTTTTATGGGTTTGGCCTCGGCTCTGCCAGCTATACCAATGGCATTCGTTTCTCTCGACCCAAGAGGTTGAAGGAATACGCAGAATGGGTCCAAAGGCTTGAAGATGGTACAGTGAGTTATGGTACCAGTGAAGTGGAGGTGAAGGAGGTGGCAATGGATGTGGTCATGTTGTCCCTTAGAACTGCTAGAGGACTGGATTTGAAGGAATTTGGAAGAGAATTCGGATGGCAGCTTGTCGGTACATTGTGTGAGGCATTTAGGCCATTTGTGGATAGAGGGCTTGTCATTCCTTTGGATCGAGATAGGAGAGTTTTAAGTGGTGATGATTTTAAATTTGGAGAAGGGGAAACAACTTATTTTGTCCGTCTGAGTGATCCTGATGGGTTTTTGCTGTCAAATGAATTGATTTCAGTTGCATTTGGTGTTATAACACCGTAACTCCGTAAAGGTTTTATCTTTTGATATGTAGTGGAAAAAGAAATTTATACAATAGTTTCCAAATGACTTGGCCAAATTTGTTTTAGGTATGTCAGCATAATTAATTACGTATAAAATCACAGGAAATGTAGATGTTTTCCTAGAAAGAGGCAGGCCTCGTGTTTTTGAGCCATTATGATGGAATCTTTTTTTTTTTTTCTTTTTTTTTGTAGCCTATAAGCTTTGACGGGAAAGCAATATTTTTCATTATAATTTATTGAATATGAGGGAAATTAGATATTTCTACCCCAAATGAGCACCCGCATTTTTGACCGAGAATTTTCCAATTACATGACACACTATATTTTGAGTAAAGCTGTTGTGCTCACCAAGAGGATTTGATAAGCATAGCTCCAAACGTATATCGGATTGATTTAAAACATTAAATTTAAACTGTTCAAATTCATGTAAATGCAAAATTTTGAAAATTTTGAGTTTATTTGTTACAAGGTAAGCAGTCAAATAAATGATAAAAATTGAAACTTTTAAATTAACTTATAAAAAGTTCATTTTTTTGACAGCTTGACCTTGTAGTAAATAAACTTGAAACTTTCAAAATTTTGCATATACATGCATCACTCATGAAGTATATGAATTTCAACAGTTTGGATTCAGCTTTTGAAGTCAATCCAATATATTTTGGGAGTAGTGCTCACCAAACTCTCTTGGTGAGCACATCACACCCTAGCTTTGCTCCTATATTTTTATAAGTCATTTTAGCGATTCGAAGTCCGAACAGTCCATCTAAACTGTTCAACATGATCTCAATGATAAAATGTGCTTGAACCAAATTTTATATTTTTTGGAAATTTTTTAGTATTTATTTATAACACCTTGTTTGGATGGAGAGTAGAGGAAGGGACGGAATGGAAAGAAGGAAAAAAAATTATGTCAATTCGTGTTTGGTTGCAAAATTATGTCGGAGGTGAAAGGTTTAAACTTGTATCATGGTAATCAATGGAGTTGGTTCTCTTTCCAATTTGGAATATAACGAATGAAAAGAAATTTTGTTGCAAACATTTTTAGAAAAAATAATACAAATGTTCAACCCTATATCTTACATATATAATTCTCATACAAATGTTTTGTCACAATCTTAAGCAATCACTGACTTTCTAAATTTTAATTAATCAAACAAGAAATAAAACGGAAATAAAAGCTAAATTATTTTTCTCTCACTAATCATCTAAATACAGAGAGATCAAATATATTACTCTTCCTTTCTATTCTATTTCATTCTCTTTTATTTTTCACCTCCCCTTCCTTCCTATACACTCCATCCAAACATGGTTTTATAATTTTGGAAAATCGTTGTTTTACAATGGTCTAGAATTATCTAAAAATAAAAATTGTGTACAAATCTTAACAAATACTTCAAAAGTTTAAAAAATATAAAATTTGTTCTCCAAGCACATTTTAAGATGGAGATCATGTTAAACGGTTCGAATTAACTGTTTAAATTTATAATTGTTAAAATAACTTACATACATAGTGTTAAAATTTATCACTATAAAATGATGTAATTAGATCCTCCTCTGTCTCTATATAAAATTGGAAGTTTGGAGAACACGAGGTCAATGCTGTTATTCGTTATTAACTGGTTGGATAAAATTGCCACGACAACTTTTGCTTATTTTAAGATGGGTTGCGATAGATAATGATAATCAGAGGTTAACATGCACATATTCTCTTGATAATAGTAATTGATTAAATGTACCAGTACAAAATCAAGAAAATAAATAGAATATCTCAACAAGCAGAATTCTTGTCAATATATTTGTTGTCGGTACGTAATTTAAAAAAAGAAAAGAAAAAACAAGCAGAAAATCCATGAAAATAGAGAAGACAAGTCTTTTTTCAAACTCGGAACTGTAGAATAGTACTGTAAAACTAACATCAGAACTACACACTAATATCACAACAATTTATTTATTTTTTTAATTTTGGAAAAAAAAAGGGAAACTGAGGAAAAATCAAACGAATGTAGAGCACTCTCTTGTGTAGCTAGGTCATCGCTGTGACGCTGTTCCCACTTTTCTGTGTAACACCAACACACATGGCACAGCATGCATTGTGTATAGGGGTGAAACTAAAAAATTTAGATAACATAAACTAGGGCTATTTTCAGATTTTGTTCTAAATTTTATTTATTGAAAAAAAAAGATAAATTTTAAGATAGGACAATTATTAAAAAAAATTACATGTGATGAATTAAAAAAATATTATATATATATATATAGGGTCCGGATAATTTGCTGCCGGCAGCATTTCTACCGGCAGTGCTGCCGGCCCTTTTTCGTGTTTGTGATGTCCAAACAACAAATATAAATCATTAGATGTTTAATCTATATTATAATCTACTTGAAGACCAAATTTTACATTTTTTGAAATTTTTTTATTATTTATTAAACTGGTTTGAAAACTGCTGATTTCAATGCTGCGGAAATTTACTGAAATCAGCGGTTTTCAAACCAGCTTAATAAATAGTAAAAAAATTTCAAAAAATGTCAAATTTGGTCTCCAAGTAGATTATAATATAGATTAAACATCTAACAGTTTGAATTTGTTGTTTGGACATCACAAGCACGAAAAAGGGCCGGCAGCAAATTAGCTGGACCCTATATATATATATATATATATATATATATATATATATATATATATATATATATATATATATATATATATATATATATATATATATGAGTGGGGTTAAAATGCACCCTCCTTTTTGTGCTCCTAACGTGCACCCTCCCTCGTATCTTCATTTTTAAAGTTCAAATTGTTGATTCGAATCTACCAATGTGTTCTACATATTAAAATGTGCTTGGAGACCAAATTTTACATTTTTTGGAAATTTTTTACTATTTTTTCAGAATTTTTTATTAAACTAAACAATAATAAAAAAATCAGCACAGTGATGATTTTCAAAAATTCTGAAAAAAATAGTAAAAAATTTCCAAAAAATATAAAATTTGGTCTCCAAGCACATTTTAATATGTAGAACACGTTGGTAGATTCAAATCAACTATTTGAACTTTAAAAATGAAGAAACGAGAGGAGGATGCACGTTAGGAGCACAAAAAGGAGGGTGCATTTTAACCCCACTCTATATATATAGAGAGAGAGACAGGCTAATATGCTTTCGGCAACACTTCGGCCGAAGTGCTGTCATCCCATTTTTGATTTTTCAAAATCCAAACAGTCGATCCGAACCGTTTATCTTGTTCTCCATATTAATATCTGCTTGGAGACCAAATTTTACATTTTTTGGAATTTTTTTGCTATTTATTAAGCCACTTTGAAAATCGCTGATCCAACGGTGGCTTGCCAAACAGTAAAATCAGGGGTTCACCGTTGGATCAGCGATTTTAAAAGTGGCTTAATAAATAGAAAAAAAATTCCAAAAAATGTAAAATTTGGTCTCCAAGTAGATATTAATATGGAGAACAAGATGAACAGTTCGGATCGACTGTTTGGATTTTGAAAATTCGAAAATGGGGTGGCAGCACTTCGGCCGAAGTTTTGCCGAAAGCATATTAGCCTATTTATATATATATATATTAAAACTATTTATACCGGAAAACAACACAGTTAATTGTGTGCAACTCTATATAGAGTAATACAAAAAAAAATACATAACACTTTTAAATAAGATACGAGCAGCAAGAATATACTAATCTTTGGATCAAATGAGCAAGAAAAGAAAAATAGATGAACGATAAATATTCAAACGGCATGGCTAAAACTATTAAATTCAAGCAATTCGTGAAGTATAGATTAATTAATAAAATCTAAACTCATAAAATCTCATCAGTTGTGATCTTGTGAATATAAATATATATTTTAATTTGTTTTTTAGGATTGCTAACTATTCTCCATAAAAAGTCATCTTTCATCCAGTACACAATTCATCCTTCTTCTTTTTCATTTTAAATACATGCACAATTCACTTCTTCTATTTATGCATCAACAATCGTGATCAAACCGGACGGGAAAAAAATAGAAGATAGATCGAACATTCTCATTTTCTCAGCTAAAAAAGTAAAGGCTATGTAACATGGAAAATATGAAGCACATTTGGAACCGTGTTATTATATATTTCCTTGCCTGATTTTTCAAGGTGCCCAAATTTATTCGAAAACACGTTTGTATATTCTACAGACGCATAATAGATGATTTGATTCAATTTGGATTAGATAGGAGAGCAGAATATTTATTTTTTATTACAGATTTTACGTATGTAACTGAAACCTTTCAAAAATAGTGAATTTGTTTTTAAATCAGAAGTTTTGGTTTAGGCATAGTTTAATATTCTTATACTAAAGATATTGCTTTTAATGTTTTAGTCAATCCGGAAATGTCAGAAAAGTTTAAGACAGTTTAGAAATAGACAAATAGTTGGGTAGTATTCCGAATTTTTTTTAGAAACCATAAATAATTAAATTATTTTTAGGGAACCAATAAGATTACTTTTTTTTTTTTAAAAACCATAAGGACCGGACGGTCCGTCCGGTCTCAAAATCATTTTTTCCCCAGACCGGATGGACCATCCGGTCTCACTTTTTTTTTTTTTTTTTTTTTTTTTTTTAAAACAAAAATTTTTTTATTTTTTTTATTTTTTGTATTAAAATATTAGAAATGTTGAATATGTTTCTTTGAAAATAGATGAAATACAATATAATTTGATTTATTAGAAAGACTGCAACAAATAACCCGGATCAATATTTTTCAGATCGGATTTTTCGTAGCTGTAAGAAAAATTAATATATTTCTTTATGTGTTATTAGAAAAAAAATAAAAATACTTAGATTCTGAGTTATTGATCCCGGTTCAAAAGTCACTTCTAGGTAATCCAGAAAATATTGTGATCCTTCTAGGACATTTAATTTATAAAAAGTTGTGTCTATTTTTGAAAAAAAACAAAAACTTTAAGTTATTTAATGATTATTATTCAAAAAGAATTCTCAAAATAGATACAACTTTTTATAAATTAAATGTGCTAGAAGGATCACAATATTTTCTGGATTACCTAGAAGTGACTTTTGAACCGGGATCAATAACTCAGAATCTAAGCATTTTTATTTTTTTCTAATAACACATAAAGAAATATATTAATTTTTCTTACAGCCACGAAAAATCCGATCTGAAAAATATTGATCCGGGTTATTTGTTGCAGTCTTTCTAATAAATCAAATTATATTGTATTTCATCTATTTTCAAAGAAACATATTCAACATTTCTAATATTTAATACAAAAAATAAAAAAAATTCTGTTTAAAAAAAAAAAAAAAAAAAAAGTGAGACCGGATGGTCCATCCGGTCTGAGGAAAAACTGATTTTGAGACCGAACGGACCGTCCGGTCCTTATGGTTTTTAAAAAAAAAAAAGTAATCTTATTGGTTTCCTAAAAATAATTTAATTATTTATGGTTTCTAAAAAAAATTCTAGTATTCCAGTCAAATGAAGGAAGAAAACCAGAGTCCAGACCGTATTCTATTTTTTGCGTCAAGATTCTCTAGAATCTCGTACACCGGACCGTTTTGCTTTATTTTATGCCCCCTAATTATTAATCCATATCCTTTGAGGTAACAGAACATTTCTGTTTGGATCAAGGCTGTCCGATCGTAATCTGGGCCAATCCGGTCTGAGGTAGAATGCACAAGCTGCTTTAATAGACGAGCGGATTCAGATTGGACGGTACAGATCGAAACAGAAATATTGTGTTACCTCAGGTGATACGAATTTCCCTAATTATTAGATTCATTAAATCTTGCTTGAGACCAAAATTGAATCTGGCTTTGGCTGCGGCGATTCTTTAGTCGTCGTCACTCCGCATATCTCTCCACCAGAATTGTAACGTTACAATAGTGGGCCCCACGAAATATTGGTACCAAAAATATTTGTTCTTTCCATAATTCCATTAATACAAAATACAGAAAAGGCTCCTCTCCTCCTGTTCCCAAAGAAAACACCTTTTCAGATCCGAGCAGTTGTTGTCTCCTTTCTCCGCATTTGAATTTTAAATCTCTCTTTTCTGTCTCAACCGCTATTGGAGGAGGAGCAGCAGAGAGACAGAAAGAGAGAGATGGGAGAATCGTCATGCGTCTTTCAGGATTTCTCTCTCGCTTCGCAGCCTTCGACCAGCGAAAGAATGGTACGCAACTAGCGTTCCATTAGAATCTTGCTGTAGAATCTTTTAGTTTCTTCATCTTACGGTTTTAAATTTCTCTTTTTCTTGCTTCTTTTCTCAAAGAGTACCTCAGATAGTACATATTAAGATCTGTATTGATTTACGTAAATAATTATCTTTCTTCTTAAATTGAACTACAGACTAGTGCACAATCCGCATTAGGCGAATCGGTCTCTTTCGGAAGGTTCTTGTCAGAGTCGTTAGACTGGGGCCGGTGGTCATCTTTTAACCAAAGGAAATACATAGAGGAGGCCCAGCAATACTCTCAACCCGGCTCTGTTGCTCAGAAAAAGGCATTCTTTGAAGCCCGATACAAGAAGGCGGCTCATCTCCGTCAGTCAATTGCTTTGATGGAGCACACTGCTTCAAGTGGGTTCGATGATTTTGATCAAGAATCGGCAGTAGATAGCTGTTATTCTAAAGATGATTCCGTGTCTAGAGGAAGGGAAGAGAGTATGGTTGATTCATTTTATTCGGCTAATGGGGATTCATTTAATTTTAATTTGAGAGAAGAAGAGGGTGAGGTGGAAGTACAGAAGGATGAAGAGACGGGTCGGGTTATAGAAGATAGTGGGTTCATGGATTCTTGCTCAGAGAAAATTGTGGCGCCCAGTACACCAGAAAAGCAACCACTTCAGGTATTTTAATTTTCTCTATTGACAGCATAATAGTACTTTGCCAATGAGGAACAAAAGAGTTTTTGCTTTAGTTTGTTGTAATTGCTAGAAATAAGGCCTTTGCGGCTTTGCTACTGCTAATTCACAGGATTTATTTTTTCTTAAGTAATTGTTGAAACTGAGAATTCAATCCTGTATATATACAACTTCTTTCAGGAGAGCTCTGTGACTAATCAGCCAAGAAATTACTTTACTGAGGAATTTTCAAGAACTCCAAATTTAGAACCTACAAAAATCCCAAAACCATCGTTCAGCCCAACTCCCCGCTCTAATAAGGTTTCATACCTGCACCACACAAAGGAGAATATTTCCAGTCCTAACAGAGTCACAGGTCAGGGAGGCAATTCAGTTGAGAAAAAGAGATTGACCCCAAAATTTGTGCATTCATTGACAAAACAACCTGTTGGTGGGGCCTCAACTCCCTCGAAAGCTGACGTTAAAACAAAAATTGCGAGATTTGAAGCTGTGAGCAAGACACCTCGAAGCTCTATATTATCCAAATCAACTTGCGTTGTGAGTTCTCTACATGGATATTTATTATTTAATTAGAATGAATTAAGGCTTCATACCTAATTCCTATCACAAAGAACAAAAGGAGGAAACCGATTTTAGAAATAAACAATTGGTTCCAGCTAGGATCTGTAAACTAAGGTGTTTTGTGCCTGTAGTGGCAATACATTCCAGTACTGAACCAATGTGTCAATTTTGACATTTTTAAGGTTTTTCTGAAACGTAATACTTCTTATTGACCCTCAATTGAGTTATAAATATCCCTTTATTCACAAGTAGGCTTTGAACTCTACAATATACCAGTACTTACCTTTACTTCTAAATTCTAATTTGTTATTTTACAGGGATTCAAATTTGCTCTTCAAACACCACAATCAGAACCCAGAAAAACATTATGGGATAGATCAATCTTTTCAGGGAGGAAAACATCAGCGTCTGGATATGGCAATCCATCAACCGGGTTAGTACTACTTAATTACAGCCACATAGAGAACAACCGGCCACAAAATTTAATTGAAGTATGACTATCTTTTTATTATTCTTTTACCAGGAATTCGGGAGGGGCAAGTAACAAAGTTGACAGATTGCAGGGAGAATCTACAGTTTCTTTTAGCCGTAAAAGTGAGAAAAAAGAGGAAAAGAAGGTGAGCTTTGTCTATTGATAAAATTATATAGCAGGGCTAATATACAATTTCTTAACTGATGATGTCATTTTGCAGACTAATTTGGAACATTTATTTATGCAGGAAATGGCTGAGAATGAATTGAGGGAATTCAGACGGAGTCTTTGCTTCAAAGCCAGACCACTACCTGATTTCTATCACAAAACAGAACCTATTAAGGAATCAAACCGAAAGGTAACACCTAATGTGGTTGAAATTGACAATTTTCAATAATAAATTGAAACTCAAATCAGAAGAAAAGTTACAGAGTCGATTTAATGTGATATTTCTTTCTACAGATGACACCTATCTGGTCCCAGTCACCAGTAACAACAAGAATTAGCAGCTCAAAGGAAAAGCCGAGTCAAAATGATAACTCTTTGCCATCTCAGAAGCCACCTCTGTCAAGGAACTCCAGTTTCAAGAGTAGTACTGGAGCTCCCAATGTTACTTCTTTCTCAAAGGAACATAATAACAAATGGACATTCACTTTCTCAAGGAGGTGATATGAAAGAAAAGAGTGTAGAAATTTAACCAGAGATTAATTACAGCTTATTGGAGGTTTCTTGAGATTAGTGAAGTCTACTAATTTAATAAGTGTTTCTACTTTGTCATTTGGGGGATGAGAAAGGGGAAATTTTTTTATTTTTGTGTAGATATAGAGAGTAGCGGTTGAGAAATTAATCTAAGCTAATAATTATTCTGCGTTAGTTTGGTTGTGAAATTTAGCTGCCTGAACATAGTTTGTTAAAAGTAGTTAATTTTGATATATGCATGGGTACTGTTGTGTGTGCAGTGACCTATACTTGTGTTCAAATGCAATTGGGTAGATTATAGTTCTTTTTATACTTGTGTTCAAATGCAATTGTGACCAAGAGTAAAATCTTCTCATTGCCTTCTATGGATTGGGCTATTCGTCATTCCAAGTACCTGACTCAAGCAAATTGAAACGGACGGCCCAGATTTACTCTCAGCCGGTGCTTCTTCGGGATAGTGCAGGAGGCCATCCTCCCTCCCCCCAACCCAGTCCAACTCAAGACTCAAACTCACACGTAAGATTTAAATCACCTAATATCGGCCCATAATGGCTCTCCCTTTTGGGCTTAGCATCCCTGCAGTCATTCATTGCGTCGCCTTTCAACGCTTAACCTAATAGCTTTTATCAGCAAAAGGCAAATGGCACTTTAAACCGTGGATTGAATGTTTTGTTTGTCAGTACTCAGTTACAGTACCAGTTATAAATTCAATTAGCCATAAGCAAGCTCTCGAAAGAAGATAAAAGTTTGTTTTTTTAATAACAAGTTCCATCTTGTGTTCTATGGTTAACTGGATATACATTCATGTATTAGCAATATTCATATAAAAAATAGCGAACAGAGTTCTGGAAACAAATTGTTTTATACTTTTATGCATCCAGTAATGCATATATCTATTAATAAAAAAAAGTGTACATTTTTTTGTGTTACTTAATCCATTTAAAAAGAAAATTCATACCGAAATGCACATTAATTTTAAAATCCTTCGGAAAAACATTTGAATGTTTTTTGTCTTTCAAATATAGACAGAACCACACTAACAGTGCAGTTTCACCAGCTGATGGAAGTATACCAATAATAGTGTGGTTCCAACATCTTTCGGGTAATTGCAATCAAAATGAGATTTGACATCTGAAAAACACTTAAATTTTTCTCAAAAAATTTAATTTCTAATTTCTAAAAAAGATCCAAGCATTATATGGTTTCTAATATTATTTGCCTGTTAAGTCAGATTTTTGTGCATCTCAACTCTCTCTCTTCTTTTTAGGAAATGCTTTAGTTTACAACCAAAAGAATATTCTTTTGTAAAAAGCGAGATTGTAATCGTAAGAACCGTTTGAGAGTATTTTATATGAAATGGAATGAGATATTAATTTGAATTTTGACATATTCAGTATCGAGGAGGCATCCGACCTTTTTGCCTAATCATGGTTACGTTTTTTTAATTAATAATTTGAAATTCAAATTTCAAATAAAAACATTGACTTTAGATATTATTTATTTTTAAATTAACGGATTCACATAAAAATTCAGAAAAATTGAAATTCGTTTATAAAGATCAAGAACTCAAAAAATCAATGGTTGACCAGTTGCATCACTGATTTTTTTTTTCAATCATTTGAGCATGAACAAAAATAAATTCTAAATTTTAGAATTCTATAAATGAATACATTAAAATAAAACAAAATCAATCATTCATGTTTATTGTCAGAAATTTAAATAAGTAATTATATAAAAAGGTTGTGCTCGCGATGGTAGATATTGTCATAACTCATAATTAATAAACAAGTAGTTAAGATTAAATAAATATAATGACATCTTAAATAAAATGTAAACTAATCTTCAAACAATAAACGAGCAAAATTGACCATGTATAGTACTGAAAAAAAAATTATATCTGCATCAATCAATTTTTTTTTTTCTTTATTTGGGTGTGCAGTAAAGATATTACATAATTAATGATCTAAAATTCATAAGAAAGCAAAGTTTTATCCATCAAAGTAGTTATGATTGATGTTAATTTATTTACCCCGTTTCGATAGGCAATGTTATTATTCTGAAATAAATGTATGTTTACCTCAATATATTACGATCTTCTAGGTAAAATTTTGCTCACAACAATCGAATCAACAATCCCTGTTAAAAGTAATTTCTTTTACATAGCTCTCTTTTTAACGCACTGATTCGGTTTATCAATTTCCTAGGCACGTGCTAAGAATAAAAATAAACCCGAGGACACAACTAGTGGTGATGAAAGGATTAAAATAAGGTAATAAAGATAATATCTGCTCTTTAGGTACAAAGATGCATCTACCGAGGAATTCAAACACATTTTAGCTTTGATTCAGTTCTTTTTAGCAAAGGAAACCCATAATTTAATTATGTTCCCATAAAAAAATGTCCATTTATGGATTCTTTTATGTAAAGATGGACAAATGAACAGCTTTGGGTGGTGCCCCGGTGCAGAAATTTCTTTTCACATGATCCCAATTTTATTTGATTTATTGCATAATTACATAATCCAATACGGATGCGTAACTTGTCCGAAGCTCTTAATGATCTTTGCATATTATTCCTTTTTGAAATTTTCCTTTAATTTAAACCATGATTTAATTGTCATTTAATGATGTAATAATTAATAAAGTCTTTCCATTTTCACAAAACGTGTAAATTCCAACATACAAAATGTTATTTAAAATCTCCATTATTGTAAAAATGGAGGCCTCCCTTATTCTATTTCTGATATGTTATATTATATCTCTCATAGAAGCAATTGTTTTTGCCCATAATTCAAAATAGAAAACAACATAATTTAATATTAAATAAATAACAGTTAAATTCATAAATTACTACATTTTCTATATGATAATAGAAATTTTCTTCTATTATAGATAAATAATAATACTAATTATTATTAATTACGAAGATTATGAAACAAACTATTATTGATATGATATTGAAAAAAAAGAGCACTTAAATAGGTACAATAGTTTGTATTATCGTATAAAAGAAGAAATTTGTAATGTCGTATATAAAATTTATTAACTCACCAAACTAAATTGTTATTTATTTAATATTAAACCATGTTATTTTCAATTTTATATTTCTGACCAAACCAATTAATTCCATCTTGTTTGCAGAAAAAATAAAACATTTGACAAGATAACGGAAGCCTCCATTTCGAAAATAATGGAGATCTTAAAGGGGCTGTTCGACAACCATCCTTAAGAGTGGAGGATTAAATTTTTTAATCCTTACAAATGAGCACTTGTTCGGTAAGATAGTAGGATTAAAAATGAAGCCTTAGTTGAATAAAATATGTATTTCATATGCAAAGACCTAAATGACCCTCCCTCCTCAAATACTCATTTCTTTACTCTTGCAAGCAAGCTTGAGTATGATACATTCTGATACGAACAAATTCAGAGATATTAACTTAACTAGTATAATATTAATAATAAAAACATAAACTCCAATCTAAATAGATTTTTAAATAATACTATCATTCAACAAACAAGAGACATAAGCAATTAAAAAGGAAGAAAATATTACATATTTCTTAGTGCGCTTCAATTCAACAACGTTTTTTTAACAAAATGTATTACAAGCTTCAAAGTAAATCTCAGTTGAATTGTAATGTCATAGCCTTTTAAACAATAAATGGTAATTGATCCGTTGTGCCTTGCTTGTTTTATTTACAGTACAACACTCTAGTTTGTTTTATATGATTTTCATTTTCTACATAAACGATGTAATAGCAGCTTGATGAGATATACAAAACAGAGATTCAAACATATCTATTTTCCTTTCTTTACCAGAAAATACAAATGAATAACAGCCTATAAAGGCTTTTATAGCTTTTAATTTCAATACAAACAAAAATAGCAGAATTGTTTATTTTTCCACTTCTTTTTTTGAGAACCAGGTAGCAGCTTATTTTTCCACTTCAGCTAACGGAATGTGCTATTCGATTCAAGAAATGCTTGGTTATTTTAAGTTAAAGCAAGAAATTACAAAAATCCATCAAGAAGCCATGGCGGAAAGAGAGGATACAATGAAAAGAAGCAAGAGGCGGCAGCGACAGCAGGGAACACGAGAGAACTGCTAGTTTCCATTCCATCTCCGGTCAGCAAGAAAAGAAGGAAGAGGCGACACGAACAACTTCGCATAAAGGAGCGGCAGGGCAAAAAAGAAAAGAGGCGAAGAAGAAAGAAAAATTGTCTTTGTTGGAAACCTTATTGTTACACATAAACAATTCAATTCTATATGTCACTATTGATTTACCTATGCCAAAATGACCATTATGCAAAATTCATCAATTCTTAGGGAGCAGACGCAATACCTGACTCCATTAGCGTATTTATGCAAAGCTTCTCTCAAAAGCTGTTGATGAACTTGTAAAACAGCGGCAAGAAAAACTTCGTGCCGATGTAGAGGTTGAAGCGTCGGCAGCCTCCTTAGTGTTAGGATAAAGCCTTCCAAAACTACAAGACTGCCCTTGTGAGATCGTGTTCACAATTTCTTAATGATCTCACCTCTCTATTCTTTAATGGAGTAGAAGTAGAGAAGACTACAGAATTGACTAGATGACGGCTAGAAAATTCTGTAACTTTTCGTATATCCTTGTGCTTTGGGGACCAACCTATTTATAGAGATGTAGAGTCGGCATATTGCCAAACCCTAACCCTAACCCTAAACCAATTTTCTGCCACATGCCAACTTAAAAAACGTGCATCAAAAAACGTGCAACTGTATCAAAATCTGTGCAGCAGCTGAAAATTTGGTTTCCTTAATTGCAAATTTCAGAATCAGTCCATCAATGATTTGATTTTTGCCTAAATTGTTCTACACATTTGTGGACCACATCCTAATGAATATATTGATTGTCTACTTCCTTATTTGATCACTTTAATTGACAATCATATATGATAATAAACAATGCATAATTAGATTACATATATGCTCAATGTTGGCATTAAATCCAACGAGGTTGGCAATAAATCCAACAGTCTTATCCAGGTGGATCTCAAAATAAAGAGCATTTCAATATGAAGATACCTGTGACGTTAGATTTACAAGCTTGTTCTTAAGAATCATCAATTTTGATCCGAGAACAATGGAGTTTCATTTGCTTTTGCACCTGGATTTAAGTGGTAGACTTGGGAGAGAAAGTATAAATAATAATAAAAAAAGAACTGGTTCTTAAGGAACAAGGGTAAAATTGTCCATAAAATCTTTAAAAAAAAGGCTCTAAGAGCATCTACATCCCTGAAACTCTTGGAGTTTCTAAATAATTGTTAACTAATTTTTAAAAAAATTATCTCTGAAAGTTTCTAAACCCTCACATTCCTGAAACTCAAAATTAGAGTTTCTTAATTGCCACATCAACAAATAAATTACAAGAGAAAAGAATTTCAACCAATTATTTGGCCATGTCAGAGTTTATAAACGGTTTCTTATTAAGAAACTTTGAAGCAAAGTTGCTAAATAAGAAACTTATCTACATCTCTGAAACTGGTTTAGAAACTGTCAAATTAGAAACTCCAAGAATTTCAGGAATGTAGATGCTCTAAGGAGGGGTCGGATCTTAAGACGAGAGGGTAGCCTCAAGCTAATTCACTAAGGAGCTCTCTTAATCTTACTTAAGGAGTGCTTGTTCGGCAGGATTAAGAGAGATTAAGGCCAAAGGAAGCCTAAGGAAGTCACGCCGAACAGGTACAAATGGATTTACAGTGCAAAGAAAATACTTCATTCCATTAAAGGGCAATTAATCTTTGAACGAAGATGGTAATCCGCTTGGGACAAGTTCCGCACCAATCCAATACATGAAATGATGAAACCAAAATCCATGCATTGTGATTCACTTTCCATATAGATCAAAATAGCCAAACCATGAAAATTAATTGAGGATCGTTTCTTTGTATTTGTTTCTAAATTCGGTTCTTTTCTTCACGATCTTCTGTGCCTTCACATTCTTGTAGTTTTGCGGGTCAAGTCTGCAATAATTAAACAATTTTATGCAGTATTTCGTTACTTGACTAACAGTAAACAAAAATGAATAAAAATGCAACAAAATTTAATAATTATGATCGATCGGTAGGTATAAACCCACTAAAATTCATCATATATATAATATTTGTTAGTATAAGAATCATAAGTTCAACCATAAAGATGCAAGTTCTATCATGAAACAACATAATGAAAATATTTATTTGAAAGAAAAACATTTGCCTTGCTGGCGCTACCTTTATATTGTTATTATTATTTTTTAAAAGAAGGCGGATTGTCATTTTCATTTCTGAAAAAATTAAATAAAAACATCAATTGCAACTAAACTATTTGATTCTCTTACCGATCCTATACAGCCTGTATGTAACATCATTGCCTCAGCTAGCCACACATACACACACACACCCGCACCAACTAAAATGCCTCAAAAAATGGAAATGCCTGAATAACTAATTAACTTGTTACGAGAGGCGTTTAGCACCTCCATCAGTTGATATAAATAAGCTAGCCAGTAGCCCCAAAGCAAGAAAAAGCAATAGTGAGAGCGCAATAACAAATTAATACAAGAAATAGTAGATGGAGAGATCCGGGCCAAGGAATCGTTTTTCCAAAATCCTTTCCAGAGCCGGTACCACCGTAAACCAGGCTGTTGCGAAGTCTACCGTGGGTAAATACTTCAAATTAGAAGCTAGAAAGAGCACCTTCACCAAGGAGCTTCGTGCTGGCATTGCCACCTTTGTAACCATGGCCTACATAATCTCAATCAATGCTTCCATTCTTACTGACTCTGGTGGTCCATGCACTGAGTATGATTGTACACCGGTACACAATGTAACCGGCCCAGCGTGCAAGTTCGGTATGAACCCAGGCTACCAGAGCTGTCTAGCAAGAATTAAGAATGACCTGACCGTTGCAACATCCTTTTCTGCCATGATTGCATGTTTTGCCATGGGCAGCATTGCGAACCTTCCATTGGCGCTGGCTCCTGGCATGGGAGCGAATTCCTTTTTTGCATATAACATGGTGGGGTTTCACGGCTCTGGGGCCCTGTCATACAGTACCGGTCTTGCTGTCGTGATGCTAGAAGGGTGCTTGTTTTTGCTTTTATCTGCAACCGGTCTACGTTCAAAACTAGCAAGATTGATACCCTGTTCTGTCAGGCTAGCATCAGCGGTAGGTATCGGTCTCTTCCTTGCCTTTACCGGGCTTCAATTTCATCAAGGCATGGGTCTTGTGGGTCCAAGCAAGTCTACATTGGTTACCCTGACAGCATGTTTAAAAACCGACTCTGCCACGGGTGAGTGTCTTGGCGGTTCCTTGCAAAGCCCAACTTTCTGGCTCGGTACCGTCGGCTTTCTCATTACTGCCACTTGTTTATCCAGGGAACTAAATGGAAGCATGATTTACGGGATAGCACTGGTCACAGTGGTTTCTTGGATAAGGGGTACAAGTGTCACCATTTTTCCAAACACTCCACTTGGCAACTCCAACTATGAGTACTTCAAGAAGGTGGTGAGTTTTCATAGCATTAAAAGCACAGCAGGGCAAATTAGTTTTACAGGTTTCAAGAGTAGTTCTGTTTGGATTTATGTGATAACGATACTATACATAGATATTCTTGACACCACCGGTTCTATGTACTCCATGGCTGAATATGGGGGGTTCACCGACGAAAAGGGTGGATTTGAGGGAGAATATCGTGCGTTCCTTGTAGATGGAGGGACCAGCATCATAGGGGCTGCTCTTGGGACCACTACATTGACCACATATGTGGAATCAACGGCCGGGATTAGAGAAGGCGGCCGGACAGGCCTCACTGCAATCACTGTTGGTTTCTGTTTCTTTATGTCGCTGTTTTTCACACCTTTGCTCATGAATGTGCCGCCATGGGCGGTTGGACCGTCGTTGATTCTGGTAGGAGCAATGATGATGAAAGTAATAAAAGAGATAGAGTGGTCAGACATGAAGGAGGGGGTGCCGGCATTTGTAACTATGATCCTTATGCCACTTAGCTTCTCTATAGCCAATGGCATTATTGCTGGTATTGGGATTTATATCGCACTTCATCTGCCTGATTATGTCATTAGAGTTTGGAGGTGGGGAGCACGACTGAAGAATGCAAAATATGAGTCAAGTAACCAGATAACTGACTTGGCGAGCACCGATGTCCTGGAAACACCAGTTTGAGATTAGGTCCTTAATTTTGTGCATTAAAATCTGTCTTATTTTATGAGATAAGTTCCGGGATTAATTTTCAATTGCTGTTTCAGTTCACTGCTTTGCATGATCAATTTTTCTGATGGAGAACTCTTAGGGATGTGTAATTGGAAAAAGCAGGAGTTTGCAAGTGATATCTGAATTCTGATTTCTGAATTGCTGTGATAAAGCAATAATGAGTATGTTTTAAGAAAAAAAAAGAGGGCCCTGGGCATCTGTATATATGCATTATCTTGCTTTATAATTGCATTTACTTTCAAGCTAATAGGCAAAAGTTATATTATTAATTTATTCTACATACAACAAATTCATGGAAATTTTAATTATTAGGATTCAAGTCAAAAAAGACAAATTGGTCCTGTTAAAAAACCAAACTATAATATGAGCTATATAACACCAAATCAACAATACAAATCGCAAGATGACTCAATCTCATCCACCAGACACCAGCCATCAACATCGTCCTCCGCCAATTCCCTTACAAAATCAACAAAACAGAAACCAGTGTCATGCTCCACCTCTTCTTCTATCTCTAATCCCAATGTGTCGGCTCTTTCCTTATCAAACATAGAGGCATCAGATTTACCATGAGATATCTCATACCCTTCATAATTATCAAATTCATCGTAATCATAAAAGCTGCTTGTCAATTGATTCAGCAGCCCACTGGCTGACTGACCATCAAGTCTAACCCACCGTGCCCCACATCCTGGCCCCACAAGCCTGTGCGATACCAATAACTGATTCATAGCCACATCATGCCGGCGATGTTTGTGGGCCTTCTTGACTTTAGTTCTGACCTTAGAGACAGGACGATCATGACAGCCACCACATCTGGGCGACCCACACTTGCTGGTGAAACGAGAATGGTTTGTTGGCTTCGAGGAAACTTTGGTCATGAAATTTGTGGTGGGCACAGTTTTGAACTCGTTTACCCTTCTAGGACTTGGATTAGAGTCTCCGGGATGGATCTGAAAACAAAGAACCATCCCATGTTGCCTTCCCTCTCTTCTCATTGAAAGAGGTTGTCAAGATCTTCTATTAATTAATTGTGGCCGTTGGGTATTACACTGCCTTGATGCAAAGCTCATATATTGCAAATGATTTCTTGGATGACAAGGTCATAGCTAAGATATGACTTGGGGTGCAAGGTTCAAAAGGCATGACCTGATATAAGTATTTGATTATATCCAGGGGTGGATCTACTGTAGCACAGGGGCAGTCGTCTTGCTTCTCTGAATTTTGAATTTTAGTGGTGATTTATTGATATCGATTGATTTTGTCCCTCCCTAAAATTTTTTTTGCTCCCTCTAAATATTTGATTTATAATTCGAGTTAAATTTAGTGTTAAAATCAAAATAAATTTTTTGAATGATGATTGGTAATATTAATTATAAATTATAGGATTAAAAATTATAAGTCAGGATATTAAAAAATATAAGTCAAAATATTATTTTTTTTATCGAGTACCCAATTAGTTAATGGGTTAAAATTCGATAAGTTATTTAAACCCAATTTGATATTTTTTTGTTCTCCTGACGAAAATCCTAGATCCGTCCCTAACTATATATATATTACATGTTTTGTATAATTATTAGTTATCGACACAGAAAAGGCAGTACGTAGTTGTGTAGTGCATGTCCTAATTACTTTTGGTTCTAGAGTTCAAAAAAGGAATATACATTAAAAAAAACTACATTCAATATTTTTGGAATAACTCTACTGAACGGGCTTACAAGTTCCAGAAAAATTGGTCTAGAGTTTGCATATACTTGTTCATGTCCTTAATTCAAGTAGTAATTCCCAACCCTCCTTAATAGTGGACTGATAAGGGATAACTGTTGTAGGGTTAGGATTTACATTCTCTCTTGGAGAAAGGACGTCTAGATGATGCTTTTGATTTTCCTTCTTTCTCTCACTATTTACTACTGAGAGACTTGTAACCATGCGACAATGAGCTAGGATTTATTTAGGAAACTTTGTACTGGTGAATTGAGTTGTACCAGATTCTATTTGATTAATTAAAACATGTATCTCCGGCTTGAGGGGTACTAGAAGTAAATGAACTGAGAATCCTGAATAAAGGTCGATATTACAAAAGAAAATAAGAAAATCAATCAAATAAGAACAGAAGTGAAAGATCGCTTATAAAAACATTTGATGTTAAGCATATTTATTTACAGATGTAAATAGTAAATACCCTTTACGAAATGTTTGGAAGACAACAACAAAATGTTCACATTCCAATATATTGATTACATATCCAGGACTGCTACTATATTTTGAATTGACTATGAAAAATATCAATAGCATTGATCCATGACACAATTACACTTGTGCAGATTCAGGCTTATCTGAAGGTCCCAAGAATGGCTCTGCTTGTTCAGCTGCAGTTACAGCTTTGCCTTTGTCTATCCTTTCAGGGTAGAGCACATAATGTTGCACTATGAAGAGCAAGTCGAAGAATACTACTTCCTGCATTCAGTAAACAATTTATCCACTGAGAAAAATATTTTACAAAACATCCATTCAACTGTTTGAGTATCTTTCAGTCCAATGAAACAAGGAACGAGAAAAACTTGATAGCTCACAAGGAAAATGTGCTACTTTTTACCCCAAAAAGGACCTACTCCGTGTCAGCATTTGCAAGGATATATACAAAATTGTTGTTGCATAACCAAAAGGATTGTAACCAAGTTGGGTGCTTCAAGCACCAAAACAGCAAATCAGTGACTAGACGATACAGAATTATAGTCATCTCTAAAATCTTAATTTGCTCAACTAGGCTGCAAAACTAGACTAGGAGTTACAACGTTGTAGGGACATTTAAAAAATGACCTCCAAAGAGTTAAGACTATGACAGATTTTCCAAATCCTTTTCAAGAACGATCACAAAATAGAACCCGAAGTTTTTATCTGTGGAATTTACTGGGACAAAGTTTTATCAAAGAGCAGGTTCAAGAATCCAACAAAAATAAATTGCCCAATAAAGCCATAACTCAAAGTTAGATTTCCTAGCTAAATTAGAACTTCCAAGTTTTGGGTTTATGGTAAACTAGTTAAGCAAATGAACTTAAGTCCATTAAAAAAGATGAAACCCTAGACATGGGCTCATGGCCAATGGTGACCCAGCAAATTGTTCCGGAAAAATATATAGAGAAGGGTCAATTTTAGCTGTCCATTAAAAAGGAGGTCATTCTAAATTTTTTTCCTAATTAGTGTCAAATTAGGGACTACTTGTTTTTGAGATTCGGAAGCAGCTAATATCAAATAAATGCAGCAAGTAGAATAGCAATAAGAACAAACATGTAAAGTTGCAATGACAGAAAAACACCAATTTGCAAAGATCAGATATATTTTACTTACCAAAGAGAGAAGTGTTTTGCCGATGTTTCCATAGAAGTTCACGAGAGAATCTGCATATGACATTAGTGCAATCAGACAAACACAAAATAACTTAACATACAAAAGTAGGAATAAAAAAGAAATCACGGAAGAGGCCAATGCAGTAAATGATATCTATACCAGGACATAAACATTACAGTTAGAAACCAACAATCAGACATATTAACAAAACAATCCAAAACATAACAATAAGAAGAGATAAATCAACAGATTACAGCAAAGCCAATCATGCCTAACTGGCACTAACCAGTGCCGTTACTGGTAAAAGATGGAATATGGCAATCCCATCCTAGATACAAATTGCAAAGCTGTGCAAAAAAAAGAAAAAAAAAAAAAGTGACTTACTTTGGTCAATAGATTGCACTCCCATTTGTCCAAAATTTAACACACCTCCCACTAAGTCAAGTAAGATATTGCCTATGCTCCACCCCACTGTGCTCTTGCGACTGAAGTTCATGATAGCCTGATATGAAAGACATAAAGGGGATGAGAGATATTAAGTTAGAAAGGAAATGACGGGTGACAACCATTAATGCGTTGACTCTCATAAATACACGAGGTTACCAGGCTTAATTAGAGGGAGATTGTCCTCAAGAAATACAGTTCTTACTATTCAAGTGAAGGGATATGTCATACATGTGTGAATTTCAACAACATCACTCCCCATAAAAATAATATTGTTATTTTAATGAAGCTAAAGATGAAAAATAGTAGAATTAACAACAAAAGGTAGGAATATGAATCTTTCTCTTAAGTAAAAACCATCAAATCAACTAAAAAGCTGCAACTTCACAGTCCAGACTAAATCCTTACGTCATTGGAAAATAAAAGGGATATATCAATTTTTTTTATATTCAAGGTTCTGAAGCTACCTGCGGAATATACTTGATTGCTGTCATAACAACTTGTATGGAGCTGAAATAGCAAAATATAGAATATCAATTATATTTATGTGTGTGCGTGTGGTCTTATGCACACATGCATGTGCTCCAGGGTAAATGTGCTATTTTGTGCTCTCTTCTAGCTGTCAGATACATTGAAAGCCAAGCCCAGTAAACCCCACTAGTAAATACCAATACCTTGTTATATGTTGATCTGTAAGGTTTTGAGTGATGCATGAAAATGAATAACTTACTTGAAGACAGATATAAGCCAAAGCCATGAATGGTTTGGCCAGGCCACAATTACACAAACCAAAGCAGCTGTCCAAACAATTGCAGTTATTGCGCTGCCAACTTTAGAGACCTTTTGAGTCCCACGCTGTTTGTATAAAATAAGTATTAGAAAATTGTCCTTCTAATTCACATGTCTTTTGGAATATTGAAACTAAATTCATATATCATTTTGGTCTTAAATTTCTTTGACACATAATGCTATCCACATTGTGGATGAGGTACAGAAGTAGTATTCACTAACCCAACTTTTGGTTGGGTTAGTAAAATAGTGAGCTAACCCATATAAGAAAAACAAATAATAGTGGGTTAGTGCTATTCTTGCTCCATCCAAACATCAAATAGCTCAAAAGAATAGTGCTATTCTTGCTCTATCCAAACGCACCCTTAAGGCATTTCTTCTACGTTTATTTCATTTGCTTGACCTTGCTATTCACTTGGCTTATTTCAGAAAGAACCACAACCATTAGTACCAAACAAAAAGAATGATTTTGTCAAAAGTCCGATCAGTAAGACTCCTAGATGAAACAAAAAGTTTTGGAAATAGGAATTCTGGGGACCAAACTGAGGATCCCATTAGAATTTTAGGACAACTTGTTTGTTTTAATACTGCACAAACCCATCCCTCCACCATTAAAACCAAAATGAAGAGAATATGAAAATAGCAGAGCATATAGATACTCACGTCATAAATGATGACTTGAAACAAGGTAAAAGCTGTCAAGGCAACAGCATGTATGGAGAAACAAACATCATTTAACGCCACAGGAATCATCTGTCAAGGGAAAGCAGTAATAAGATATGCTCATATAATGAACAAGTAAACAACACAAGGAATATACCTTACTGGCTTACTGTTTGTTGCACAAATTTTTGGACATTTTTAATTTAGTTTTTAATTAAGGTCTCTCCTTAACCAATAAATTTCAACTTAATACAAAGAAAAACATGTAGGAGTAGCAACCTCATCTCCAAATTTTTCATGGTACTGCCTCTGTATCACGGGACTGAAGTACATAGCAGCGTTGTATATGAGATATGAGGAGTGCTTTGTCATATTCAATACCAGAAAGTCAAAGTTTAACCCCACCACACTGTAAAAAGCCATCCAACAGAAAACCATATAAGAAGGAAACATTCATTAACACAAGTGGCATATTTTTAAATAAGAAGAAATTTTCGAATTTTCTTTTATCATCATTTCTAATGTACTAAAACAAAATACAATTTGTTGAGAAGCTTTCTGTAAGTACAACATTGCGTGATAATATATAGAAAGAATGAACTAAATTTGTGAACAATTGGCTGCATTTTTGACTGGTAGCATTTTCACAAAGAGAATTCCCGTTGAGTTGGTAAAGATAAAAGATTTCACTGCTTTCTAATTTTGCCCCTGGAGGTTATACACTGGTAAAAGCTGATACAGTGCCTTGTAAAGTCACTATAAGCTCATAATGGCTCTGACCAGCATCCTAACTAAGTAAAGCCAAGACAAATCACAGCACAATCCAATTGAAACGTAGCAAAATCCCCAATTAGAGAGGAAAACACCAAAATTATCTGATCAATCATCTAAGGTACCTTTTTCTCCGGTAGTTGAGAATAACTTGGGGGTAGAAGCTGAACGACCAAGAGAAGAAGGCGATCCATCCAAGGACGTTGTACGTGATTTCAAAGTAAATAGAATTCCAGGAGGCCATTATCTCTTCTCACTTTCCTTCTTCACTGCTACAAGGAAGATTTGTTCGGGGGTGTTAAATTGTTAATCGTCTTTTTATTTGAGGAAGAAAAAGGGACCAATTACCAGTGGAGACCCCGAGGCTTGCGTTTACAATAGTCCACCGTTGAAATCGACGGTAATTTGCAAATGTGCTCTGAGTTGATCTTATTTACGAAGATGCCAATGATGGGAGAGAGAGACACCCGGGCTAAAACGGGAAAAGAGTGAGAAAAGAGTTTTAGTGCAAGAAGAAAGCGCGATGCAGAGTCAGTTACAGAAGAACCCGTATTATTGCACAATTATTGCATAGGATCACTTACTTTACGGCTTGAGATTAAATCTTGGAATTCGGATCACTGTAGGGACTGTATTTTTGGGTTTTAAGATTCGTGCCACGTTAAAAAGTACGATTCAGATCTAGTAATTGTAAAAGATTCCCTTATCAGTTATTGGAGAGGTGTGAATTCGTTACAGAATCCTTCTATTTATTTTCCTTCTCTGTATCTGGAGAATATCTGGGGAAAGTTCATCGGTGACGAAATGAGAGAATCCAACTTTTCGGGTAAAGATTTTAAGAGAGTAGATTTTGCTTCATGAAGCGCACGGGTTATCGAAACAGTATATGATGTGTATTATTTATGCGCTCGTAAAGCTAAAATTGCTCTGTTAAATATCTGTCCAGATTTTCTGTACCATTTCTCCAGATCTGATTCTTCTACTGAGTCACGAAATGCTCTTAGGAGTAATATCGGGTCGGATAACTTCTTGACTAGATAAGGCCCATGCACTAAAGGGCTTTCTCGGTCCCTACAAGGTCCAAAAGACGATAATAGATTTGGGCCGAGCTTCTGGACTGGAAGAACAACGCTAGAAAAACACTCAAACATTATGCATTTCAAATGTCAAAATGCAACAATAAAATATATTCATTCCTAACATTTATTGTTTTACCGCTCATGAGGTTGTGATCCTACCACTGGAATTTGAGGGACTGAAAAAGAATCAAAGAAGCCAGTACAGAAGCAGGACATAATAGGAGGTAAACACAGTTGCTATGTTGGGAGAAAATGGTGCAAGCCTCGGGCCAGCGTATAACTAAAAATTTAACAGTTCAAGACAGGTCACGGCCGACGTACAACTAAGTAGGCTCCTCTTGCTAATATGAAAGCCTGAAGGTTCTATCTGTCAGAATTTGCGGTAAAGTGTTATAGCATCACATCGTTAAAATTTTGGTTGATTTGGGTTGTTCGTTCTAAATAGAGAATTTATAGCTGAAAAATTAGAGTCCTGCTACCCAGCAAATCTGAAATAACAGCTGACAACGTGGTGGTGTTTGGTTGTGAACTAAAGCTAAGGATGTCTAAGTTGAACTTAGACCGGACTAAATTATTCGTATTTGGTTGAGATCTAAAGTTATACCATGATTTAAGCTATTTTTTTGTTTGGTAGGAATTTGTTGCTTAAAGCATGCATAACTTAATTTATATTTGACTAAAGATAACATATAGTAAGGAATATTAATGAATTGATCAAAACTTGTGCATTTTGAGATTGGTGCAACATTCTTTATACCAGTATCTAAGTACCTGACCATGCTGGTATGGTGCATTTTGAGATTGAAGTTAATTCTTTTTTCTTGTTCTACTGGAGCTCCTATGTTTAGTTCAACTGCATCTTATAATTATTAGTTTCAACACTGACTTACCAGAGGAGATAATGTACCAGTTGGCACACATTGTACCAGAGGAGATGATTCACACTTTTTTCTCAAAAAATATATGTAAATATATTGTCTTACATGCATAAGTATTTTAACAATGAACAAAATCTGATTGAAATGAGCCAAAAAGGACACAATAACCAGAATATAAACTTGAGAGAAGATTATGGTCATACATTAGTATCTTACAAAAGTCTTACAATAGTCACGAAAAGTTTAAACTTGAGAGAAGATTGAAACTGCAAAATATATCTTTTACCGTCAGAAAACAGCAACAAAATGGCCATATAAAAAATATAAAAGCTATTATCTTCTGTGTATGGCCTTCAAGGAGATTCATCAATCTTCATTTCCAATACTGCCCCTCACCCTTGGCCTGATGTTTCAGCGACAGCTACAATCATCAGATTATTGGTATCAGTACCAGTATCCTCATCCTTGCTTGTACTCACTTTCATTCCCTCCATTCCTATTGAAAACGAAGAGGTGGGTTGTGAGAAAGGCAAATGCTATAGAACTTTTGCAATAACCTCCCTGAATATAGAATTTAGTACGTCATTCCTAAGTCATCCATAAAGGTGCTTAAACCATTATGTTCCAATCCGTCTCTTCTCATAAATAAACACGGTACCCAAGATAACCAGTAATCTATCATAAGCAAAAACAACACTGTCGTGCCAGGCTAACCACTCCCAAATTGGTCTAAATGGAGAAGACTTTACTTAAATATAGACATTGTTTGCAGCCTTGCCAACTTTTTTTACCACAGTTTGGCATTAAGTAATATACTACAAAAAGAATACTGAACTTTCATAATGGTGTTCACTATTTTTCCCAATCTAGTAAACTATAGAAAGTATTTGATCAAGCCTCATTTTGTTCCCATGTCCAAACAACTCTATCTTTATCAGGATTTAGGAATATTAGAAATATATGTCAAATTCTTCCCAATCTTATTTCAAAACCCCTCCTACAGTCCTTCTAGAAGTAATCATTAACCTAAAACTCATAACAACACCACAAAACAGCAAGTCAAGTTCCCCTGACAATTTAAAATAAAGGAGGAATTGTAGCCAAATCTAATTTTCATGTCCAAGGTTTCATTCAAGGCCCTTCTTTTCCTAAAACCTCACGACTTCAACATTAAAATATTCATGTAGCAGCTTCTTCTAACTCTCCAAGCCTGAAACCTCCTTGTGATGTTATATTTTGACAATGGAGAAACAACAATACCATGGATAAATGGAATGTAGTTAAAATCACAGTAAACTTGTACTAGAGTTAGAGCACAAGTGCATTTTCAGCCTTACTTGAAGAACCTATGAAAGGTTCTCTTTCTCCAGGAATAGTTACCACATTGTCCTTGTCCTTGTCCCTCTCCTCTGGGTAGAGCACATAATGCTGGACTATAAATAGTAGATCAAATAATATGACTTCCTGCACTAAACAAATAATTTCGTCATTCAGCTAATTAGCTTGTAAGACTCATTTATGCAGATACACAAGTCCTGAATTTATGTCTCATCAAACTTTGGGATGATCTTAATTTGTTTACAGTTTTCTGATCTTATAAATGCATTATTAAGCATCGGCTTTCGCGGATGGTATGGAGATTAGAAATTTATAATTTTACCTGAAACACACCATAGAGAAATTGAATGTGAATTGCTTCTAAATTAATTGTAACTTTGTAAGGTTCTTACCAAAGAAAGCAGTAGCTTGCCAGTATTTCCGTAAAAGTTTACAGTAGAACCTACAAAATCATAATGTCTAATTAGGGAAAGAAAAGCAGTATTACAAAAACAGTAAACATCAAGAACTGTAGAACCACACCAGTTTTAGCTGATATTAAAACATTGCCAACAACCAGACTCGGCCTATAAAAGATGGAAATTCAGAACTGCAATCTATTATATAAACAGTGAACCATGTCCAGGTGAATAAATCATACCCTGGTCAATAGATTGTGCACACATTTGTCCAAAACTGAATAGGCCTCCAAAGAAGTCAAAGAAGACAAAGCCTATGCTCCACCCTACTGTGCTTTTGCGCTTGAAGTTTGTGACAACCTTAATAGGAAAATGAAGTCAAGAAATGAACTAAGATATCGCGCAGCGTTAAAATATAACAGTCACAACAGATGCATTAGAACTATTGAAGCGAAAAGGAGGTATCAATTTGATCGACCAAAAGTATACATCTTACTTGGCAGCAAAGAAGATGACAATAAATAGAAAAGAATGTCAAACTAGCAATTTTTATATTACTGAAACATAGAAACAGGATTTACATATCAGATTCTCTTTAAAGGTGCAACCTCTGGTACTGATTGCTATATTATCAAAAAGTGAACCAAAATAGCAATACAAACTCGTACAAGATGTATAATACCTGTGGGATATACTTGATTAACGTAATGATGACTTGTATGGTGCTGAAACAATGAAGTTGTCAACATACAAAAAAATTAGATTTTCAAGTGAATGTAAATGTAGAGAGAAATAGAGCATTTTGTCTCTGCAGGTTGTCAGATTGTTTGCATTAGCTCCATAACCTAGAAGAATCCAGTAAACTTACTTGAAGATGGTGATAAGCCACAGCCATGAGTGTTTAGGCCAAGCTACAATAACAGAAAACAATGCCGATGTCCAAATTATTGCAGTAATTGCAGTACAAGTCTTAGAGATCTTCTGATTTCCTCGCTGTTCAAATCATAAACAGAACAGGGGAATAAAAAATTGTGCTAGTAACAAAAGAGTATCTTGAATGGAGGGTCGTTTCAGGAAAATCTCTACTTTGGTCCTAATAAGTGTCGGAGCCGCATTGAACTAGGCGAGGCAACTGCCTATCTCTGGATTTTGAAAACAGGGTATGGGTATGAGTCTACGTATAATCAGGTTGTTGCCTACCTTTGACAACCTACGGTCTAAATTGGTTAATTTCGTAATCTGCAACCTGTTAGCCCTACCAGTAATTTTTTTTTTTGCCTATCCCAGAAAAAAATCCTAGCTGTGCCACTGGTCCTAATTATCTCCATGGTACCCTTACCATATGCACTGCCTCCTAATATCTCTTCTACCAAATCAATTCCCTTCTGGTAATCATTTTCATCTTTGGAATTCATAACTCAGGAGTTTAGATAATTTCATTATTTGTTTTGGTACTTCTGCACTTGGTCATTCTTTGGATACAACAGTAACTGAGTTTGAAACCTACGACCCCCCCACTGAGGGGACAATACCATAGCCAATTGTGCTAAAGAAGAATACCAGAAACTCAGAATTGCATGTCCTATAATGCCTTTTTTCATAATCCTTTTTTACTTTTTGTGGGCGTCAATTTTAGTTTATTCAAATAAAGCAAGAATACTAAATCGCTAGTAATAATTTTACGAGATTTGAACCCTATCAATTCAAAAGGATGTCACATTAAAATGATATTTGAGACCAGTTCTGATACCTCCTCCCTCTCAATTAATTCATGAACAAATCAAACTATATAAAATATAAATAGAGCTCAGATTTACTAACTTCATATATGAAGATTTGAAACAAGGTAAAAGCTGTCAAGGAAAGAGCATGAATGGAGAAAAAAACATCATTTAGACCTACAGGAATCATCTGTTAAGAAATCAGTTGTCAGGCATCCTGACATGCTAATAAACAAGTACCCACAACGATTTTTTCACAGATTAACAAAAATAATAAACAATACCAACCTGATCAGGTCCGTACTTATCATGGTACTGACTTTGTACCTCTGGACTGAAGAACAGAGCCGCATTGTATATAAGATATGAAGTGTGCTTTGTCAGGTTCAGCGTTGGGAAATCAAAATTGAACCCCACCACGCTATAAACATCCGTTGTCAAATCATGTCAATTAAGGAAACATGAATGCAAACCATCAGCCTCCCCTTCAACCTTGCCGAGTGGTGCAAATAGAAAAAAGAAAAATAATTGAAGTACCTTTTTCTTCGGTAGTTGAGGAGAACTTGAGGGTAGAAGCATAACGACCAAGAGAAAAAGGAAATCCATCCAAGTACACTGTACGCGACTTCCAGGTAGATTGAATTCCAGAAAACCATGATCTCTTTAACAGTTTCCCTTTCCACTGCTTGGGATTTTTGGGAGGCTCAGTACAAAAGCTGAGTTTTCCTTTCAATTTGTCCATTGGGCTAGAATTTGCCTGATCAGTGAAAAAATGGTCTAGTTTTGTTTTTTAGCGGGAGGTAACTTGGACTGGAGAATGAGAGTAAGGCCAAATTTCCAGTTGTAGGTTACTAGGTTGTAAGCTGAAACCACAAAGCGAATAAGCGACAGTAAGGGGGCGTTCGGCTGATTATTATTCGCCGTGGAAAAAAAAAATTTGTTCAGACTTAAACTTTTATTTTCATGATCAACAGTAAAATTCAGTTTAAAATTTTTAATTTTCACACTTATTTTTATTTTTCAGTGGGCTGTCGAATGGACCCTAAAAAATTTTAGTTCCTATAAATATTAGTATGCAGTTATCGGACGGATAGAGCACTATTAAGTAATTAATTAAAAATAATTAGAAATAATTGATCAATTAATTGAAAAAATTTGTAACGGTTTGATTACCATTAACGATTAATTGACCAATTAATTGGTTAGAACGTCTTTTACAACACTCAATTTTGAATTCATATCACCCGAGTAACATAGTATTTCTGTTTAGATTCATACAATCCAATCAAAATCTGCACGAATATTAAAGGAATCATATAAGTTGAATTGTTGCATTTTGATCAGACAGTTCAAATCTAAATAAAATATTTTTGTTACCTAGTACGTTTGGATCATGCAAGGATCAGTGCAATAATAGCGATTTTTGAGTTAGTGATCGAGAATAGTACTAACCCAAGTGGTTTGAGAATAACACTAACTTTGAACTATTCGGATTAGTAAGAATATCGGTTGGATTGTATGTTTGGAATAACAATGGAGGGAATGAATAAAATAGTGATTAAACTAATATTATATTCCATTTAATATTTAAACTAATATTGTCTAATACTAATGTAATATTTTATTTAATACTAATCAAATTTAATCTGACATTCTTTTTATTTAATGCAAATTTAGTATTTTTATTTAATACTAATTTAATATTTAAACTAATATTATATTACATTTAACATTTAAACTAATATTATATTACATTTAACATTTAAACTAATATTATATTACATTTAACATTTAAACTAATATTATATTATATTTAATTTAATATTTATTTAATACTAACCTAATATTTAAAGTAATATTATTTTATATTAAATTTAATATTTTATTTGATTATAATCTAATATTTCAAGTAATATTATATTTAATATTTAAATTTATATTATATTATATTATATTAATATTTTATTTAATAATGTTTAATCTAATAAGATATTGTATTTATTTAGTATTAATTTAATATTTAAACTAATATTATATTACATTCAACGCTTAACGTTACACTAATATTATATTAAATATTTAAATAATTATTATATTATATTAATCTAACATTTCATCTAATATTAATCTAATTTGTTATTATAATTATTTAATATTAATTTAATATTTAAATTAATATTGTATTACATTTCATATTAAACTAATATTATATTTAATTTAATGTTTTTAATATCAATCTAAACTGATGTTATATTTATTTAATACTAATATAATATTTAAATTAATATTATATTATATTTAATATTTAAATAACTACAATGTGATATTTAATTTAACATTTAATTTAATATTAATCTAGTTTGATATTATATTTATTTAATACAAATCTATATTTTAAATTAATATTATATTACATTTAATATTTAAACTAATATTTTATTTAATACTAATCTAATCTAATATTATATTACATTTAATATTAATTAAATTTTTTATTAGATATTAATTTAAAAGTTAAAGTAACTATAATTGAAAAGAATCAAATATTTTATTAATATCACTAACCCCACTCTCTCTATTCTTAATTTCTTACTAACCCACCATTTCTATGGGTTAGTAGAATAGAGCTATTATTGAGCTAACCCAATTTCATAATTTATATTTGGATCACCAAGATTTGAAAATAGTGGAGCTAACTCAAGAATAGGTTTATTCTTGAGTGATCCAAACACAGTGTGTTTAGATGAGGCAAATAATAGTGCTAACCTGAGTTAGCTACTATTCCGAACTACTATTTTACATTTGGATGTGTTTGGGTTAGCAAAAATGGACTATTATTTGTTTTTAGCATGTTATTCTACTAACTCAACTAAAAATTGAGTTAGCTCACTATCTCAAATTTAGGTTAACTCACTATTCTCACTAACCCAAGTCTTGGTGCATTTGGATGAGGCAAAGAATAGTGCTAACCCAAGTTAGCTGCTATTCCAAATTACAATTTTACGTTTAGATGTGTTTGAATTAGCAAAAAGAGATTATTCTTTATTTGCCTTTTGTGGGTTAGTATGCATGTTATTCTACTAACTCATTAGCAAAAAGTTGAATTAGTTCACTATTCTCATTAACTCAAGTTTTCACTCCAGACACATCCTAAGATAATATGGATGGACTAGGAATAAAAAGGGTGCTAGTCCACGGGTCCAGGCATCCAGCGGGATAGCAATGCCCATGGGAGAAATACTACCAAGGGGAAGTACTGTCATAGCAATAAGGGAGGGTTGAGTGCCTTTCATTTCGTTTGTTGTATGCTGATTAGGAGATAACAGGGGCCTGCGAGATATGGGGACCTAGCTTAGATTAAATGAATGTTGCGTTCTTATTTTATGCTACACTAGGCTGTTGCTAGCTAGAATAACATGCATGATGTAACATATCTCTTTCTTTTTTAATCCAATACATCTGGCTGACTCTGCATGATTTTGCTAAAAAAGAAAGGGGTGGGGGGGTGGGGGGGGATAGCGATGCCAAAAGTAAGATGTTTTTCTCTTTTTTTTTCCCTACCTGGAAAGGAAATCCCGAACTTTATTTATAGCATTTTTTTGAAAAATGGAATTATAATAATCGTTTATGGAAACAAACTTGAAAACTAAAAATGAAACATTTGACTAATCAAGCAAATTAAGACCAATGGTTAAAGTTCGTCGATTGAAGTCTGATCTGAGCTCCAGCTCACAGATCTTTTGCCAGCCATGCTAATAATTGGAAAGGGATAACTCGACAATGACCCGTATTGAAATTTTCAACAATTTCTGACAAATAAAATATAATTTTATAGACATTATTTATAATTTGTATGACATTATCACACCTATAAACAATAAAAATGGTGTTATTTTTAATGTTCGTTAAGTAATTATTATTTTTAAATGATATAAAATACATGACCTCTGTCATTAAAATGATACTCAAATTGCACGAAATACGATTGATAGATTTTTTATATGTCCTAAAAAAACAATATTAGTAAAAATATTTTTTGGTATTAATCTCATTTGAATTAATTTGAGATAAAGTTTCAACATTGTCAAGCTAATATCTCATAAACAATTATATTAACACAAAATTAATATACCCTATCACAGGTCAACTTATTGTTCATATATGATTTGGGAATTTATGTTTACTCGGTGTTCATATAGTTAATATCAAATTAATTTATTTCAGAGTACTGGACTCGTATAATTATTTTTTATTGCTTTTAGTGTTTAAAATTGGTAAAAAAAAACTTCATATATATCAAAAATTAATTTCTGAGATGGCGCAGCAAACAATTATTAATATTTTTGTCAACATGGCATTTTAAAAGCAATGTCATTTAAAAGAATATTTCTATTTATGAAATTATCACACATTCCTAATATTACAAATGAAATTGACACCTAGAATTTGTAACTGGAATGAAATTATTAATATAGACAAGTGTTATTCTTTTGCTCTTGAAATATTATTATTCATTTGTTCTTGAATTATTATTCGGATTTGACATCTTGACTCCTCTTGGTAGTATTCACTATTCAATTGATTGGTCTTCGGATAACTATGAAATGTTTACTGTTAAGTTGGACAGTGACGATTCCAATAATACCAATCCCTCTTGTACGAGTGTGTTTAGATTGTTACAGAAATGATGTTAGTGTTATTTGGATTATCTTGTTGGAATAATATCATAAAAATATCAAGCCGCATGGTGTGGGAAGAATGTTGATTGAAGTCACCCATGTTTGAAAGAATCAAAATGAAAACGGGAGTGTACACCACTAAACCAAGCCGATTTTCTTTTTGTTACCATGCGCTACAAATTCAGAAACGATCCGTATTTTGATTTTGATTTTTTGATTTTTTTTATTAATAAAAAATTTGAAGCGATCAATTTTTTTATTAATAGAAAATAAATAAATTAATTAATTAAATATCGAAATAAGAAATGGCTTCTGAAATTTTTCAAGATATAAGTAGACCGGAACTAACTATCACGTTCAAGGAACGAGACTAAATATCCCATCCGGTTTATCCATCGCTAATCCTCTGCCAAATCAACTTTAATCAGCTTAGCAGCGAAAAAAAAGGAGGACTGTACAATCAGACCCGTCCGGAAAAAAAAAAAAAAATTGCAGGATGGTAAAAGAAATCATGTCCGTGACTTAGAAAAAAAGAAAAAGAAAAGTAAAATAAAATAAAAGTGCCAATTGAGTCTGCCATCAGTATTTATATAGGATTCTTGTATTTTTTGTACAGACTAGAGGAGGAGGTATCAAAGTTGGGATTGTACCGTCTGCTTTTTTCTCGCTACTAAAGTGATTAAGATTGATTTGGCGAAGGATTAAACCGGATGGGATATTTAATTCTGTTCCTTGAATGGAAAAATTGGTCCCGATCTATCTATATCTAGAAAAAAATTCAGAAACGATCCCTATTTCGATATTTTATTTATTTATTTTCTATTAATAAAAAATTTGAGACGATATTAGCATCATTTTAAAAAAAAAAAAAATTTATCATGAGAGTGAGGACACACATTAAATGACAGCACAAAAATTACAGTTTTTGACTGCTTCTCTTTGAGGTTTGTGCTTCAAAAACAGTTCGTGTAGAGGAAGGGGAAAGAACAGAAAGGAAGGTGATCAGTGCGTTGCTTACCTCCATACAATATACGTACACTCCGATTTAGGACATTATTTTGTACACTCCGATTTAGAAGTAATAAATTCAGCAAAATATACAGTATTGTCATCTCCGCACAATATCTATTTTCTTCCACTCCCTTATGTTGTCTCTTAGATTTTTCTTTTCGGAAGTAGGTAAAAATGTTCAGGTACCTCACGGTCTGATCGTTCTTCATCAAATTTTTTTTTTCTTTCCTTTAATGACGGTTTCTTCCTCTCTTTAGAGTTTAGAGCAATGCCGAGATAACAACGCAGGTTTTTTTTTTTAAAAAAGCGATGATAACATTGTATATTTATTTTTCCAAGATAGTATTTTTTTTTTTTTTTGAGAAAGTGACAGAAGCTGCCATTGTATTATTTTTCCAAGATAGTAACAAACAGAAAATCGGCTAAACAAAGCGTCCAGTGCATTTTAGGCTATTCAATAAACTCTAATAAAATCTAGGTGATCCAATCATGTGCAGGTGTATTATACACCGTGTATACACTATACAGAGAAAGAGGAGAGTTATGACTCTCTACTACTCTAGCCTATGTCACCTACTTAGATTATATGAAATAAATTATTCTTTAATTTAAATATCGTGGGACTCACAGTTCATATAAAATATATCACTATCTTCATAATTGAGTTAGGCTAATATGATATTGGTGTTATTTGAAACTAAATAACACCATATTTTAAATCTTTAGATCTGTTTTAAGATTCGTAATATCCGTTTTTATTGTTCAAGCACTTTATTTTGTATGAATCTTAAAGCAGATCTAAGAGTTTAAGATGTGGTATTATTTAGTTTTAAAGCAGATCTAAAGGTTTAAGATGTGGTGTTATTTAGTTTCAAATAACACCAATGTCATATTAGCCTAACTCCATCATTTATCATGATGTTGTTACCATCACTATCACAATCATCACAATCACTACTTTATATTGTTATGGCATTTAATTATTATTATTATTATTATTATTATTATGAATTGGGCTATTATGTTTTGATAAATAAAATGTCTGTTTTACTTCTCGGCTCATATAAAAATATAGTGTAAATAGAGTAGAACTAGGTTGTTCTTAAGCTCCCCAAAGTGTTTGGTGAACTTAACTCTAAAATCTATCAAATCAGTTTCAAATGACGGATCAAAACCGTTGGAACCCGTCTACCTTACGAGTGATGCGTCTACATGTAAAAATTTTAAATATTCGAATTAATTTAGTATAAAGTCAATTGGTCAAATTAGAAGGTTAATAAATTAATTTTAGTGCATTCATTTTTTGAACATTTTTTGACCGCTTGACTTTATACTAAATTAATTCAAATGTTTAAAAGTTTCACATGTAGACGCATCGCTCGTAAAGTAGGTGGATTTCAACGGTTCAGATTTGTCATTTGAAACCGATTTGATGAGTTTTAGAGTTAAGCTCATCAAACACTCTGGTGAGCTTAAGAACACCCTAGTTCTACTCGTGTAAATATTTGAATTAAAAAGTTTACATATTCTCCGTATTGAAATGTGCTTAGAGACCAACTTTTACATTTTTTTGAAAAAAATTTGTTACTTTTTTATTTTTTTGAAATCTTTGTTTTAATATGATAAAAAAATCAGTAATAAATTCCTAAAAACAGTGATTTTAAATAATTCTAAAAAAAACAAAAAAATTTCAAAAAATATGTAAAGCTTGGTCTTCAAGTACAATTCAATATGAAAAATATGTTGATCTTTTCAGATCGAATGTATGAATTTTGAAAATGAAAATAAATAAGAGAGAGTAAAATGGACACTTTAATTCTCAAAGTATGATAGTCCAACTCTTGTTTCTATTATTATTATTATTATGATAACTACGACGATAATGCCGTTGTTATTATTTTAATAATCATGTCGTTATTATTATTGTTATTGTTTTATTATTAATAATTGTTGTTATTATTTTATCACGGTATTGTATTGTTATATTTTTTATCGTTGTTATTAGATTATTTTTTTTGTCCTTTTTGTCATCATTTTATCACTATCATCACTATTTAATTATAATAATATATTATATTATTATATCACCTAATCATCATCGCGATCACAACAACTATTATTAAAATTATTATTATTGTTGTTATTAATTATTATTTTAATATTATTTGATAGCCATTATTATTATTTATATTTTTAAATTAACAACGTGATTATTGTTTTCTTCTTATTCCTTCATTTACCGAACAAACAAAAATATTACGATAATATATTTTTACATACAAAATTATATTTGGATAGTTTACGCTTGAACTAAACACATTACGATGTGATTGATCTGTTAAAGCAGCAGCTCAAACATATAGGGATTTCAAAAAATCACGGCCGGCGTGACAGGATACGTTAAAGCACAGTACGTGTCCCGATCCGGATACGTTGCGGTATGTGTGCCGATTTGTGTTGTAACTCGCATGTTTCGTAATGTAATTATTTTTAAAAAAATTGACACAATACAATTCGTGACACGCAAAAGATCTAATTACAACACGACGCTCGAAAAATCTGATTACAACACGGCACTTGATAATATGTAATTGAAATCAAATGTGACTAAATGTGACCTAACGTAACCAGTCATAACGTAACTAACTGCCATGATTATTATTCCAAATTTAATCACATCACAACACAATACGTATAGCAATATAACAATAATGTCACGTTCTTAGAACCCACCAACACAGCTCTAATAATATAATAATAATAATTAAAAAGGTCGAAAAAAAATTGACACAATAATAATACTGGAATAACAATTCATGCGCGAATTCAAGGAAGAAATTTTTTGATACACGAATCTCTAAAAAATTGAATGGCTAGGATCGGAATAACAGGAACCCATATTGCAGATTTATTGCACAAAAAATCTGCGGAGTAGCCAGTTTGAGTCTTGAGATCAACTACGAAGTTTTAACCGAAGAATCTTTCCAAACAAAATATATATATATATATATGTTTTTTAGCCGAAGAAAACTGAATCAACTGTCAAAACGAAGTATCCAACTATCCATCAATCAAAACTCAAAACTATGACTCAGGCGACATTTCGCAAGCGGAACGGTTACACGTGGGACCCGCGCACGAAACGGTACATATCATTATATCAATCACCACGTTTCCCCATCGTACTAGAGAAACTTTTTTCCTGTGGCAACTTCAGACATGTACATATAGGATATCAATCTGCTGTTTTTTTATAAGAAAAACAGCTTGTTGTTTTTCTGAATCTAACCGTTCAAAATTTTATATTTATATATCTCTATGAAGAAATCCTTTTATGTACAAATCTCAACAAATTTGAACGGTTAGATTCAGAAAAGCAGCAGATTTGATTCCGAACATGTATACCGTCTCCCATGATACCTCGAAATCAGAAAAATAAAGAATCTGCGAAATAACATATCTTAGGAGTTAGAAGTCATGCTAATATGATACAAGTAACAAAAATCAAGAACCTCTGAAATTTCTTAAATGATATGTATGAAGGAATCCAATCATCTGCTTTCTTAGGAGAAGTAAATTCCTGCTCCCAAACTAGAGAGTGGACCTTCATTTTGAAAAGTAATAGTAACTAGTTTTTTTTAACAGTAATAAAGGTTCATTCTGTAGTGATTTTGAGAGTAGAAATTTCTTGCATCCCAAGAAGCAAACGATTCGATTCCATGTATGAATTACCGGTGTAAGCGACTCGTCACACATTAAGCTATATGTGAAACAACAGAGGATTAGTCTTAAGACGTTAATTAAGCCCCCTGCTTAACTGTGTTGGGAGTGAATTGATGATATTTACTCGCTGTAACGGCTCCTTTCCCGAGTTCCTTTATCCAGTAAATCATTATCTATAGACTAAATTGAATACTAACATCATACACCGTATAACTGAGATTACGGCCCCACTACTACTCATCTAAAATTTGGTTTACATTAATGAATGAACGAAACCAGCTTCAGCCAAACTTTTATTGGAGAAAACTCTTCGCCCAAAATAAATTAGTAAAATACACCGCTCTCTTCTCTGCCTCAACTCTCCCACTCCTTCTGTGACCCCCTCGCACCACTTCCCCTGTCTGCTTCTCTCTTTACTATTTTACTCCACAGAGTGAAACGGAGAAGCGGATTGGGGCAAGCGAAAAAACGAAAATAAAGTGCTAAACACTCGGATGAATAATGTCGATCGATCCATAAAGGGAAGATGTCATAATTCGAGAGGGAAGATCGAGGAGGGAACAAGGTTTGACTCTTTTCTCTCAAAGCCCCCCTTTCCCCTTTTCAGTTGCCAAGCTCAATGGAAGTAACGAATTGACTAATTGTTCGACCAAATCCCTTGTTAATGGAAACGGACCAGCCTCAACCTCACTTGGAACCGCCTCCATGGCTGAAAACCCTACCTCTGGCGCCAGAGTACCACCCAACCCTAGCCGAGTTTCTTGACCCCATAGCATACATCCTAAAGATCGAGAAGGAGGCGTCCCAGTACGGCATATGCAAGATTGTGCCGCCACTCCCGCCTCCACCCAAGAACTTAACTCTCTCTAACCTTACAAGGTCCTTCGCTTCCCTTGCCGGATCCTCGGGTTCGGATCCAAAGCTGTCTCTTCCCACCTTTGCAACCCGAAATCAGCAGGTTGGATTGTGCCCACGTCGCCCCCGCCCCGTTCAGCGTGCTGTGTGGCAGAGTGGGGAGCGGTACACTCTCCCCCAGTTTGAGGACAAGGCTCGACAGTTTGAGCGCGCACAGTTACGCCGCATTGGCAGCCACAAAAAATCTCTTTCGCCTTTAGAGACCGAAACCCTCTTCTGGAGTTCTTGTGCTGATAAGCCCTTTAATGTGGAATACGCAAATGATATGCCGGGGTCGGGTTTTGAGAAAAGAATCCAGGCTGGAGAAGAAATAGATGAATCAGAAGAAGAAGAAGAAGAGAAGGAACTAAAAAATGTGGGAGAGACAGCATGGAACATGAGAGGGGTGTCAAGGGAACGGGGGTCTCTGTTGAGGTTTATGAAGGAGGAGATACCAGGGGTGACCTCGCCTATGGTTTACGTGGCAATGATGTACAGTTGGTTTGCATGGCATGTTGAGGATCACGATTTGCACAGCCTGAATTACCTCCACTTTGGTGCGGGAAAGACGTGGTATGGTGTGCCCAGGGATGCAAGGCTTGCCTTTGAAGAGGCACTACGTGTGCATGGCTATGGCGAGGAGGTGAATCCTCTCGGTATGTTGACTGATTTATTGGAATGTTTGTTTAATTTGGTTATGCTTTGACCATATTAGTATTGGTCTATTCTTTATCCGCTCGTAATAACTTATCTTAGAAAATCCTGAGGATTAAATTTTTGAGACTCTATGGGTCACATAATCACAGGGCCGGTAGCAATAGCGGCTTTGCTTTTTTGTCATCATTAGCTATTCTTCTGTTATGTATTTTGGAATTTCCAATTAGTTAGGGGGGCATGATCCTTATTCCTTACCGAGTCTTGGGAACCTAATATGTATTTTATAATTCTGGCAGTGACATTTACTATGTTGAGTGAGAAGACGACAGTGATGTCACCCGAAGTACTTGTTGGTGCTGGGATTCCCTGCTGCAGGTGTGTGCAATGTCTTATGCTATGCCTGTTGTTCTCAGTGTCTTCAATTATGGTTCTTTTACTCAAAATCTGGGTTGACACGAACATGTCATTTTAAAACAGGCTGGTGCAAAATGCTGGAGAATTTGTTGTTACGTTCCCTGGAGCATATCATTCAGGTTTTAGCCATGGTAATAACCTTTGATCACTATGTCACCCCTCAGTTTGCTTTATTTTTATTTAAGAGGGTTTAGGGCAAGTATTACAATTAGGTGCTATGCTGAAATCTGGTGCAGATCCTGGCTAGCATGGCATACAAATCATAAATCCTGCTGTTCATATAGAACTTCAATAAACCACAAAAAAAAGAAATAATTGTTGGATGTCATGCCATATGCAGCCTATTATGGGATTGACTGGTATTGGTACTAAAATTGGAACATGGTCAATCTTAGTAAGGCCTCTCAAGAAGTCTTACATTTCCTGAATTTCATTGTCTAACTTATTGACTGGTTTACCTTTCTTTTCTTTTTTTTTGGATTTTTTTTGGATAACCAATGATTAATTTGTGATACTTGTATGATTGTATCAGGTTTCAACTGTGCAGAGGCGGCCAATATTGCAACACCTGGATGGCTAGCAGTTGCTAAAGATGCTGCAATTAGAAGGGCTTCGACCAATACCCCTCCCATGATCTCTCACTATCAACTTCTTTATGCACTTGCTCTTTCAGTATGGCCGAGGTTTGTCTTAGGAATCCAATTTTAAGATATTTTTTTGAAATAATACACTGCATGCTTAACTTTTATGCAAACAACAACAAACCATTCTCAATTTTGTGACTAAAATACTAAATATATGTGTTTAACAATTTTGTTGGCAACTGTAATACTCATATTATGTTGCCTCTTTTTCTGTTGACTTAAATCTTGTTTCTAAGATTGGTGGTCATTTGGGTTCTTAAGTGTGTGTGCGTAGATTGTTGACTTTGATTCAAGAATACAGTAGAGTACTGGATGTTTTCTTAAGAATGCACAATAATGAAATATGTGTTCTTCTAACAGCTTATTCTTTTGGAGTATCTGGTTGTTAGATATCAAATCAACTAATCAAGTGCTGACTATGCTTGCCGCTATTATCAGTTATTTTCCTTCCAACTGGATTGGAAAGGTCTCTATAGAATCCTTGTTCTATGGTGTATGAAGGTTTACTCCAGCCTAGTCTGGTTAAATACTGCCCAGTCCTTTTCTTCTATTTCATGAAAATCCTAATGAATCATAAGGATTCATTTATGAGTTGATATAATCATCAAATTCTATACTGGTCTTTAACCCTAAATCATTGCAGTTCACCTTTCTTGTTTCCATTTATAGATAGGTACCACAAATTTATCCTCTAATTGACCTGGTGTGCGCTTCTTTTATTGTGTGCTGTAGAGTGTCCAAGAATTGCATAATTGAGCCAAGAAGTTACAGGCTAAAAGATAAGACGAAAAATGAAGGGGAGGTGATGGTCAAGGAAACATTTGTCAAAAGCGTACTGCAAAACAATAACCTTATTAGCATGCTTGTGGACAGAGGAGGTTCTTGTGTAATCCTTCCTCATTGCTTCTCTTCAGGTTCTGATTGCTCGAGCGATGTCAGTAGAAAAATTATGATGAAGCCAGGATCATTAGTATTCAGTTCAGGAAGTAATGTGCAAGCAACAGGAGATAATCTTAGTTTATCAGATAAAAGGCAAATGATGCGACACCTAGGTGCCTCCTCCTTGGTATACCTCCCTGCCACCCTCCTCTCTCTCTCTCTCTCAAATACAGTACTCCCTGTCTTTGTCTATTTCTGCTGTTGCCTGTTCACGGGCATAGATAGTACAGTAACATTTAGAAACGACAAGTGTTGTTTTATGATTTTTAGTGTGGACTTAAAATATCATTGAAGCTCCATTTCATTCATCACATGGCTCTAACGTGAGCCTTTCTAAGAGATATTAAATGTGAAGCATATTCTGACAAATCTTGGAAGTTCAGGTATATACCCTCAGAAAAGTGAAAAATATCTTATGTTTTCCCATCTACTTCTGAAAATGCTAACTTAACCTCATTTTTCATTTAAGCAAAAACTGAGAAAGAAAAGAGGAGCAATTTGGATACTTATAATAGAATCAGTGTAGGTCCCCATGGTTAAAGGACCATATGCTTTGGTGCTTTTAAGGGTTGCAGATGAATCCTGAAATTAAAGTGATAGTTGAATTGATGATAACAGTAGTATGTAATACCGCATGCTCACTGGTTCTTCATTTCCTTAAACAATGAAATTGCAGAGTGCGACGAGTGAAAGACAACAAGAGATGGGAAGCGGGCTCCTGGATGAGGGGCTCTTATCATGCGTCATGTGTGGCATACTGAGTTTTGTATGTGTGGCCGTTGTTCAGCCCAGCAAAGCAGCAGCCAGATATATCATGTCAAACAATAATTGTAGACTTTTTAATGACCGATCTGTGAGTTCTGAAGAATCTAGTGATGTCGACGATATGTCATCCTGGGAGCAAATTAATCATGATTCCACACCAGTTTCAGGTTGTTACTCTGTTCTTTTGTACTTGTCTACATTACTTGATTCTGGCCTTGTATGGATGTTTAGGTTGATCAAACCTTTCATTTATTATTGACCTGTGAACAATGAAATATTTAGTAGGGGAAAAGAAAAGATCCACAGGGTTGTTTGGTTGGAGTTATTAAATAATACCTTGGAATATTAGGATGCCCGGAAGTTATATTACCAGGAATGAACGGATACCATGTTTGGTGATCTCCTTGAGAAACTACTTGTAATCATTAAAAAAATGAGGTATTCCAAAAAATATCCTTTATGAATTGGATCACTTGGAGTCGAACATTCTTCTGTCTGTGATAAACACTGATGCCATCAAGTCGAACAGGCTTCTGTCTGCCATAAATACTGATGCTCCTAAACTAGCTTTGCTATTTTCCAAATCATTGTATTCTAAAATTCACTAAAGTACGAAATGTTAAATCTATTTAATTGAAATCGCAGCCTCTCATCTTGTGCTATTCTTGTAACCTCAAATTTTGAATTGTCAAAGTTGCTACGTAACATTAGACCTTTTCATCGGTGCCACCGAGAGAGGATTGATCACATAAGCACCTCCTCCGCTCAATTCAGATCGTTTAAAAGGTTACCTTGAATTTTTTTTATTCAGTTATAAAATTTGTTCCAGACTGTGAAGCTGCCTCTCTAAATATACCTTTTTTATTGGATGAGCACTTTTAAACCTAATTATTGATTTATTCGCCAAAAGATATATTGGTTCTATAAAAAGACAAGTAGAGGGACAAATCTAGGAATTTGGCATTGATACTTGATGGGAATTGAAGAAAGCCACCAGTTAGCGTAGTCATCACATTCCATGAATTTTTTAGACCTCATTACCAATGGAATAGAAGATTGCCGTATTGATTTCCATTTTAACTTCTCCAAACGTGGTGATGGAAATTATTTCGGCTACATTCCAGGAATTCCTAGAAAAATAGAATAAACAAAATGGCCCCCAAAAGTTATGGTAAGTGAATCACTGTCAAGTTCCCTGATTGATGAATATTTTCACTTTAGACTTTGAAACTGGTATTTCAGATGGAATTTTCATTCTTTAAAAGTATTTGTAATATGTCAAATCATCAGTGCCAAAGTGAATATATTACATGCAATATCGTGATGTTGTATATATTTCAGATGGAATTTTCATTCTTTAAAAGTATTTGTAGTATGTCAAATCATCAGTGCTGAAGTGAATATATGTATATGACTGCTGTTCTGTTCTGGTTTTGTAGTATTATGTGTAGTATGTACTCCATTGCTGTTTGATTTCCTCCTTTTTTTTTCATGTATATTTGAGGTTGTACTGAAAATATAGTAAAAGCTTCAAACACAAGTACTGTTGGTGATTGTTTTCCTTTCAGACAGCTGGCAGCCGTTTGTGACCTTGAACCTCCTCTGCATGCTAATCTTTTTACCTTTTGTTGGTACTCTTAAGGGCTAATAGATTGTGCCCTCTTTTATGGTTACCAGGACAAACCTCAAGGATGGTTGGAAATTCAACAGATGACCCTTCTTCTGTGCAATTTATAAATCAGTGTAACAGAGCACCACATAAGAGCTCCTGTGGTGCAAATTCTGCTCTTCATCTACTGGCGTCTACGTACGGGCCCTCTGACTCTGAGTCTGATGAAGTAATAAATGGAAATGTTGTCGGCTGCTCCAGTGGACACTCGGGGATGCGTTGGAGTGAAGAGGATTGGAGAGGTGAGGCACTGACAGATGCTACAGTAAAGGAGTTGGATATGTTAGGTGTGCTGAACTACGACAAGGACTCGTCGAGGAAGCATGTGTTTTGTCTTGAACATGCCTTGAAAGTGTGGAGAGAACTTCAAAAAATTGGCGGTGCTGATATTATGCTTTTGTGCCATCCAGGTTAGTTGCATTGATTAAAGCTGTATTCTTTTATGGATAGGTCCCTGCTAGTGAATTCTTTGGCTCACTCATATAGGAGTGATTTAATCCTCTATATGGTTAAGAAAATCCTGCAGATATAATCCCTTAAAAGCAGCTAAGTTGCAAGTGCATGTAAATAAGCAGACAGTTGCGCCCAAACTTCTGTTATGCAGGGTCCTTCAATTAATATAATGGCAATAGTTTTTGTTAGGTCACCGAACTTTATTTCTCCATTGTAGGACTTCCCTACACATGCCAACTTCTCTTATAAGTATTATTTTCCGTCACCTGTAGAATATCCTGCAGTAGAAGTTGAAGCAAGACAATTGGCTGGAGATCTAGGAATTGTTTACCATTGGAAGGAGATAAATTTTCAGGATGCAACCAAGGAAGATAAAGACAGTATCAAGTCAGCTCTTGATGACGAAGAAGCTGTACCGACAAACACTGACTGGGCTGTTAAAATGGGTATCAATCTCTACTACAATGCGAACCAGAGCAAGTCTCCCCTGTATACCAAGCAGATGCCATACAATGCCATTATATACAAGGCATTTGGCCAGGAACAGGAGCCAAGTACGAGACTGGGGCCAAGCCGTCAGAAGAAAATAGTAGTTGCTGGACGGTGGTGTGGCAAAGTCTGGATGACAAACCAGGTCCATCCATTCCTGGCGCGTATGAAAGATGTACCAGCTTTGGAAGATGATGAGGGTGCTGGTGGGTTGTTCTTCCGTGTCCCTGTTGAGCAAAGTCTTCAAACAAATAGTTTGTCTACACCGGTGAAAAAGAAGCAGCTGGCTGAGAAAGGAAGAAGAAGTGAAAGGCAGACACGAGATAAGACAGAGGTATCTAATAAGATAAATGAAGTGGTGGAGAGTATTTCTACAAGAAGTAAGAGACTTAAACGGAGACCTGCCAAGCTGAGTGCTTTTGATATGAGTGATGAAGAGGAAGAGAAACAAGACAAAGAACAAGAAGTGCCCGGGACATCGTCTTCTCATAAATGTGGCATGGTTCTTCGTAACTGCTCTTCCAGGAAGAATCGAGTGGGGAGAAAAACAGGAGTTCTTAATGAGCCTATGCTGGATGAAGCTGACCATAAAGACACAGTTAAAGAAGCACCTCCACGTGCAAGGATAAGAAACAAGAGGCTTAAACAGGAGGATTCAGATTGGAACATCAATTTGGAATCTGAACCAAATCCAGAGAGTATGGCAAGTGGGAGAAAGGCAAAAAAGAAGGAAGCTGAGCTTGAGTTTAAATGTGATCTAGAAGGGTGTGATATGAGTTTTCGTAACAAGCAGGACCTGGTATTGCACAAGAAAAATATTTGCCCAATTAAAGGGTGTGGCAAAAAGTTCTTCTCACACAAGTACATGCTTCACCATAGGAAGGTGCATGTAGATGACCGCCCCCTCAAGTGCCCTTGGAAGGGTTGCAAGATGGCCTTCAAGTGGCCATGGGCCCGCACAGAGCATATTCGGGTCCACACTGGGGCCCGGCCTTATGTGTGCAAGGAGCCTGGCTGTGGTCAGACGTTCCGATTTGTGTCTGATTTCAGCCGCCACAAGAGGAAGACTGGTCATTCTTCCAAAAAGGCAAAGAAGAGCCGGAGTTGATTGATTGATTGATTGAATGATTGCTAATACTTAATGATGTATGTTAACTAACTTATGTTTTAGTTCCCTCAAAGCTGTTGTGGCTGGGAATATGATTCCATTATTCTTCTAGAATGCAATTGATGCTGTTGCTGTAGGGTTAGGTCAGAGGACTCTAATTTCGTTCATTGACCGAATTCAATGACGAGACAACAATGGCTTTTGTCCTTCTTTATATTGTTGTTCTATTTATTTTTTATTTTGTCTTTTCTGTTTAATGCTCTATTTAGATGTCTTCTTATACTGTTTCTTGTAGACTTGGAGGAACTTGACTTGGTAGTTTAATATGCATCATATTCGCCAAGCGACGAGTTGTATTATTTCTTTATGAGTATTTTGTTGTCATTGCTAGTGACACAGGTTTGAAACTGCGATTCCATTTTGAATTCCACATGCTTTTAAAGACCGCAGAAACTGAGCACACGAAATCAATGACGAATTCAATGACGAGACAACAATGGCTTTTGTCCTTCTTTATATTGTTGTTCTATTTATTTTTTATTTTGTCTTTTCTGTTTAATGCTCTATTTAGATGTCTTCTTATACTGTTTCTTGTAGACTTGGAGGAACTTGACTTGGTAGTTTAATATGCATCATATTCGCCAAGTGACGAGTTGTATTATTTCTTTATGAGTATTTTGTTGTCATTGCTAGTGACACAGGTTTGAAACTGCGATTCCATTTTGAATTCCACATGCTTTTAAAGACCGCAGAAACTGAGCATACGAAATCAATGACGAATTCAATGACGAGACAACAATGGCTTTTGTCCTTCTTTATATTGTTGTTCTATTTATTTTTTATTTTGTCTTTTCTGTTTAATGCTCTATTTAGATGTCTTCTTATACTGTTTCTTGTAGACTTGGAGGAACTTGACTTGGTAGTTTAATATGCATCATATTCGCCAAGCGACGAGTTGTATTATTTCTTTATGAGTATTTTGTTGTCATTGCTAGTGACACAGGTTTGAAACTGCGATTCCATTTTGAATTCCACATGCTTTTAAAGACCGCAGAAACTGAGCATACGAAATCAGTCCTGCACTGCACTGTAAAGCATACAAGCAAGAGGAACCAGATCCAGTGCGAATTCACATCTTCTGAGATATCTCATATGTTGCGCGACCTTTTGGGAAACCTCAACCGTTCAAAAACGTTCTGCACGAATCTCAAAGCTAAAATAATACTGGCCCCTGTGCTATGCCCGAATAGGCACGGGACACGTCCGTCACACAAGGGCCTCACAAGCACACAGCGTATTCTTTGTACCAACATTTCAAGCACGAGTTTTTTTTTTTGGGGGTCGGTTGAAATTGCCCTTAGGCACGAGTTTTATTTTGGGGGTAGGTTGAAATTGCCCTTAGGCTTCTTCATTAATCAGTAGAGTTTTACAAGCACGAGTAAATTTTGCTTATTTATTTATTTATTTTTGGTTTAAAATTCGTAGACCATTCATTTTGGGGGTAGGTTGAAATTGCCCTTAGGCTTCTTCATTAATCAGTAGAGTTTTACAAGCACGAGTAAATTTTTCTTATTTATTTATTTATTTATTTTTGGTTTAAAATTCGTAGACCATTGCATATTGAGATATTTATACAATCATCTAATTTGCTATGTCATAAAATAAAAAATACGTAAAGTCAGAGAATACGAATTGGTCTATTCACGCCCAAATAGCTAGTAGGTGGGTCTTCTATTTTTCTTCTTTGAGAATGCAGAAATAGCAGTAATTTTTTCGAGTTGCATAGCTCGCTGACTATGCTGTGTTGAGCCTTTCCTTGAGGACGAAACGTCTTTTTCTTTTCGAACTCAACGCCGCCAAGAGAAATTCACAGCCGAGAGGCACTGAATCAAACCGGATCGAGATAGTCATTACTTAGAGAGGAAGGAAAAAGAGGGCACTGAATCAAACCGAACCAAAACAATCACCACTCAGTCGAGATGGCACTGAATCAAACCGGAACCGAGAACTAAATCAACCGAACCATAACAGTTACCACTCAGGTAGGAGAAAGAAGAAGAAAGAGAGAAGAAATGAGACAACTCATCAATAACAACAACAAAAAACACATACCTTATTCTTATATAGATAAAGTAGGTACTACGGATGAAATTGATTTACAAACCCTCAGTTGAGCATGGAGAGTCGAGACAAATGAAAAAGACAATAAGCGACGGAATTCTTAAACGGAGCCATCTGCTCAATTGAAAAGAAACAAAATAAACCGGACAAACGAGGGGAGGCAGATGGAGGGGTGGGGTTGAGCAATCGGCCACAAATGGACTCTCAAATTCAGTCTTCGTTTCTCCTTCAGAATCACTTTTTTCTGTGCGGAGCTTCCAAGGAGCAGCGGAGTTTTCAAGAGTTGCCTAAAACTAACAGTTAATTATGCTTATGTTGTATATAAGAGTTGCAACAGGCGCTATGGGTATGGAGTATGGACTGTGTTATATTAGGAACAGTATTTTGATTTGATTATTGAGAGCCGAGGAAATTATCTTTATATTCAATTTGTCGTTCAATCTTATGCAGTGATATAGAAAATACATCTAAAAGAAACCAACTTTATTAAAATAGTTAAAAATGTAAAGCAAAAATAAACTGTATGTTCATTTTTTTGTCGTTGTGTTTATGTCCAACCTCTTTTAGAAATTATATTAAAATTTGTCCGATAGATAATTGTGACGTTATTTATCACTAAACTTTATTTCAAATTATAATTTGTTTTATTTAATTAAGAGCAACTGTTGTATCATAGATGCATATATGTTTCTAGAGAGAAACTGAAACTCATACGCCAGTGTAATACACATCCAAATCATCAAAGTTCTCCAAAATTAAATTCAGAAATATTCAAGTTTTCCTTGATTTTCTTATTCTTATTTTTTATTTCATTCTGGATCTGCCCCTGACTAGAACAATGATTTTACTAGTAATAGTTACATGGGAATTTAGTTTTTGTTTAATGTTCTCATAGGGCTCATCCTCAAATGTGGCTTAAGAATATTGTACTGTGTTGGCTTTTGGTATTTTTTATTGCATCAGTTATTGGGTGGTGTTATACAGCTAAATGGCGATAGCATACTGTTGAGATATTGTGATGTTCTTACGGTTACAAAACTATAGTGTGCAGCAACATTAATGATCTAGGGCCACTAGTAACACGAACGAATAAGTAATATGTAAGTTAATAAGTTTCATGATAATGAAATGAGCTTTAAGTCTTTTTTAAAAATAAATAAATTAAAATGTTATGTTTGATTATAGAGTAAAGTTAATAATGATTAGATTGTTTATTCTATCTTATTATATTTTATATTTCGTTTAGTAGTTTAAGTTATGGCTAATATTATTATGTCTTAAGAAGTATGGTGAGAAATAAACTTGTGCTTATGATAATACATGACTCTGCATGTGAAGTAAGTGTGAATAAGTTAATTTGTCTAAAGAGATTGCATAAATTTACTCTGGATGAACTCACATCTTATTTGATTTCAGTCTTTAAAATTTTACTTCTAATTTAACAACTCAATTAATAACTATTCATTATTTGACAACTTGATTGACAATTTAGGTATGAAGCAAAGTTGTTTACTTAACCTCTTACTTCACACACTTTTAAATGTTAGTGGACTAAATTTTCTCTTTCTAATTCATAGAACAAAATGCGTATTTTTATATTTTTTTGGTTTATGTCGTATTGATCGATTAATTATAATTTTTAATCCAATATTTAATTAATTTGTTTTGTACTTTAGTGAGTTCACTAGATATCCATCCACAAGCTGTCTCATAAGATAAGATAAATTTCTTCAGAAGTCACTAAACTTTGTTCTTTGTCACAAATTGATCACTCAACTTTTATTTGTTCCTCCATAACCACTGAACTTTATAATTCTTCCGATTAAATCACTCCGTTAATATTTTTATTGAAAATACTAACAGAATTCTATGTTGATGTCCTAAAATTTGAAGACGCTATTTGCATTTTTTTCCTCTTTCTATTTCACCTTTTTCCTCTTTCTTTTTTCACTCTTCCTTTCTTTGTGCTCTTTCAGTTTTGGTAAAAATGAGAGTAAAAGGCTTGTAGTATATAAGCAAAATATGCGAGTAGAACTAGGATATTCTTAATTTCACTAAGTCTCTTGGTGAACTCAAGTCTAAAACTCATCAAATCGGTTTCAAATGACGAATATGAACCGTTAAAACTCACCTATCTTACAAGTGATGTGTCTACATGTGAAAAATTTAAACATTCGAATTAATATAGTACAAAGTCAAGTGGTCAAAATTAAAAGGTTAATAAATTAATTTTAATTCATTCATTTTTTGAATCTTTTTTGACTACTTGACTCTATGCAAAATTAATTTCATTTTTTTTTTACACGTAGACACATTACTCATAAGGTAGGCGGATTTCAACAGTTCGGATTCTTTGTTTGAAGCCGATTTGATAGGTTTTAGGCTTGAGTTCATACAAACACCATAGTTCTCCAAAATATGCTGTGCTAATTATGTGATTCTGATTTATGAATAAATCAAAATTTGGTCTGTTCTTTTCTTACTCTATTTTGCATTTTCTCTGTTGTTAGTACTTACTGGAACCAATATAAACTTCATCGAGATTTCTCAGAAATCACCTTGGAACTACCATACCAAAGTGGTACCATATTTACGATGTATAAATTGGCAGTCAATTGATCAGTATTTGTTACTAATCAAACTGATGAATAAACTAGCAGTCAATTGAGCGCCCCCTCCAATTTGATGATATATTTATTTAATATTTTACATAACCTCAATGAATATCATTCTTTTAATAAAGTTTTAATTTGAAGAAGTAAAACTCAGTATCAGAAGATGTCATAATTTTTCTTTATTCTATAATCTATAATGTAATGCTCCTTAATTATTTACTCTTCAATCTCAGTATGAATATGTTATTGTACTCTTGATCTAATTTGAAACTTCACGGTAATCCAAAAAAAAAAAAGATTGAAGCCAAACTGTTAATTAAGATTGTAATTAATTCATTTTGTTCAAAAAAATTATGATGGATAGTTGGACACTTTAATTGAAAGTTATTTGATAGCGTCAAAATGGATATCGAATAGATCAGGATTTTGGAAGAGTGAAAGAAATGTACGGAGGAAGAGAGGAAAAAGAAGAGAGAAAAGGTGTGAATGTTATCTTCAAATTGTTCTCACAATTTTTTAATTTTAAAAAAAATGATGAATTGGACATTTACATAACATTCTGTTAGTATTTTGGATTACAAGCATAGTGATTTAATGAGAATAATTACAAAATTTAGTAGTTTCAAAAAAAATAAATAAAAGTTGAGTAACAAATTTATAAATATTAATAAAGAGCAAAATTAACATAGAAGCAGAGAGAAAAGTACATGTGGTATCTTCTCTCTAAGGATTATTCTAAAACAGATGTTGGCTCCTTGTAATAGTTTCGTTTATCTAATGAAACTGGGCACTAATGCCTTTTCATAAAAAAATAAATAAATAAAGAGCAAAATTTAGATAATAAATCTGCCACTACAAAAGACAAAAGCTATTACTGTATGGTCCCGTGCAACAGCAACTAATTGCACAGCTCTATTCCTTCCCGACATAGAATCAATGGCTTTCGCTAAGAGGGAAAAAAAAAAAATGCCATTCTTGTACTATGCTCAGTGTTTTAAATAGTGCGTTATAGTATTTTTGAATTCTAAATGTTAAGTTATGGCATCAAAATGCGCTATTTAAGCTATAGATACTATAGCGGTAATAGCGGTCTGCTATAGCGCGCGCTATGCAACTGAGTGTTTTTTTTTTTTTATTTATATAGGTTTTAAATAAAAGCTCAGATTGGATTTTAACCGTGATTTTTTTTTTGCAATTGACGTATTAAGCTTTATATTAAACTATTAATTATTAAATGAGAGATCTATCAAACAAAATCAAATAAGGAAGCTATAGCGTGCTATGCAACATGAGTTGTTTTTTTTTTCTTTTTAATTTATATGAGCTTTAAATAAAGGCTCAAATTGAATATTTTAAAATATTTCTTGAAGTAACAAAATGATACTTACTATTTGGTAGTTTGAATATTTTGAATATATTAAGATAGTTAATTATGCCATGATGTTTAGGTTTTTTTGAAATTTAAATAGAAAAAATATAGATTACGTCATGATGCTGAATATATTTTGAATAAAAAAAGATCGATAGTTTATAATATTAGTATTACTATGAATATTTTGAGTCGGAATTTGGACTTTATATTGTTTTAATATGAATATTATATTTTTTAATCAATTTAATATTATTTATTGTTCTATAAGACTAATTAAATAATGTTGATATTTAATACAAATATATGATATATTTTTATAAAAATAAAAAAAATACTATGTAATATACCTTTCGTTATAGCAATACTATGCGCTATAGCTTTTTTTCAATAGACTTTTCGCTGTCACACAGTAAAAGCTATTTACAACCTTGTGCGATTTACCCCCTGTAACAATCCCCCATTTCATCCCCTAGACATTAACTACTTCAATAACTACTAACTACCTAGAGGGGCCACATACTATTTTGGGACCACATAATATTTGAAAGATTTCATAACTGGCGCGCGTAAGTATTCATCTATAATGCATCAAGTATTAATCTATAACACATAAAGTATTCACACCTAATATATCAAGTATTTAAAAAAAAACTGGACACGTTTTTAGAGGTGGGTTTTTTTATTCTTTGTTCAATCTAATCAATATTTCTGACAATCGGTGAGAAATTTTGCAAATCTAAAACCACGAATGTTTTTGACATAATTTTATCTTTAAAATGAGATCCATGATGATATACTTTTGAGTTGTCCATTGTACAAGTATTCATCATTATTAAGAAAGTATTCATCCTCGTCGTGCAAGTGCAAATATAAAAACTGGACACATCACTCATCAATCTTTTACATGTTTTTAGAGGTGATTTTTTTTCTCCGTTCAATCTAACCAATATTTCTGACGATCTATGAGGAATTTTGTAAATCTAAAACCACGAACGCTTTCTACATAATTTTATCTTTCAAATGAAATCCATGATGACATACTTTCGAGTTGTCCGTTGCACAAGTATTCATCTCTTATCGAGAAAATATTAATCCTTGTCGTGTAAGTGCAAATATAAAAACTGGAACATTACTCATCCATCTTTTACACGTTTTTAGAGGTGAGTTTTTTTTCTCTCCGTTCAATCTAACAAATATTTTTGATGATCTATGAAGAATTTTCGAAATCTAAAACCATTAATGTTTTATACATATTTTTATATTGCAAATGAGATCCATGATGACATACTTTCGAGTTGTCCGTTGCACAAGTATTAATATCTTGTCACACAAGTATTCATACCTAAGATATTAAATATTCATTTATACACATTGAAGTGTTCATATCTAAGACATCAAGTGTTCATTCATATATCTCTTTTTTTTTCAAAATTTATTTATATGTTATTTATTTAATACGCAGTGGCCTAATTCACTATTAATAAAGCTTTGTTATTTGCAAAACTCGCTACTTCATGAGGATGAGAACATAAATATGAAAGGGATTAATTGCATATACATATACAAAATTATTTTGATACAATCAACAGTGACGGATCTGACCCAATAGAGATGTGCTCTAGTATTCATTCCTACACATTGAAGTATTCATTTATACACATTGAAGTATTCATTCCTGGCAGAGGCGTGCTTAATTGGGATGGAGTGACGGATGATCTCCGACAAAGCGTTCGCTGGAGCGGGAGCAGCAGGCATAGAGGGAAAAACCGAGGCGAAAGTGCAAAAAGGAGTGAGTTTATTTTATTTATCATTTCGAGGTGGGAGAGTGTGAGAGGTGGGAGGTGGGAGAGGGAGGGGAGCTTATCGATAGAAAAACAGAAGCGGAGGAGGAGGTGGGATGCGAAGGTGGGAGAGGGAGGCGGAGGTGGGAGAAGGAGGTGAGATAAGAAGATGAAGGTGGAAGGGGGAGGTGGGAGAGGGAGGCGGAGGTGAAAGTGAGATAAGAAGATGGAGATGAAAGTGGATAAATGGAGGTGGAAGAGAAAATGAGAAAGAGGAAAGAAATAAATGTTGTTAGAAATAGTAATTATAGTTATAGTTAAAATAGAAAGTTAGTTGAGAAATAAAATGAGAGATGGATAAGTGAAAAAAATTATAATTACCAAAAAAAAAATTCAATGCAAAAAAAAAAGTTACGCTTTATTTTTCTTCATTGCAAACTATTTTAATTTTAATTCGGTACAATTTGGACCAAAATTAACTCGCTGCTCGGCCTGCTCCACTCGAGTATCTGTATCACTATGCCTTGCTTTGTCCATTCTCATTTCCATAGTTAGGGTTTGCTTCTTCCCCAAACTCTAGCAATGGTTGCACCTGAATCCGATTCAGCATCTTCCTCCCAGACCGAAGGGGACGTCATATCTCCTCCTCACGACGATTCTCAAGATGCATTAAACGAGGGATTGTGCGATCTGAAGCTGTCGGAGGAGAAATCGAGTGATGGTTGGCTGGGAGCTGATGGTGAAAAGGAACTGGATCTGGAACCGGATTCTCTCAAGAAAGGGAAAGAGGGAAAGTCTGTGAAGCCGAGGTATCCCGTCAGGCCGGAACAACCAGATTGCCCTTTCTATTTGCGGTATGCGAGTTGCCGGTTTGGAATGAAGTGTAAATTCAATCACCCTCACCCTCCAAAGAAGAAGAAGAACAACAAGGTGATTAAAATGTAAAATCAGATTTAATGGATTAAGGATATAATTGCAGGTGATTGTGTTTGTTAGTGTTTTCATGTAAATAAATTGTAGATGATAGACAGATAAACCCCAAATTAACATATGATCTGGTGCAATGCTTCTTGTTTTGGCATGGTTTGAGTTAATAAAATTTAATGAAACTGACCACTCAACCTAACTTGTTTATGCTTTCTTTATTTGTTAGGCAAAGCTGGGTAAATCATTTGATGCTGATCAGGTAATTTTTCATGCTATCAAATTCATTTGATTGTCCCTGCAGTCTGTATTTTTACTGCAGTAACTTGCTTTTCCTTTATCATGTTGATTTGTCAAATTTTCTGTAAAAAAGAGTGATGATAAAGGAAAGGAAGTGTCTTCAGAATATGTTGAGCAGAGAGAACCTCAGGTGAATACTTACCACTTTAGTTCTATCAGATTATTTTGATGTAGTTTGGTGGTCTAACCTGCAGTTTATCTGCTTTGATTTGGTATATAATGTATTGCTCAATTTTTGCTAATATTATAGGGTGTCAATGAAGAAAAGAACAAGATTATAATTGAGCAGAAGGAGCTTGAGGTGAATTTTTTTTTGTTTCAGAATCTGATTGGAACCGGTGCATGTCATGACTAAAATGTATTGTAGCTCAAACTGTTTTATAATTGCTTACTATTCTTATTCCAACAATTTACAGGAGGTTGAAATGATTTCTTTACTAACAAGGAAGGCAGAAGTCAATGTAGGTGCAGTATTTATAAACACTGTATATAACATATGCAGCACTAATTATCCGTACCTTATTTGTCAATTTTAGTATATTGATTATTTTTATTACTATATTCACTTTATTTTCATTTTGGTTTGGTGCATTAATGTGGGTCTTATGAAGTATGGTTCTTACACAGTCCCTACAACAACTTACATCAGCCCCGTGTAAGACCAACAGATCGTAATGAGTCTTATTTCTTTGATTTAAAAATATACTAACTTTTTCTGTACATATGTTACTGTGCCTATATTTTCTAAGGTTTGTTTCTTTCTAGCTTGCTCATTTGTTATTTCCTTTTATGTTTTAAGGCTTTTAAAGGAAAAGATAAAGAGTCTACTTCAGGAGCCTTTGTACAAGAGTGCAAGGTCAGCGAAACACTCATTTTTATGTTGTGACTGTTTTGTTGCTGTTGTTGATGTAATACCTTACTATGTATAAGTCTGCAGAGTGCCATTAATACTTGAATTTCAATTTTTCTTTCTGCATTGCACATGTAACAAGCACATTTTTTGCAGTATTTTTCTACACCTGGAGGATGCAAGTTCGGGAAGTCATGTAGATATCTCCATCCTGAAGGAAAACCAGATGTTCCTCCAGTAGAACTCAACTTTCTTGGTCTTCCAATTCGACCAGTACGTTAATCACTTTTGAAACAGCTTTGTGCAACTTGTGAAAATTCTTTACATTCTTTTATATGTCCAGGAAGTAACATAAAATATTTTCTGTAGATTTGCAAATAGCATCCAACATTTCTGATCTTGCAGTTAATGCCTATAAATTTTTGGGGTTACTAGTATTTTACTAATCAGTTTAAACCATGTCAAGTTTGAGCAAAAAAGAGGCCCTATATTGTTTTTCATACTCATCTTTTCTTGCAGCAAGCACCCAGCACTTCTGAAATTTGCAACTAACACTCCTCATCTTTTGGGTTACAAGCAAATGACATTCAATTTTTAAAACCAAGATCAAGTCGAGCAAAACTGACTAAATTGCCCTCAACATTTTTCTAACAACTTAAAAGTATTTCACGACCATCTTTAAAAGCTAGTGGACATCAATTTGATAAATTGTGGATGAGAACTATAAGAAATGGAGTAAAATTACAAAATTAATGGGATAGATATTTTCAGTCGTGGGTTTTATGCAAGGATCAAATAACATTAGTTAGTTTCAAAGATAAAAAATATAAAATGTATTAAGTGCAAAAGAACAAATATTGAATTTGACCTTGGTGTTCCTTGCAAATTTTTTTTGTTCAGAGTGAAAAGGAGTGCCCATACTATATGCGGACTGGTAGTTGCAAGTACTCGACTTACTGCAAGTTTAATCACCCTGATCCAACGGTTGTGGCTTTACAGGGAGAAAATCGTGATAATAATAACAAAAAAAGTAATAATTATGGATCCTCCAAAGAAAAGGCTGCACCAACAACTCAAGCACATCCACCAGTACCAGTCCCCTCTGTGCCCTCTTGGCCTGAGCAGGGAACAGCATTGAAAGAGCCAATGCAGTATGTGGCTGCAGCACCTCCTTCATATGCCCCTGGAATTATGCAGTCTCATGGAATTTTTCCAAATCAAGACTGGAACGGCTATCAGGTAGTGGTGGCTTTTGTACCAGATTTTCAGGTGCATGTCCACCAGCATCTCAGCTCCAAGGAGTGCCTACGAACTATAATATATGCTGACTGGCACCAGGCATTAGGATTATGGTGCCTGTCAGATCTGTCCTCTTATGTTTTGAGGAATTTTGTGCATTCCCCTTCAAAATTTCATGCATCTTTTTTATGTTTCTGCAAAATAAACATTGTCATGCGTAGCCTATAGAACATAAGAAATATCCCCACTTCCCCCAAAAAGCAAACAATGAGAAAGAAAAAAAAAAGATAAAAGGAAAAAGAAAAATAGGCTTTGTACTTTTAACTACTTTATTTACTTTAAGACAAAGAGACTCCTACATTAATGCTTAACTCTACATCGCATTAGAAATAACAATGAGGGCCGACTTACAACCTGCTGAAGACTTACATTAGGGGATGTAGATGTGATATTTGTCCTAATTTTGCAGGGGTCAAAATGGCATTTTGATAATTTTATTATTCTCTTTTGTGGGCCTATTGTTTGCACCTCTAAGGTTCAGTGTAATTCTGCATTTTACTTGTGTGCTCCCTCTTTGTATGAGTGGATGCTGATTTTGGTCATGTTTAGGTACCGGTGAACCCATACTTTATTCCAGTTCAGAATTATCAACCTGCAAATGTGAGTCACGCTGGCATGCATCATCAACCTTCTTTTGATGAATATCCAGAGAGGCCTGGCCAGCCTGAGTGCCAGCATTTTGTTAGGAATGGGTTTTGCAAATACAAACACGCTTGCAAGTTTCACCATCCCAAGGGTCATGCCTCTTCAAATTCGCCTGGAGCTCTTACATCAGTTGGTTTGCCTCTTAATCCGGTAGTTATTTCTTGACCTAACTAATAATAAAACATGTCATAGAAACATTTTCTGGTATGGTCCTTGAGTTTCAAAGTTCCCATTTCGGCCCTAGAGTGTTGATTTGTACGTCGGCCTTTGGCCATCATTTTCAAATCTGGAGAAGCTTAGATATGTTCATTGGGTGATTTACCTTTAAATAAAAAGTGACTCATTCTGTACCAGCACAAATTAGAATTTTCCTACATTTCAAAAGTTTCAAGTGATCAAAATGATGCAAAGTGCCAAAATGGGAACTTCTGCTACATCCAGTTCGAAATGAGAATTGGATAGTACTTCTACAACCATTTATGTCGTTTACTTAAAGAGTTGATTAGTCCTAAACTATGCAACTATATAATGCTGACCAGGCTAGCATTGGTATGGTGATCTTTGGTGTTGCGAATTGAATTGTAGTGGTGTCTACCAGTAATCAAGGATTCCTTGTATAGAACTGAATAATGCCCCCTGTTATGTGTTATTTTTGGTATGGAGCGGGTCCAGAATTATGCCAAAGGCGGGCTTGTAAATGTGTTCTGTAAGTAAAATAGACAACTTCCTATAAATATAAATTAAACAGAAAGGGAAGTTTTCAGAAGAAAATAACATCTGCATGCATGTTGCGAGTATAAATTAAATAAAATTATGGTTAATTATTTGTATACTAAATTAAGTCGTCCTAAATAAAAGAAGAGGAAACTTTGATTTTCAACCCATTGGCTACTGCACTTGGTTCCAGCAACCTTCTCATTCCTAAAATATTGCACTTGTTCAACTTTAAGCCATTGAACTTCTTATTTGTTCGTTTAGCCCCCTGAATTCCTGATCTCTTGTTACTAGTTGAATTGGTTGATCTGTTTATACAAATTAGTAAATAAGTAAAGCATTATATATGTTGATTAGTTTTACGAGTTATGTGAGGTGCAATAATGATTTTGACAACTTTACAATTAATTGGAAGATCTAACTCAACAACAATAGCCAAGCCTTTAGTCCCAAACAAGTTGGGGTAGGCTAAAGATCTAACTCAACCAAATAAAAAATTTCTCATGGGGCTGCTAACTGAACCAATAAATTTGTCCGGTTTAACCAAGTGCCATAATTTGGGATGCTTCTGATACCAAAGAAAAATTGAGAGGCTACATTTAACCGAGTGTAGTAGATGGGGGCCAAAAAAAAAAAAAACAGATTTCCCTATGAAAGAACTTATCGTGTATTGTTTTATTTGTTTATTTATCTAAGTTTCGACAAACTTTGGTATCCAGGATCAGCCTGTCTGTGTATACTACAGTCACTGGGGTGTCTGCAAATTTGGCCCTGCATGCAGGTATCATCATCCTTTGAATCACGGGCCGTCAGCTGCTATGACTGGACCACAATCTAGTTAATTTTCAACAGCTAAAAAAAATTGGAAATTCAAGTGTCCAAATAAAAGTAGGTTTTTCTCAGTTTTTTTTTTATTATTTATTGGTGTCAAATATGTATGGAGCCGACGAGGAACAGAACAGTCGTGCTTTGTTTCATGATAAGCTAGTTCTTAATCGAAGAGTTTCGCTTGGATGTTTGTTGTATCTAATCTCTGTTGTACGGTGAAGGTGGTGATGCGTACTAATTAAACCAATACAAATAACTTGCTTAACTCGATATTTAATATCATAGCAAACGGATTCAATGCACACTTGTAATAGAGGAATTGGTACATTTGTTAAGTCACAACTAAAGGTTATATTGAACATCCTGCCTGGAGCAAGCTACTTTATTGGCAAGAAACATTGAAATATAACTTCAGTAACTGGATAAGGTCTTACGAAATTACAACACAGTATTGTGAGGAAGCAAATGTTTGCTGCAACACTATTAGAGTATGAATCCAGGCACAACGAGATCTTCCATAATACTACGCTGCAGTAATAATGATACACTTTTCACTACCAAGCTTTTAAAAAAAATAACGATACAATTTTTAAAGGTGACGATAATTGTCCGGTGTCAGATACTGAATCCGTATCCTCCTAGGTGCCTAACTCGAACAAATTATAAAACAGACGGTTCAAATTAATTTCAGCTGGGTCAAAGTCAAACCTGTACTTATAAAAACTATAGTGATTCGTTTTGAAATTCGTGCCAAGTTAAAGAACTAATCTGAGCCTAATTTGCTCGAGTCAGGTACCTGAGGTGACCCGAATTCGTGGCCGCCTATGGGTGTGCGTCAAGTGGGCCGTTTGTTTATATTAAGTGTGAATAAATTTGTACGTAATTCACGCTTACAATTTTTTTTGTGTGCGTGTTATCAAATGCCCGTAGGTTTACACACAGCAGGGTACATATCTGACCGGATTTTTTATTAATAGAAAATAAATAAATAAAATATCACGAAAGAGGATCGATTTTTTTATTAATAGATAAAATGGAATCACCGGACGGGACATTTTACCCCATTCCTACAAATCCAACTCCATTGCCTACTAATCAAATTAACTAAACAGAAAAATTAGAGACGGTAAGCTCGTTCCCGTCCGACCACCACAAAAGAAACACTCGGAATGGTGTAGACTGTTTCGTCCCACAAGTAGAAAAGGAAAAAAATATAAAAATTCACGGACGGATTTGTCCGTCCCGTCCCATATAATAATAGCTTGCATATGCTACTTACTGCCATGTCCGGCCCTGGTGTTAGTCAGTTAGGGCGATCGTCTCGGGCCCTAATATTCAAGGGGCCCCTAAAAAAATATTTGTATAAATATAAAATTAATTAATTTGCATATATTAAAGGTAAATAAAATATTAGAGCCCAAATTTTGTATATATAAAAGGCTCAATTTTTTCTATAAACAGATACGATCTAATGGCATATCAATAAAAAATTAGTCCGATTAATTTCTTCCATACACCATATGCTTATAAGTTGTTTTTTTCTTTTTAAAAGTCCAAATAGTTGATCCAAACCATTTAACATGATATCCAAATTAAAACGTGCTTGAAGACCAATTTTACTTTTTTTTTTTGAGTTTTTTTACTATTTTTTAAGATAGGTAGAAAATTCATTGATTCAGAAGATTCTGAACTATAAAATAATAATTTTCTACCTACCTTAAAAAATGGTAAAAAGCTTCCAAAAAATATAGAATTTGGTCTCCAAGCATGCACGTTTTAATATGGATATCATATTGAACTGTTATGATCAACTGTTTGGAATCTGAAAATGCAAAAATGATTTAATAAGCACATGGTGTTGAAGTACTTATGAAATTGCCAGTCTCATAGAAAACTTGTATATATAAAAGGTTCAAAATTTTCTCCTGCCTCAGACTTCAAAATTTTCAAGACTGACCTTGCAAAGCTTCTTGCAAGTAAACAATAGACAGAACTCACAACTAAACAAGCTATGCACACACATGTAAAGGTTCATGGTACTGGCCTACTGGGTCCCACATATTAGTGACCCACTGTTTGTCATTGGCTGTATATTATCTAATATCTAGGCTTTTTAATTGTCAGTGCATCTGATTTCTCGGGCAACATGTCACATGGATACATAGGTTGAATTATTTTACCGCCGTCCCGCCGTCCCGAGTTCTTTTGTTTTTCTTGAGAGTCAGACGGGAACGAATTTCCCGTCCCTAATTTTTCTAATTTCATTAGCGGTGTTGAAGTTGGATTAGTGGGGACGGGATAAATCAATCCGTTTTGTTTAGATATCAAATTTCTACTAAATCGATCTCCTTTCACGATATATTTTTTTTTTTTATTAATAAAAAAATCGGCATATCTGATATCTAAACATTTAGCTAATTATACCAGAACCTATGAAATTTTACCAGAACCCTTAAAAATTTACCAGGACCGCATTACATATTCTAATCCCTAAATAGTGGAAAAGTGTACCCCTCATAATTTCAGTTCTGAAGCTTCCCTTAGTATCAGTTCGCAAGTTGCTCTGATGTTCCTATTTTGCCTCAAGATTCTCCAGACATCATTGCACTCTTGGTGCATGTGTCCTCCAGACCGCAATTCGCGCTTACAAGTTAATAGCACTTCCTAGAAGCAGATATGGAATTTAAGCTAATAAATCAAAAAATATTGTGCTAATAAATGAATAACATGATAAATGGTGGCTAGAAAACCAACTATCTTTACATGATGTAGCAGCTAGTTGGAATCATAAACTAGGTCGTATACGACGGAAAATTAAAGGTTGGGCTAAGAATCACTATGGGAAAAAGAACAAAGAAAAAAACTCGCATTCATACTCGATTGCATAAGTTAGAACTCATTCAGGAATGTAGGCCTTTTCATGAGCAGGAATATCTAGAATGGACAACCCTTAAGGCTAAATTAGAGAATATATACTTAGAAGATGAAAAGTATTGGAAACATAGGGCTAAGCATCAATGGCTAGAGGAAGGCGATCAAAATATCAAATACTTTCGTGTCATGGTCAATCATAGAAAAAAGAAAAATAGAATCAATAGCTTAATCATTAATAATCAGCCTACTCAATCACTTGCTGAAATTAAAGAACATGTTAGTAGCTACTATAAGAATATTTTAGGCACAGCTGAATATAAATATGCTACCTTAGGGGATAATTTTTGGGATACTGTAGGCACAATCACAGAGGAGGAAAATACTCTTCTGACTCTCCCTTTCACTTTAGAGGAAATCAAAACTGCTTTGTTTGATTGTGCACCACATGGTGCACCAGGCCCAGATGGGATACCCTTCTCTTTTTACCAACAATTTTGGGAATTAGTTAAGGCTGATTTGTTTTTACTTTGTAAACAATTCTACCAAAATAGTCTACAGCTAGATAAGATTAACAAATCTATTATATGTCTTATACCAAAAAAAAGAGATGCATCCCTTATTAGCAAATATAGACCAATTAGTCTCGTTAATTGTAGTTTCAAACTTATATCTAAAATCTTAACACATAGACTCACTGCCGTCATGTCTAGAATTATCGATGACAGCCAATCGGCCTTTTTGCCAAATAGATATATATTAGACAATGTGATATTAGGACATGAACTTATCCACTATAGTCAACAGCACAACTAGCCAGGAGTTGTTATAAAAGTCGATTTTGAAAAAGCATACGATAAAATACATTGGGACTATTTCTTGGAAATATTACAGAGTAGGGGGTTTAATGAAAGGTGGATTCATTAGATAACGCTATGGTTAAAGAGTTCTCAATCATGTATCAGTATCAATGGGGAATTAACACTATATTTTTATTGTAAACAGGGAGTCCGACAAGGAGATCCCTTCTCTCCATACTTATTCATTTTAGCAGCCGATTCTCTTAGTAAAATTTTTGCAAAAGGCAGACAAGCCCAAGTTCTCTACGGGCTTGGACCATCTTGCTTTAATAATCAAACAATCACCAATTGCCACTATGTGGATGACACTATTTTATTTTTAGAAGCTAAGAATAAAATAGTAGAAGCTGCATGGTGGGCAATGAAAGCTTTTGAAGCTGTTTCGGGTATTCAAATAAATTTAGATAAAACTGAAATGCTTACTATCAATACTGATGAATCTGAGAAATTCGCTCAATTGTTTAGGTGCAAATTAGCACAATTTCCGCTTAAGTATTTAGGAATTCCTTTGCATAACAGAGAACTTAGTTGTAAAGACCGACAATTCATGGTAGATAAGATCGATAAAAAATTACAAAATTGGAAGGGACAACTCCTTTCTTTAGGAGGAAGACATACTCTACTCAATTCAGTCCTGTCTTCGATCCCCTTATATGCTTTATCTTTGTTTAGAATACCTAGCATTATGATAAAAGATATTGATAAGATTCAATGCAGATTTTTGTGGCAAGGGAGTGATAAAAAGAGGAAAAAAATATTCTTTAATAAGCTGGCCTATCGTGTGTTTATCTAAGGAGTATGGTGGTTTAGGCATCCTCGATTTAGATCACATGAATTTAGCACTTCTAGGCAAATGGTGGTGGAAATTTAAAGACCCCACCTTCAACAGTAAATGGAAAACATTAGTGACTTACTTATATTACAGTCCAGGTCAGAGTCATGTCCTTTCTCCTTTCTGGTCAGAAATTGGCAAACTAGATTCAATAGGCAATTGTAGTATTGCATATAAACCTGGAACACAATCCTTAGTCCGCTTTTGGGAAGATATTTGTTATGGTAACTGCTCCTTATTTGTAGCCTATTTTCAAGTATATGAACTATGTACTAATCCATAGGTGTTGCTATCCGATGTGATAAATTCACAGGGACATTGTGTTCAATTTAGACGTACTCTTACCGGGGTTGATCAAACAGATTGGGCTCAAATCCTTCACATCATTAGTTCCATTTCTTTCACACATACATTTGATAGAATCTCCTGGAGATGGAAACACACAGGGAGCTTCACAGTTCAATCTTTGTATAAAATGCTTAGCTTTCGGGGCATTACTATAGCTTATCCCATGATTTGGTGGCAGACACCCATACCTCATAAAATTAAAATTTTCATGTGGTTAACATGTAGGAAAAAAAATACTTATCAAAGACAAGCTGAAAACTAGAGGTTGGCAAGGCAATACCAAATGTCATTTTTGTAATAACATTGAAACAGCTAATAATTTGTTCCTCACTTGTACACTTGCTTAACAAGTGTGGTTTTGGATGGGGAACAACCAAAACTATTTTAAAAAATGGAAATCTTTAAATGACATCATGGCATTTGCTAAAACTTTAGATAAATATCAGCGACAAGCTTTTTTGATGATCTTTAGTAGCATATGTTGGACAATTTGGAAACACCACTTGTTTTCACAATATACAACTTAAAACAGGTCGCCAACTTATTTTACTTACTATCTCTTTGATTGAATATTGGATAGGTAGCAACAAGGTACCGCAGCAGACCAAGGAGGCTACTCAGAATTGGATGCTGCAGGCAGGGGTACTGGAGACCATTCCATTGCGTGTTTGGCTTCTTGGAGATGACCAGTTGATGCCACAGGAGGAGGACGACTTCACCACCTTCACACCACCCCTTTTCCCATCCCCATCGCTAGCATAATGGCTTTTGCGTCAATAATAAACCTTGATGACCAAAGGATAGCTAGTAATTGACAAAAATTGTTTTCTGTTTTGTGATCTACTGATATGCTTCTGTGAAGTGTTGATACGATTTTGTTGTTTGAGGCTAGGCCTAATATGCTAGCAAGTGTTATGTTTTGGTTAAAGCAGTGGGATGCTATCTGCTTCTATTAAGATTAGGGAATAATTTTGGATCTGAGAGACGTTGGTTTTACTCTCACATTCTCTCCTCAGTTTTGTAAGTTAACTGTGTTTCTTAATGAAACTAGGCGCTAGCCTTTTTATTCCAAAAAAATGAACAACATGATATGGAATTTGAGCTGACATGCTATGTTGATGGATCATATGTGAATGAATGGATGGGAGGGATGGGTTATGTTCTCAACAGAGGCTCTGAGTTGGTATGTTTGTTGGAACCTTATTGTTACACATAAACAATTCAATTCAATGTGCCACTATTGATCTACCTATGCCAAAATGGCCATCATGCAAAATTCATCAATTCTTAGAGAGCAGACGCAATACCTGACTCCATTAGCGTGTTTATGCAAAGCTTCTCTCAAAAGCGGTTGATGAACTTGTAAGACAGCGGAAGGAAAAACTTCGAACCGATGTAGAGGTTGAAGCTTCAGCGGCCTTCTTAGTGGTATGATAAAGCCTTCCAAAACTACAATACTGCCCTTGTGAGATCGTATTCACTATGGCGTGCAATACAGGAGGTGCAGAGGATAGGTGGTAACGAGTGCATGTTCTATACTGATCGTGAGACTCTGGTAAAAGCAGTTACAAATTTCAGTCCACCAGTACATGTTGAATGGAGGGCTTATATGCTGAGATCTTTGAGTGTTGGAAAGTGATGAAGATGATGAATGGGAAATACACTTGTAGATACATAAGTAGAGGTCACAACGAGTTGGCCAATCATCTAGCAATTAACTAAAGGCAGGAATAAAGGATAGAAATGCACGGGTTATACTTGTACATACCCTCTCTGGAGAGTGACAAGGAATAGAATTACTTCTAAAATCTATCTCTTTATAGAGATAACAAATGTAATAGAAATGTGAGAAGAGATGTAATGCCTACGTGCTTAACCTGCAAAAAGAAAAAAGAAAAAAAGAAAAAGAATGTGTTATGTGACGTGGCACACGTTTATTAGTAAGCGAGCAAAATCATTCCTAAAAAAAAAAACGAAAGAGAAAAAGGCTTCGGAAAGTCTGTGATTTCAGCAAAGTCTAAGATCCTAACGTCGTTCTTCCTTTCTTGTTTTAGCTCGTTTGACTAACATATTAGGTTATTTTAGGAATAATTTTATGTTACAATTGAGTGCTACGCAGACTGAACATCTGCCGTGAAATTTGAATATAAATGACTAAAATTAATTCAGAAGTTAGTTTTAAAAAACATTACACTTATACAATTATTTCAATTGTTTTAACATTCGTAAATTGAAAAAAAATCTCATACAAAATGAACAAGTGAACACAAAATAATCTTATTGTCCCCGTAACGTTTTAAAAACAATTTCATTATAAAAAATATTACATTCTATAAAATTATCATACAGTTCTGATTTTTCAAATAGGGGGGATTTCATGTATGTTCCTCAAAAGTTATGTATTTTCCCTCTAAAATTCATAATATCATATTTATCTCTCTAAATTTAATAAACTCACAAATTTACTCAATTCATTGTCATATCTATTATAACACATTTTAAATTTATAGTACCGATTTTATTTTTTATAAAAAAAATATGTGGCATGTTTAAGAGAAATGTTTTGTCTTCTAATTGACTGGTTATGAGGAAAAATGAATCATTTTCTTACTTGTAACCCGCACATGAACATATGCCTAAACGCCACTGCGTATGTGTCACAAGTAAAGAAATGAATCATTTGCCCTAAAAAATAGACTACATATATTTATGTTTTATTAAAAGATAAAATGAAAAGTTTATAAATTTAAAATAAGTTTAAATAGAAAAGGTAATAAATTGGATAAATTTGTTATTTTTTTTTTAATTTAGAGGGGTAAATACGATATTATGAGTTTTACATGGAAACACATAATTTCAAAGTTTTTGAGGGATATACATGAAATCCCTCCTTCCAAATAAAACTGGAGTCCAATGTGTCCGCATTAGGTTCAGACATTTTTCTGCATTGAATTTTCAGAAAATCAACTAAGTCCTCAGTGCGGGTGGTTCACCGGCACTGGAGAGTGCATCCGCACTGTGCTCGAACTTTTTCCTGCGTTGTTCTGAAGTTCTCAAAAATTGACTAAGTCCTGAATGCATCTGAACTCAGATCCAATGCGGGTGAGCCATCCGCACTGGGCTCCCAAAAAAACAGTTTTCTCAATTACAAATTTCAGAATCAGTTCATCAATGATTTGATCTTTGCTCAAATTGTTCTACACACTTATGGACCACATCCTATTGAATATATAGATTGTCTAATATCTTAATTCCATATTAAATTACTTTAATTGTGACAATCATATATGACAGTAGACAATTCATAATTATATTACATATATACTCAACGTTGGATTATGATCCAACATATATAGCTATTATTTCCAAGTCCTAAACTTCGTCACTAATACTATAAACTTATTCCTAATTTTGTATAAACATAAAATACAACGAATATAAACTGCTTTTTGCTAAATGTTACTGTGTTTTGAGAAGCAGCATTTAGTTTAGTGACAAAAATAATAACCTCAGTGTGAGAGGTTGCAGGTTCAAAACTTAAATGAAGAAATTTCTTGTGAATATTAAATAGTTAAATAACTTGACTTCTAACATTTACTATAAAATGCTACCGTGCCTTACAAATTTTGTAAATAATTCTAATTATTGTCCATTTTAAAAATTACATTTATTTTTATTATTTTGAAGTGACAAATGTTACAGGCTTATTGAATTCTCTCTTTTGGAAATTTATTTTTCATACGATTTTTATGGAAGTAGTTAACAGTTGAATAATAGGGAAAAGAATGTTGATATTGAAACATAAGCAAAATCATATTTTGTTTTCTTAATTCTCTTACTTTTAAGATAATAAATTGAAGTATATGATATATTTCAGCTATGGCATTAAAAAATGGTACTGTTTTATGCCAATACAAAATTGTGCTAAAAATAATATTTTGTGATTGTTTGACTTATGAATTCTATAATATAATTTTCTGTAGTTTTACTTTTTGTTTGTGGGTTATAAATTACTTTTTGTTAGAACTTTGAGATTCTTTTACTTGTGAATTCTAGTGGAATGTTAGCAACAATGGCGAGTGATGCTCAAATACCAGGTCATTTTAGAAGCAACTTTCATGCCTATCTTTTAGAAGTTTCAAAATTATGTATTCCCTTTTTAGAACTTATGATATTATATTTATCCTTCTAAATTTCAAAACTTACAAATTTATTCAATTTATTGTTTTTTCAATTAAACTTATTTTAAATTTATAAACTTTTAAATTTATCTTTTTTTTTAAAAAAAATGAAAAATATATAGTCTGTGTAAGACATGTGATGTTTTCTAATTTTTTCAGTTTGTGATGACAAATAGTTTATTTTAATGTGCACATAAGCGTATGTTTGTATACTATTATGTATGCGCTACAAGTACATAAATGAACTATTTACTCTTTATAAATCAACCAATTGAAAGGTTGAACAATTCTCTTGTACAAGCTATGTATTAATTATTCTATAATAAATGGTGAAATGAGAATATTATAAATTTAAAATTAGTTTTAATAGAAAAAGATAGCGAATCGAGTATATCTGTGAGCATTTTAAATTTGAAAGGGTATATATAATATTATTAATTTTAGAACAAAAATTAGCGTAATTTGAAATTTTTTGAAGGGTACATGTGAAATTCCCCCTTTAGTCTCCATATATAATTATTAAAAACTAGTTATTTTGTGCTCGGTTCACTGACCTCGTTGTATAATAAAAATGAAGCTGGGATGAAATGAAGCTTAAATTCAAAATTGATTTTAAAATATTTTTTATAAACTTTTTATTTTTATTTTTAAGTTCTATATAATACAGACTTAATTGAAGATTATTTAATAATGACTTAATAATCTGTAAAATAATAATTTTTTTTAACATTTATTAGATTTGTAATTATAAAATATACAATCATTATATAATTAAATTAAGAGAAATGTTCCTGTACCCCGAGCCACCAAACCCGAGCCCGTCCCCGAACTGGTTTAACTGGGTTTAATTGTCCGCTAATAACGGTAATTTATTAATTTTTCATTAATTAACGAATTGCTGTTTTAACGCATTGCAGTTTTACATTGATTGCTTTAAATATTAGCTTTGCATGCTTTTGTCTTGCGCTTTAATTTCGTGGACAGTCTGTTAGAAACAGTTGTAATCACCAATCCCCAAATTAGTCCCCCAGATTGTTAACGGTCATCTATTCATTAATTAACTACTTACTTGAACGTACTTTAAAGTACTTTAAAGTACAATTTAAACCCAGTTAGCTTGGGGATGCGATGGGGGATTGGTTCTAATTTTAATTATGCAAATTAATAGCTTTTTATATTTAATAACTAAAAATACAGTCTCCATTTTGAACAAGTAATCCATTAAATGAAGATTTTTCAATGTTTGTAAACACAGGTTTATATGCTTTAAAATATAGTTGAAGAATAAGTTTTAAAATGTGTTTGTAAACACAGGTTTATATATTTGTAATACAGATTTTTTAATTTTTGTAAACACTAGTTTATATGCTTTAAAATGTATTTGTAAACACAGGTTTATATGCTTTACACACATGCTTATATGCTTTAAAATGTTGTTTTCTTGCCAGTATATATTGGTTTACTTGCACAGGTTTATATGCTTTACACACAGCTTTATATGCTTTAAAATGTTGTTTTCTTGCCAGTATATATTGGTTTACTTGCACAGGTTTATATGCTTTACACACAGGTTTATATGCTTTAAAATGTTGTTTTCTTGCTAGTATATATTGGTTTACTTGCACAGGTTTATATGCTTTACACACAGGTTTATATGTTTTAAAATGTTGTTTTCTTGCCAGTATATATTGGTTTACTTGCACATGTTTATATGCTTTACACACAGATTTATATGTTTTAAAATGTTGTTTTCTTACCAGTATATATTGGTTTACTTGCACAGGTTTATATGCTTTACACACAGGTTTATATGCTTTAAAATGTTGTTTTCTTGCCAGTATATATTGGTTTACTTGCACAGGTTTATATGCTTTACACACAGCTTTATATGCTTTAAAATGTTGTTTTCTTGCCAGTATATATTGGTTTACTTGCACAGGTTTATATGCTTTACGCACATGTTTATATGCTTTATACACAGGTTTATATTGTTTTGTAAACAATTGTTGTTTCGAAGTAGTAGTTTCATTGTTATTTAATAGAGTTTTACATGCTTAGAAATTGGCATTGTTGAGACAAGTTCTAAATTTATGATTGTTTCGAAGTAGTAATTTGATTGTTATTTAACAGATGTTTGCATGCTTAGAAATTGTAATTGTTGGAGTTTTGACTAACATAAAATAATTAATGAGGCTGCTAACAATTATTGTTTCGAACCAGTAGTTTCATCGTTATTTAATAGAACTTTGCTTGCTTAGAACTAGTAGTTTTGACTAACATAAAATTCAGAGCTGTAAACATTTTGGTGGGGGACGCGCTCGGGTATTGGTACAAATTTAGAGCTTTAAATTTTATGCTCAGGGACGAATTCGGGGATTCGTTTTTATTTTAAAAAATGAAAAATTAACTCATTTATAATGAAAGTTAAACACTTGAATGCAGTTGTTTAAACGCTTTCCTTTATATGTTTAAATTATCCGATTGTTTCGCTGCATTTGGTGGTGCCTTTGTTAATTTTTTTTAACAGAGCGTTTTTCTCTTCATGCAGCAAAATTATGTATAATAAAGAAATATTGATACTGTTATTGCGCTGTATAAAGTAAAACCTGATCTTTTTATCGCCGACATTCTAAAAGGTTAGGAGACACGTACGGATACTTTGTTTGGGGTACAATTATCAGCTTCCTTAAATTAAATATACTTCATACGTAATATCTCTAAAATCTCACGTTGGAGCATATGTATTGAAGATTTCTTTTAAGTTTCTAAAATTAAGCTGATGTTTATTATTCTACCTTTTGAGATGCAGTGTAATTTCTAACTTAGATTTATTTTAAAGAAATCACTTTCTAACTATTTTAAGTGGCTCTCTTTCCTTGTTCCTTCCATTCTTAACTGATTGTAATAATAATTACTGATGTAACCGCTATAAATAATTAAAAGTTAATTGTACGAGCATAGATGTTTAAAATAAAAATGAACATAATTTGTTATGATAATAATTTAATGATCTGTAAATAACAAAATTGATAACATTTATATTTTAGACTTGTAATTATAAAATATACAATCATTATATAATTAATTTAATTTTTATTTCTAAATACACATTAGCAAATTTTATTCTATTTTTGTGAGATGTAACGCAATTTTTAATTAGAAAGAAAAAATAAATCGCTTTCGAACGATTTAACGTAACTTTTTTCTCGTTTCCTTTATTGTAACTATTTTTAGTAATAATTACTGACGTGACCGTTAACATTAATTAAAAGTTAATTACACAAAAGTAAAATTTTAAAAGTTAAAAATTATATTTTTTTTTTATTTGATCGTTGACAGCTGTATTTTTTTTTTTTTTCTTTTGGGAATTTTACTAAATGCTCTTACGGAGTTACGGTCTAGACCTTAACCTTCCGTTTATCGCGGTTCCAACCAAGTGGCATCCAATCCGGAATCTTAGTTGAACTCCGTCAGAATCTGGTTTGGATCAAAACAAAAGAGGTAACCACGGAAAAAAAAAATCTAAAAAGACTAAGAGAGAAAAAGCAAGCAACATTGGAAAAAAACAGCAGAAAACAGACGACATAGGTTCGTTCCAAAGAGAGATCTCCTCGGCGAAGCTTATAATGGATAAGAAATCGATTACTTGTATAGTTGCTTGAGCACAACTACACACGTAACGGACTTCGAATTCTAAGACCCCATCTACCCGATTGCTAACCCCCACTCAGAAATCGGATCGAATCGAAAACAATTGAATTGAGGGGATGACGACGAGTGGAGAAATCGGCGTAATACTGGAAAAGGCGAAGGAGCTCGATCAAGTGAGAAAGGAACTAGACGATACTTGCCTGGAAATCAACAAGCTGCACAAAAAAATCTCGTCTTGTTAGTCTCTTTTTCCAGCACTTTAATTGTCACTTCCTTAACTTTTTTTTTTTTTTTTTTAATTTTGTCGTTTTGTTTATTACTTGCTTTTTTGATTAAATTTCTTCTTGATGCAGCTCCTGAAATGGTTGAAAAGTCGCTTGATGCTGTGTTAACTAAGCTTCGATCATTGTATGGACATGCTAAAGACCTTTCTGAAAGTGAAGCCAGGTGCTGCAGATTACTGATTTATTTTTTATTTTTTTAATATAACTGATTTTTTCCTTTTCGCTCTACTATTGATATATAAAACATGGCATGACCTGTCTACTAATTTTATCTTATTCTTTTTAGCTAAAAAGTTTCCCATATAGTAGATCTTTGATCAACATCTAAAATAATTCTCAAAGTTGTTACAAGAAAGTATGTTTTGAGAAAAAAATTATTAACTATATCAAGTATCACTAGGCTTTGACCCTTTGGTGATTTCTACAGTCCATGCCTGTACAAAACACCAAAACCTATGTAACGAATCAATTAACTCCGATGCATGTTTAATACAAATTTGAAATGGTGGCTTGAATTTGAGGAAACTTATTTCTCTTTTCCTGTCAAATCAGTTTTATCTAAAAGACTATCTGTGCAAACTTTTTATGGTAACGTGCCTCTATTATCTTGCAGTGTCACAAATGTTTTGGTTAATATGCTGGATGGACTGACACCGTCAGGACTGTCTGTCGTGACAAGAAAAAAGAGTGGTAAGTGCATGAGGTCCCAAAAAAAGGAAAAATAAATAATAATTACTGAGACGTATTATTATTGTCGATGCTAGGGCCAAACTTCTGAAAATTAGACTAATAGCGCTTGTATTTAATTACAGAAGTTAATGAGCCGAAGAAGAAGAGGAAGATGGATACGGATACATCACGATTCACAGCACCTTCAATAAGAAGCCAACTTGATCAAGCTGCCAGCCTAAAAGGAGAGCAGGTTATTTTACTTCTTTATATTCTGATACTATCACCTTGTGGGGACCAGCTTGTTCATATCTATAGAACTAGACCATTGGCTATTCGTTGATAAGTTCAATTCTTTTTGGCAAGGATTATGGTTTTGTCAATTAAGTATCATGCACCAACTTCAATGCATCGTTTTACATAAAACAAAAAGTTTCTTGTGCAAGAAATTTTCTAGCGTGCCTTTGCATGAGGAGTATTTCCCCTCAAACTTACCAAGTAACTAACTTCTTTGTGAATGAGCAACGCTCCTCACAAAATTAAGCAATTTCAGGTAGCCGCAAGAGTCACACCTGACAATGCTGAAAAGGATGAGTGGTTTATCGTCAAAGTTACACACTTTGATAGGGACACGAAAGAGTAAGTAAACTGAATAAGAATTTTTTGTTTCCATTTACATGCTGTTGAAGGCTTGAAATCGTCTTACCCTTGTTTTGTGTTGTGTAGATTTGAAGTGCTTGATGAAGAACCAGGAGATGATGAAGAAACAATGCAGAAGTATGTTTTGAAAGCATGTTGCAAATTATTTAGAAAAAACGAATTAAAATAAGGATAACATAAGAACCAGCCTTTAGTCTAGTGGCAAAGGGCAACACCCTTTGTGTGGGAGGTCGTGGTTTTGAAATCCGGATGAGGGGTCCGTTGTGGACATTAAATGGAAGTCAGAAGGCTTAGACATCTTTCTATCTCAAAAAAAAAGGAGAACATTAAAAGTAGATTGAATCTCTGTTGCTACTTTAATAACTTAGCCTGCATAAATTGTGCCTCTTGTCAACCTATTTTAAGAAGCCTTTTGTGGCATACTTTACTGGATGCTATCTAACCATAAATGAACCAATGGGTCCAACACATTTGGGCTCTTTCTTGTATTTGCCCAACAACCTTTTCGTTTATTATTTTTGCGAATTTGAAGGTGGTAATTATTTAGCGTTCGTGTAATTTATTGCCAGCTTAAAGTGCTTTTAATGCCTCATTTGCAGGAAATATAGTCTGCCGATGACTCAGATAATACCTTTTCCTAAAAAAAGCGATCCCTCTAGTGCTCCAGAATTTTCCCAGGGACAACAAGTTCTAGCAGTTTATCCTGGTACAACTGCTTTGTACAAGGCTACTGTTGTCAATTCTCATCGCAAGGTAATCTTTTTATATATGTTAATTAATTAAATTAATTTTTTCATCACTTGATGTCTCTGTACTTATACTGACCGACTTTTTTATGCTCTCTGATGTTCTCCCATTCATTAAACATGAAATTCAGAAGAAATCTGATGAGTAAGTCTCCATTTTCACAATTAAAGCACATTTGTAGTTGCGCAAAACATACATTGGTCAGTGGAAACACATATTGTCCTTGCACAAGAAAAAACAAACTTGACTCATCTGTAGTCCGAAGACATGAAGTCCGTATTAAGATTTTAGCCTGAGAGGGCGTCCCATTTAAAATTGACTTCATCTAGCTGGTACCAAAAATGTCTTCCTCCATACTAGACTAGACCAATCTTCAAATGCAGCAAACCCTTAAAATTGATTTTTTGTCCTTTAAAAAAGCTTAATTTGGTATTTTTTTTTTTTTAAATTCTTATCACCAGCTATGTTCTTGAATTCGATGATGATGAAGAGGATGGATCATTACCTCAGAGAAGTGTTCCTTTCTTTAAAGTAGTCCCACTTCCAGTGGGTCACCGCCAGTGACAAAGGGATACATGTATCCCTTCAATATAATTCCAGTAATTTAGTATGTTAGAGGGAGGTGCCGTTGTGACAAATACGCTGCTCAGGCGTAACGTGTGGTAGGTTGTCCTCGGAAATTTGGTGTGCGGCTGTTTCTAAGTAGACTGATTGTAAATGTTTATAGGGCTTAACAGAACATGTGTAGTTTTTTTTTTGTGTGTGTGTGACTACTTGCTAATTTGTACTTCAAGATTATTTTTCTAATTATCTCAGATATTTTAAGGTGTGAAATTGGTGGAGAAGGTAAGAAGAACATGCAATTTTCTTCTGTTTTATTCTGAAATTTAGCTTCTTTCTTCGATAAATTGAGGGATGATCAGTTAGTGACGGCTGAGACTCACTTTTTTTTTATTTGGCTGATAGAATATCACTGAATTTAGGGATTTGAAAAAGTCAAAGCGTAATAAGATGCGGCATGTGTCATGATTCGCGTGTCCTATGTTGTAAATATTTGCTTGTCGTGATTTTTTTTTTTTTTATTAATTTGCCATGACAAATTGCGCGAAAGTCTGATCATAGCGTGGTATGTGGTTATGTGAGTCACATATAATTAGATCTTGATCAAATGATGTACTTTGAATAAACTAACTTAAATTAAATTATGAAAAAAAAAAGTGATCAACGTAATCAGCTACGGCGTGTCTTAGTCACAACGTAAATAATGTGCAGTGAGTATCCTTTCAAGTTTGATCAGCATGATGTGTGAACTGAATTTGCAAAAGACAGCTGTGCTCTGGCCTCCACAACTCTCTCATTAAAGGAAATGAAAAAAAATTCATGGAAGGAAAGAAAAAGGACGAATCTCTCATTAAAGGAAATGAAAAAAAATTCATGGAAGGAAAGAAAAAGGACGAAAAAGAAAGGAAAAAAGCAACAAGTTCACTTCATATGTATCTCAAATTGAAAGTTACACGTAAAGGCCACCTTATTTTTCTCTCTTCCACTCTTCTCCGAAATTTATAACACAACAAATAATCGTCGGTCAGACCTTTCATTTCCCTTTCCCTCTGCCCTCATTAATTTCATCGTATAATTCCTTCCTTAGCTAAGTCTAATTGTAGTATCTGTCCAATGCGGTGCACATAGCATATTATAAAAAAATAATAATCACGCTTAACATAATTATTTAAATTTAGAAATACCACATTCTTATTAGATGAATGATTATTGGGGGGGGGTGTTTGATCTGTATCGTATTCAATATATAAGGCAAGTATGAATTTTTTTTTTTTTTCATTAGCTCATTGAATTTTTGTACCAGTAAATATATTTTTTAATTAGCTAAATAGATAAGAGTGCATATAAAGAACTAGTTCGTATATAAAGTAATTATAAAATAAAATAATATATAGATGCCTTTTCAATTATAGATAATATAAAAATATTAAACACACAATAAAAGAAGCATAATAATGTTTGATTGGCCCAACGTTCTTTCATTTCTATGTAATTGCATCTCCAATTTTTTCATTAACTCTTTATAGCATTGAAAGAGACTTAAAATGATAACTCGAGAACAAGCAAACCGATGAATAAACTAGATTCGTTTTAACTTCTAAATTTCCGATATCGTATATTTTTAATTTTCAAATCGTTTAAAACATATTACTTTTATACAATCTAATTTTTTTAGTTAAAGAAATGAAAAATAGATATTGGTATTTTGAATTTTCTTTGATAAAAAACAATGAAGTTAAAATTGATTGCATATTTGTATTTTGATTTTTATATCAATAATGTGTTTGAATATGTGTGAAATGAATGAGTTTTGATAGTTAATTTGTAAAAAAATATAAATTAATTATTATTTTAGTATTATTCGTTAATTGTCCGTTATTGTTTCATTATCCAGTAATTTTGAGAATAGAGTAAGATAAAATTAATTAAAAATAGAATATAAATAAAACTAATTTTTAATAGATAAAATATGAAAATACTTCTGTCCATCGGAAACGTATCATTCTCATTGACACTCCTAAACACGGAAACATACCCTCCCAGGTACGGTAAAAGATTCTCCTCACTTTACGGTTTGAGATTAACTTCCAGCAGCTTTGAGATTCGGGCTAGCATAGGGAACAGTACTATTGTGCTTTGAGATTCGTGCCAAATTAAAAAGAACGGTCCAGATATACTAATTGTAAAAAATTCTCTAGAGGATGTGAATTCCCTAAACACACCCCTAAAAACTGGGAAATTAAACTGGGAAATTAAAAGGAAAACCAAAGACAAAACCAAAGTGATCCTCACAAAAAATCAAAGGCCATTAGGATTGTTTGTGGTGATGCTTCATCAACTATTAACATTAGCAATGGAATGCATCTATTTGATTTTTCTGTGAAACGGAGATCCTGAATTCTCACGGCAATTAGAGACATTGCTCGATTAACTTTTTAAGTGACGTTACGAAATTAACGTTTAGCTTGGGTTGCAAATTTTCTACGCTCCCTCAGAATGTTTACAAACCGAATGATATCTAATTCTGGCTTATCACTATCCTTGAGTTGAAAAGAAGTCAACAAGTTCGAACTTCGAACATAACGGGATCCTTCTGTGACTAAATACTGACAATACTATTTTGATTTTATTAACGCATGTGTTATATCTATATTTTTTATTTTGATTATATTATATGTATTAATTCAAAATAACACTGTTAATATCTTGACACTTTATATAGACCTTGCTTAATGGAAAAATTTACAAATTATTCAATTTTAAAATTTTCAAACAAAATATCTTTGTGGGACTCTCATTTCCCTCCACTCCTCCCTATCCTTGTATCATATTTACTTTCATCAGTTTTGACGCCTCTTCATCTTCTATATTTGTCTCTTCCTCTCTCCCCTCTTATTTGCCGCGATGATGATAAACAAAAATCTTAAAAATATGATAACATGTTCGACCCTCTTATTCGATATATATATCTCTTACCTTATTCAATATATGTGTTGTCTAACTGAAAAAATTGTTATTTGTTTGCCAAAATAAAAGATATTGTCTTAACTACATTTTTTTTTTAATATGTGCTTATTAAAGTCTAATAAACAAGTAATGATTACTTCTAACACTGAACACAATGGACAACTCACTCTATAGTATATAAAAAAGAGAGACGTTTTTTTTTTTTCGAAAAGAGTAGTACTAGACCACCTGTTTCATTTGAAATGAGAATATTACACATCATGCAAAGTAGCAAGTTCATATATGAAACAAAAACATAAAAATATCTCTAACTGTGAGGCAGTTAGGAGATATCTAAAACCACAACATATAGTAGCTAAGAGTTTGCTTAGAGGATTATTATACAAAACAGGATATAAGAAACTAAATTAATGATGGTTTTAAGAAGCAACTGAGAGTTTGCTTAGAGGATTATTATACAAAATAGGATATAAGAAACTAAATTCATGATGGTTTTAAGAAGCAACTGATGAGCTAGCATAAGATGAACTGTTTTGTGTAATGGGATCAGAGGATGCAAGGTAGTCATCTGCTGCATCACACTCAGTTCTGTCCCGTATGTAATCAGAAAGGTCAGACCCCTCTAGTCCAAGACATGAATCTTCCTCTAAATCCCAGGTATTGCTTTCAGTCTCCGATAAGGTTATAGCGCCTGCCTGAGACAAATTGGAGGTATCCATAGGTAGTATCACAGTTAATTTAAAAAATGAATCATCTAAATTTGATTTACACCAAAAAAAGTTAAGGAAATAATTTTAGAACCTAGTAAAGCTACTGTGGGTATCATGGTATTATTAAAACAAACATTATTTCTAGCTAACCATATAGTCCAAAGTGTGGCTGCCCTAATCAATTCAATAAGTAAACAATCTTTAAGTGGTATCCAAGCGTCTAATAGCCATAAGTCTGTGAGGTATTTATAGTTGAAGGTAAAATTGTTATGATCAACTAACCAAGAGCAAATTCTAGCTATTAAGGGGCATTGTACAAATAGGTGGTTAATTGTTTCTAAAGAATCACAAAATACACATTTCTGATCATCAGTACAACCCTTTTTAACTAGGTTGTCTTTGGCCAATATTTTACCTTCCTTTAATAACCATATGAATATTTTAATTTTGAGGGGTATTTTAGTTTTCCAAAGGTTTGAATAGGTATTGTTTTTCATGCCCCCATACTCTAGCCACTGGTACAGAGAGTGTATAGTGAACAGCTCTGATGAATTCCATCTCCATATTATTCTATCCGTGCTAGTAGCAATGGGGAAACAAGAGAAATGAGATACTAAATTGTGCCACTTTGTTAGTACTATACCCGTTAGCTGTCTATTGAATTGTAATGAGATATTAGGAGGATTACTAAAGAAACTAGCTACTGTAATTAGAGGATTAAGTGAGATATAGAAGAGATTAGGGTACACACAGTATAGGGCACATTCACCTTCCCATCTATCTAGCCAGAAGAAGGTGTCTTGGCAATTACCAACTGTTCTGTTTATACCTAATTCAACTATATGTTTAAGAGGTAGTATTCCAGACCAGAATGAGGAGAATCTATTAATTGCTAATCCTGTTGGACCATACTTGTCTATCAAGATATCTTTCCATTTACTTGCAGATGTTGGGTCTTTAAATCTAAAGTACCATTTGGCCAAAAGAGAGATATTTATTCTATCTAAATTAAGAACACCTAACCCTCCTTGATGCTTACCAAGGCAGACTTGATCCCATTTAACCAAATGGTATTTTTTCCTAATAGAGGTGGCTGATCCTGCCCAAAGAAATTTTCTTCTGATTTTGTCTATTTGCTGTCTTATTTTCACTGGGATCCTATAGATAGATAGCCAATACAACGGGATTGCTGATATGACAAAATTTAGTAGTGTTACTTTACCTCCTAATGAGAGTAAAGTATCTTTCCAAGACTGGAGTTTATTTTCAATTTTACTAACTAGTGGTTGCCAATCCTCTATATTTAGTTTTGTCCAATGAAGTGGGACACCTAGGTAAGTAATTGGTAGGGAAGACAATTGGCATCCTAGTTGATTAACTAGGTTAGAAGCTAATTCATTTGAGATATTTAAAGGAACTAATGCACTTTTATTGAAATTAATTTTTAATCCAGAAGTGGATTCAAAAGCTAACAACAAGAATTTAAGGTGTTTAACCATCAATGGATTAGCTTCTAAAAAAAGTAATGTGTCATCTGCAAAGTGCAAATTAAGAATTTTTTAGTTTGTAAAGTTACCTAAACCTAAAATAAAACCAACTGATTGGGCTTTCTTTAGGATTTTATTTAGTGTATCAGCCACAAGGTCAAAAAGAAGGGGAGACATTGGATCACCTTGTCTAAGACCTTTCTTACATGAAAAATAAGATCCTAGTTTGCCATTAAAAGAAACACAAGATCTGCCACTTTTGAGAATATCTGTAATCCAATATATAAATAAACTTTCAAATCCTCTTGATGCTAAGGTTTCAATTAGGAAGTCCCAATTGACTTTATCGAAAGCCTTTTCGAAATCAAGTTTAAGGATAATTCCTTTTTGCTTAGTTAATCTAACTTGATGTAGAACTTCATGAGCTGAAACTATATTATCACCTATTAGTGTACCCTTGATAAAGGCTACTTGAGAATCATCAATTAATGGATCCATTACCTGCGCTAATGTATTTGTTAAGAGTTTTGTGATTAACTTAAAGCTACAATTAATTAGGCTAATAGGTCGAAAATTACTAATGGTTGAGGCATCTGATTTCTAAGGTATGAGGCAAATAAAAGATAAATTAATTTTAGAGATATCTAATGTTCTGTTATAGAAAGATTGGAATAATAGATCAAGATCAGATTTTACCAAGTCCCAATATGTTTGGTAGAATAAAAAGGAGATGCCATTTGGGCCAGGGGCTTTTGAAGGATTGCAAGAAAAGAGATTAGTTTTTATTTCATCTAATGTAAATTTATTTTCTAGTATGCCCTGTTGCGAGAGTGTAAGTTTGTCAGAATCATTCCAAATGTTAGATTTTAATGATAGAATTATAGTATCAGAAGTGCCTAGCAAGGTTTTGTAGTATGAGGTAATATGATCTTGAAGAATTACTGGATCATACACTGGAGTACCATCTATTTCTAATGAAAGGATGGAATTTTTCTTTTTTCTAATAGAGGCTGTTAAATGAAAAAATTTAGTGTTATTGTCAACTTCTAAAAACCATTTAAGCTTTGCCCTTTGTTGCCAATGTATTTCTTCATCCTTATATATTTTATATAAGGTGGTTTGACAATCTCTCCATTGAGAGTGGTCATTTGGTGCGAGGAGATTTGAATCATTAAGGTGCTCAAAGTGTTCTAATTGTTCTAAGACATCAGTTTTCTGTCTTCTCATTTGACCTTGGAAATTTGCATTCCATCCTCTTAATTTTTTGTCGTAAGTATTGGAGTTTGAATTTGCAAGAGTTTCCTAAGTCAGGTTCTAATGGAAAACTTGTCCACCATGAGATGATTAATTCAGCAAATCCATCTTGGTTAATCCAAGATTTTTCAAATCTAATTGTTTTGCCTATGTAGGTAGCTAAGGAATCAGTATGTAAAATGAGTGAATTATGGTCTGAATAAATTCGTGGCAGTGAAGTGACTATAGAATGAGAGTAATGTGTAAACCATTCATGTGTGCTAGGGTTGCTAATGAGTTGAGCCGGCTCGCAAATCAATGAGTTGAGCGGCTCATTATTTCGTAATGAATCGGACTCGAAACTAAAAAATGCCCTAACTCGACTCGGCTCACTTTTGAAAGAAAAAAGCTCAGCTCAGCTCGACTCATGTAAACACTTGGCTCAACTTGGCTCGACTCGTGAGTCGGCTTGTGAGCCAGCTCATATTACATGTTAAAAAATGATCATTTAATTATTTTAAAGAAATGATTGAAGTGGAGTAGAGATATTCTTGTGACTTTAAATTACATGTTGAAAAACTGACTATTTTTTAAAGAAATTATCTAAAGAAATTTGAAAAAAATATCATTTTTTTAAAATATTTTCAAAATGCCAGCTCATATTACATGTTGAAAACTTTGAAATTTGAAAAAGAAAAAAATTTGAAATTTGAAATCTGAAAAAATTTGAAATCTGAAAATTTTGAAATCTGAAAAAATTTGAAATCTGAAAAAATTTGAAATCCGAAAAAATTTGAAATCTGAAAAATTTTGAAATCTGAAAATTTTGAAATCTGAAAAAAATTTGAAGTCTGAAAAAATTTGAAATCTGAAAAAAATCTGAAATCTGAAAAAAATCTGAAATCTGAAAAATTTTGAAATCTGAAAAAATTGAATTCTGAAAAAAATTTGAAATCTGAAAAATTTTGAAATCTGAAAAAATTTGAAATATGAAAAATTTGAAATCTGAAAAATTTTGAAGTCTGAAAATTTTGAAGTCTGAAAAAATTTGAAATCTGAAAAAATTTGAAATCTGAAAAAATTTGAAATCTGAAAAATTTGAAATCTGAAAAAATTTGAAATTCGAAAAATTTGAAATCTGAAAATTTTGAAATCTGAAAATTTTGAAATCTGAAATATTTTGAAATCTCAAAAAATTTGAAATCTGAAAAATTTTGAAATCTGAAAATTTTGAAATCTGAAAATTTTGAAATCTGAAAAAATTTTGAAATCTGAAAAATTTTGAAATCTGAAAAAATTTGAAATCTGAAAAATTTGAAATCTGAAAATTTTGAAATCTGAAAAAATTTGAAATCTGAAAATTTTGAAATATAAAAATTTTGAAATCTGAAAATTTTGAAATCTGAAAAAAAATTTGAAATCTGAAAAATATTTGAAATCTGAAAAAATTGAAATCTGAAAAAATTTGAAATCTGAAAAAATTGAAATCTGAAAAAAATTTGAAATCTGAAAAAATTTGAAATCTGAAAAAATTGAAATCCAAAAAAATTGAAATCTGAAAAAATTTGAAATCTGAAAAAATTGAAATCTGAAAAAATTTGAAATCTGAAAAATTTGAAATCTGAAAAAAATTTGAAATCTGAAAAAAATTTGAAATCTGAAAAATTTTGAAATCTGAAAAAAATTTGAAGGTAGGCCTAATAGCAAATGAAGATATACATGTATTACAAATTTGAAAAAATTCGTCTTGACATATAAATTAATTAAACATGAGCATGAAGTTAGGCCTCATAGCAAATGAAAATATACACGTATTAAAAATATGAGTCGACTCGTGAGCCGAGTCAAGCTTTTTCTTTTATGAGCCGAGTCAAGCTGAGCTTTTTCTTTCAAAAATGAGCCGAGTTAAGAGCCGAATCATTGAGCTACAATTGACAAGCCGAGTCGAGTTTGAGCCGAATCTTAATCATTAGCAGCTCTAATGTGTGCGGAGAAATCTATCAAGTAATGCCTTAGGAGGAGATGTTAATGATCTTGCCCATGTAAATCTCCAAAAATTGGATTGTACTGGACCATAGACTATAGTAAGAAGCCATTCAAAGTTTTCAGCTTTGTTTTTGATATGGCCTGTTATGGAATAGTCTTTGATCCAAGTATCTAGAATCCAAAATTTAGATTCATCTAGTCCTAGCAAAAGACCTCCTGAGGCACCATTGGAATTTTTGGAGATCCAATTAGTTATAGAAGAACTGAGGGAAGTTAATAGTCTAGAAGAAAAGGACTATTTTTTAGTTTCCTGTATCCCTACAATGTCTATGTGATGGTGGTGAAGAATTTCCTTAAGGCCCTACGTTTAGTTGAGGATCCGAGTCCTCTGGCATTCCAACTCATGAGGTTAACCATTAATAACTGATAAATCATCCTCAACAGATTCAAGAAGAAGGGGACGTCGTTCAATTTGAGATGTAGGGGGAATCGTAGATTTAGTTGAAAGAATTTCAGAGAAGGAAGAATTGAATCTAGTCTGAGATAAGGAACGCAAGCATTTAACAGTATCTAGTCTTTCCTCATCAGAGGAACCTAATTTAAAGCCACTAATGTCATACAGCTGAATAAGTTCTAGATCAGTTAAGTGCACATATGGAAAAGTAGAGATAATGACGTTACCTGAGGATGCCCCTGATTTGTCACATCTCTTTATACCAGCAGCTTCCTTTGCTTTGAGGCGAAGACTGTGGTGGGCCTCTTTTGAGGCGGTCAGCTGAGCTGCATTCCTTGGATTAATAGGGGCTCTTGGAGGAGGAAGAGGGGGAGCCAGAGGGGGCTGGTCTGCATTGATCAGGACAGCGGGATCTTCAAGATTTACTACTACTAGTGGTTCTTCGGGTATCTGTCTAGGAATTGGAGCAGGTGGAGGAGCTGGTATAGGTTCAGGCAGTGGGATAGGATTTGGGGCAGGGACTGGTTCTGGCAGTAGGATAGGATTTGGGTCAAGGAGTGCTCTACGAGAGGAAGATAAGAGCTCCATAAGAATATTTTGTTAATATATAATTACAGAGAAATAACATTTTATTTGGAAGTTTCCGAAGACGGTACTTTGTAAAGATTCCCATTTTTTAGCCATATGAAATATGCACTTTCCTTTGATTTCACTTGACTCTAATCAAACAGTCATGACAAAAAAACACTCATAAAATGAGTCTTGAAGGGATGCGGTCCGCCCTTTTTAGATCTTTGTTTGATTTTATGTAAATGCTCGGTACGGATAAACATGAAACCTCATTATACCTATAATATACTTCGGCGCCATAAAATGAGCTCTTGAGCGTTATTATGCTAATAAACAGGCAACGTCTAAAATTTGACATCTTAAAGACTTGTAGCACACAAAAATAAAGAAAAGGGCCTATATCTCAATCAGACTCGCATCTTTATCTTTCTTTATTGATCTTTTGTGAAAAAAAAGGCACAAGCAAAGTACATCTTATGATAGTTAGTTTTCCAATTCATACTCTTTTGCAACTGTTCATATTATCATCATATACACGTATGTATTAAACTATCTTGTACAGTGCACAGTTTGATTTTATCTGTAGACTTTGTTTCAGCTGACATATTGTTTCTGTAAGAGATCAGCGCAAAATCCCAAATCAAATCGGATCTCAGGAGGATCACCAATGCAATCAAATACAGCATCAGCGTTTACAAAGTCTTCTTCAGCAGTGTACCTGCAGAAACATGTGATGTGATAAATATTTTTGCAGTGAAACAGAACTATTATTGGAATTGCATGGAATGAACAAAACCAGTCAAATATCTTCAAATTGCAAATTTGATACTTTGCAAGCTGGTGTTTACTGGTAACAGTCATGAAAGGTACCTAACCTAGTAATACAAATCAGCCCCACTGGGTTCAAACCTTAAATTATTTCTTCCTTTGTGTTGAAAATACTGCCTTTTGAAAATCCTAAATTACACAACAATCGAGCCATAACATATTTACTTTTTTAGATTCTGTTTGAAGTTCGCATGACAATCATACATGCTTGACTTCATCAATTCTAATCATTAGTCTTTATCACTATATTATTAAGTTGAAAACATAAAAAAATATGTTTGTTGCTAGATACAAGAGTATTAAATGTTGGGGGATAATTTGCAAAACAACCAAAGAAAGTAACTGCAAAGGGAATTCTTACCCGCTTTTTGTTACAATGCACTTCATACCAGCAGCTTTAGCAGCAGCTAGTCCTATGGCACTGTCCTCTACTACCACACAGCTAGAAACAAGAAAAGAAGAAGGATACAAATAAATACATACACTATAATTACCTCCAAACATAAACAGAATACAAACACTATAAAACAGTCCCACGACATCTTATGTACATCAAGTGCTAATTTCACAAGTATTATGTCTGCATAAAAGATCAACTGTGGATAAATATTGATACCGTTTTATGTATAATTCATACCTTTTCATGCTAGTAGTATGATAGTTTGCATACAAGAAGACAACACAAAATTTCAATCAATTTGTTTGGTAACCAAGTTCATTTTCATATAATGTGAGATGCATGGCGCAGTATTTGTAACTGTTGATGTTGTTGTAAAAAGTAGCTGTTCATATTTCAAGCATTACCTAGAAGGATCAACTCCAAGAGTACTAGCCGCTAGTAAGTATATAGCCTGCCAAAAAAAATCAAAAGGAAATATAAAATAGCATGACAGTGGTGTCAGGAAGAAAGATTACTCCAGCAGCTACCACACAAGATATGTTCAAATGAAGAAGAGAACATTCAATGGAAAAAAAAAGTAGGGCATTAAGAGAATTCCGAAAACATTAATTGTGTTCATGTTCAATATTGACATCTTTCTTTTTTATTACAAGATTGGTAGCACCAGCCAAGTTCACTAGTAGGTTTTCATATAATCTAAAGAAGGAACATCAAATCTTTACTGGGTCAGGTTTTTTACGAGGAACGACATCCCCAGCAAAGATGGTTATTTTCTCTGCTCGTTCGGGACCTAACAAATTGGAGACTATAGCCGAAACCTGGAAATAAGAAGATACTGCAAATATTAGTATTAGCTATGAAGCACATCTACAACACCAGTTATCAGTTTCAAAATATTGTTGAAAACAATAGTCTGAGTAGTTCATACCGCCTTCTCATTGGAAGTACTGCATACTGCAACCTTCACATCCTTTGACAAAGCTTCATCTATAATTCTGAAATTCAAAGAAACTTGCATTGAACAATTTTCTGGGTAAAATCTTGGACCATTGTCAGACCTCACAAAATGACTATGTATCTTCAACATTTGGAAGCCTGGATTTATGAAAAATCTTTCAACAAAATAAGCTAAACACTGTGCATTGGTATTAAGTGAATTATATATAAATAAACAGACTTAAAAAGTATGACCGTTGAACACCAGGTCGAAGAGGGAGCAATCTCTTTTCAATAAGTGCCATGAACAATTCAGTCTTCCTTTTGTGGAGAGAAGCAATGAATTTTTTTCTTTCTTCATCGGTCTTTGGTGCTTTAGCTGGCCATGCTGTCTTGTTGAAATATGCCGTCATCCTAGTTCGATAGAAGAGCTAAGATTATTTAAAGAGTTATTTGACTGACATCTGACAAAGTTTGACCCAACACCCAAAAAAAAAAAACGATCTGATCTGTCTCAGCTGAAAACCCCTAGCCCAGAAAATTTGAGAAGTCAAATGACCCAATCCCAATGCAACAAAAAAACTTAACTCATCCAAACCTGAATGATCTGGCTTAAATTCAAAATAAACGAAATCCAACTGATCTAAGAGCCAAAACTGACCTGACAAAAATTGAATCTAACCTGCAGGCATCAATAATGCCTTATTCAAACCAGGTACCCAGTTAAATGCAACTCTTAAACAAGTCTGAGATAACAATCAGAAGTCAGAAGTTAAACCAAAAAACTGGACAAAATACACAAAAATGGCCTACAACTTGAATTGAAGCAGGAGACTTGTCATTCAGAAAGTTCCAGATAACCGACAATGCAAGTTGGTCCAACCCAAACGACCTTTAGATGTGAATTTGACCGAAACCTGAAAAAAACCCAGACCTGATTTAATCCGAATTAAAACTCAAACCATTCTTTTAATTCGTCCCCTAAATTATATCTGCTTTATTTGTAAAAAACCTTTTGTTTTATATTTAAATTGTTAGCAGAACCTTGCTGAACTAACCTTAAAAAAAATTTATATCTGCTTTAAGTTCTGGAAATTCTGCATAGAAATCAAGCAAGGATAGACTAACCTCTCTTTGCCACCACCAATCTTTAGCAGCTCACCATAAAGTTCAACATCCCAAGTGACACCTAATTCCATCTGTAAACAAAAAGAAAAATAAAGTCAAGACATGATATGCATACTATAAATCACTAGTTCAGTATAATAAAATCATAATAAGAGTAATAATAAAAAAATAAAACCTCAGCAAAGGTGTCATTGAAGGAAATTCGGTGCCCATCCTTTTCGGTGTCAACAAGCACGCCATCACAGTCAAAGAGAAGAGCAGCAGGAAGGGGCGCAGAGGAAGCACGAATTACACTATTGAACTTGCGTCGAGTTGCTTTACTTCGATTTGTGATAGAGAGGAAAGGGAGCGAAGGAAGAAATGTAGAAATGCTATTTCTCGTTTTACTGCTCGCTTCCAGTTGAGATTGGGATCGGAAAGGGGTTAGCGAAGCTCTGGCTGAGGGAACCGGAGAGGAGATTAGAGCTTTTGGAAGAAGTCCAGGCGACGCCATATTTTCCCAGTGGGAAATTTTTGTGACGCCATTTTGTCTGATAACTGACGCGCCATCCTATCCGCGAGCCAAGCCAACAGCCAACCACACAAGCGAGTCCGGGTTTGAAGAGGTTTAAAAGTCGGATTCAGATTCGGATTCAAATTCGTGTCGGATTTGCACATTTTTCCTCTCCACGCTGAACTTTTCAGGTTTGGATCAATTGATTCCTACAAGAAGCAGCCCATTGGGCCAGAGCCCAGAGGATGCGGAGAACTTGTCTCAATGCTAGAGGTGTCGGCCTACATAACTCCGCATTCGGGGGTGTTTTGCTTTCAAACCGTTAAGAAAACCCCCGGCGCGCCGACCCCAGAGTACTCGAGAATCGAGATCGAGAATAATTATAGTGGTAGAGAAAGAGAGAGAGCAGGGTGGTTAAGAAATAAGAAGTGTGCTGTTAGCTGTTACTTTGAGGAGAAACAATGGAGGCTGACGATCGGCGGTGCACTGTCCGTATTCTATGCTCCAAGAAGGCTCTGCTCGCATCCAATCCGTCCTTGGGGATCCGATGGCTTATAGGGTCGCCTCGCTTCATTTCCCCCTTGACAATAGTTGCTTCCTTCCGCTGCCTCCACACTCTCCCCGCCGATCCCTTCTCACCTGATTTCTCCAAAGAAGCAGGTCGTCTTCCCAATATGAAGTATTATTTCGGTTTTAAATTACACAATTTGGCAGCCCGCCTCGAGTGTTACCCGTTTCTGTTTTAGTTCTTAAAGTTTTGGAGTTCCCATTTTGGTCCCTGAAGATTCTGATTTAAATAAGTTTTATCACTTTCTTCATTTTGGCTAAAATTGGGAAAACAACGCTAGCATTGCTGACATGGAATGATTAGATTGGATCTTTTAATGAAATCACATCAATGTTAAGTAGGATCTGTGTTCATTTTTGTATGATTAGAAGTTTTACAGTAGTGACCAAAGTGACATGAAATGGAATATTGAGGAACCAATACTAGATTTGCAAAACTTGTAGAATTAGAAGGGGAAGTAGATAATCCTTTAGGGCCGATATGTGTACGTTGCTATTTCAGAATTCTGCATTGTAAGTTGGCTTGCTTATAACCGTTTGCTTATACTGGTATACAACCACTGGCAGAATTCTGGTAAAGAGGTGCATGCAACCGTTGCTGGCAGATTGTCTCACCTGATTATGTTTCTATATATTCTTCTAAAGTGCAAATTTTCTACTGCGAATTAACTAATAAAGAAGTTGTAAAAGGCCATCCTTCTCATAATTTATAAATCGGACAATTTGGCCTATGGAAATAAAATTGCTTGTAAATGTACCATGAATATTCTGAAGCTTAGCATTGGTTAAAAAAAGTCAGCGATTTGTCTTTTCTAATGGCTAGTGCCATCATTTTCTCATAGCATTGCCACTTGTAGAAGGGAAATGCATGTATTTAAAGACCAATCTAATGATACAGGTTTTGGTTCTTTTGCAAAATAATGTAAAGGAGGACTTATGCAATTTATTTTTCTATTTGTATAATGAAGCAGGTTATAAAATTCTCGGGCCTTGAAGAATTAGAAGTTAAACTTACCGATATTGGAGATCATTTTTCTAATTGTTTTACACTTTCCCATTTTTTTCTATTTTTTCACAAATTTTATCATCTTAAATTTGCTCTTCCTGTCTTTCATTTGGACAGATGATATTAGGATCCTATTATTGAGAGGATTTGATATAATTGGAGCACTTTTTGTTGGAAGTCAAAACCGAAAAGAGGATGCTAACAAAGCAATAGAAGCCTCTCATAAACTGAGATCATGCCTTTATGGTGACAAAGCAAGCCACTCGATGGTGGCAGCTTTTACTGATGCAGAGTCAAGTGAAATTCAATTTTTTGTTTCTGCTAATTCTACGGTTGCAGAAGTAGAATCTGTTTTATATGAAGACAACCCAGAAAACATTTTGTGGGATAAGGGTTGCCTAATGAGGTGCCAGCTGGTGCTGAAGCTTCCTCTTTATGCTCCTTTGTACGAGAAATTAGGTAAAAGTATTTCTTGTTCTTTTAGAGGTTGGCACTGTTTATTTATCTTTTGGTTGGGGGGTTGGGGGGTTGTGGGGGACTATGCATTTCGGAATAGGCCTAAATAATGTTTTTTCTAACCTTTGTTTGGGTACAGATGTGGTTCCTTTACTAGGCAGCATCAACATTCATTTATGGAATCATCTAAAAAAAAAACATTCATTTATGGAAAAGGCGATGAGGGAAAGAAAGGACAATAGAATTGGGTGGGTGGATACTTATGTCCAAATTAGTCCCATCTTCTGGAATTAACTATTTAGGTCTTCTGCTGTATTTACTTTTAAGTCTTGTTCCAAGGACCTTATATTAATCCTTACAGTGCTCAAATATTTGTTCCGTGCTTGGTAAGAAATTCCCTGAGCTTTTGTCTTTTTCCTCTTTTTTTCATAGATTTGGAAACTACTGTTTCTGCACTTGCCAAGCGTGCTATTGTTGGACTTAAAGATCCATGTACCGTGTACCTAGTTGAGTCTGGCGATACAAACTCTGACAAGCAATGTAGTGTCGTTCATGGCAAGGATTTAGATAGTGTTGATGCAAAACCTCTACCTTGTTCACATTTTTCATCGAGAAAAGGGCCCAAAGTTCCCACCACCAGAGAGGTAGCTTCAAATTCCTTGTGAAGATGTTTTCTGTAAAATGGCTCGTCTATATCTTTTTTTCCTAGAATTATTGTTCACTATTATTGACTATTATGGTATTTTTTTTTCTATTATGTGTTTGATTGTTTTTCTTCACGTTCTATAAAAAAATTCCTTTGTTAATATCTTATTTTATGAACAGCTGAATTAGCTTTTTATTTGTATTAAATTTGTATATAAATTCATTGTTAATATTACTGACTTTTCTATTAGAATGTAGATGCAATCCGTGTGGCCATCCTGACTAACCCATCTAGGAGTGAACAAAAACCTGGCTTTCCTGCTATAGAGTATCTTGCAGGTGAGAAGTTTCTAGAGGTCCTTATAAAATTTGACTATTTTTTTCCGTGTTTTCAAACTACATGCATGTTACATGGCATAAAGTTTCATTCATCTTCTCATATGACATATTTAATTTTATTAAGCGAATACTCCTGAAATAGCACTAGATTATTAACTTTGAATATTTTACTGTAATGCATTCTAATAAGTCGTAAGTATAAGGTACTTCAGCCATAATTTGTTTTTAGGGTTTGTGAAATGTCATATATTTCGTAATAGAATCCAATTGATGCTCTAAATCTTATTTGGTAACAAAGTGCGGTCAATTTAGTTTCTGAATTACATTTCTTTCTTCAGCAACAAAACAAACAAGGTTCTCTACAATCAGCTTGAGGCTAGATATACTCTGCTACACTTCACAAGACTTTGATATAGCTACCTCTATATCAGAAATTGTTATTCCAGGATTAATTGAACAGCTAAAGGCTATGGCTTATGCCAGTAACCTTGAAACTTCAAGTATCCAAAATGAGGTAGAAAATTGATCTCAGAATGCTTAGTTACCATCTTGTTAATGAGTTGTTGACTTTTCTTTTTGGTCATTTCCAGCTTTGTCCATACCACTTCCTTCCTATTGGGCTTTTGATTCCTATAACAGCAATTTATGATCTAAAATATGGAGAGATGGAAGAAAAACAAGGTACAAGGTTATTGTGATGGCACCAGACTTTTTAATTAGATTTGGATCAGATCAAATATAGTTCTAGTGAATTTTAAACAATTTCTTTTAGTAGGTTTGTATTGGGTTCCATATTTAGCTCAGTGTGGGAAGTTTTTGCTGGTTAACTCAGATGTTGCCACCTCTAGTTTTGCGACAATACTTTATTTGTGTTGTGCTCTTTCTCATATCGGTTCATAAACTCCCTAATAAAGCCTGACCAAGACCTTTAAAACTTCTGTAGTAGTGCAATATTAATTTTTTTTCTCCTTTTAAAAAAAAAAATCTGAGATATAAGAATTAACTTTACATATAGGTGAATTAAGGAAATCTCTTCAGTTGCGACTGGGTTTACCTTTGGACCGACCTCTAATGCGCATAGCAAATGCTCTATGTTTTGACCTGAAGGATAAAAGAGGGGGCAAGGGGACAAGAGATGGTAAGGCACCAAAAGATGGTAGAATCCCCTTTTCCTAGTTTCATGGAGCAGTCTTTTTGCACTTACTGAACTTGGAATATTTCCCTGCAAAACATGAAATATCATCTATCCTCTTCCAAATTATTGCAAACATAGGTCATGTTCCTCCATTTTTTATTTATTCAAATATATCCAAACTATATGTCACATCTCCCTTTTCTATTGATAGGGGTGCATTTTGGGCAATTCAGTGAGTGCAATTGGGAAAGGGCATGCTTCATTTGTCACCTTTTCCTGAGTGTAATCACAGTTTGAGGTTTTGCAGGGATAAAATAAGTAATTTGCCCCCATTTTAATCTCTAGATGAAAATTGCAGGATCTTCTTCATTGCTCAGAAATGTACACTTTGAAGTTCCTACTAGTGGTGGTGAGTTATCACTTCAAAACCCTCTTGGTGTAATTGACTGAATACTTGAGCCTCAATTATTCCTTAATTCTATTGAGACCTAAGATTTTTTAAGAAACCTCAACGACCTTAGCAAAATAAGAAAAAAGGAAAATCTTAGTTGGTTCTGGTATATACTGTTACAAAACAATGCAGTCATTATATGTGTGATATTGAGATATATGTCTGCATTTGCTGTCCAAACATCCTTAGTTTTAACTGATGTTATTAATGTTTGGCTTTTGTAGTGTCTGGAGGTGATTTATCTTTGATTGAGGGCTCATATGAGTATTACCATTATTTGCAAGATGGTGTGGATGACAACGTAAGTTTTTTCGCATCTTGGTGGGGCTGATTTGATATTGAATTTAATATATAAGATCATTTCGAGAAAAAAAGGTGCAAAAATTGAGCACAAGAAAAGAAAACCCTACAAAAAATGGTTTGTTCATATTATGATATCTAATTACTGGGAGCTTTTTTTTTTTTTTTTTTTTTTTTCTGATGATGGTTGGACTAATGTACAGGGTTGGGGATGTGCTTATCGTTCTCTACAAACAATCATATCTTGGTATAGACTTCAACAATACACAGCAATTGATGTCCCTTCACACCGGTATGGTATTGTGCTTTTCTGGTAACTCTATATATAGATGTGTATTTAATTAGTGCTGACTGCATGGAATAGTTGCACTTGTTGAAGACTGATTTCCCCTTTACCAGGGAGATTCAACAAGCACTTGTTGAGATCGGTGACAAGGATCCATCTTTCATTGGATCACATGAATGGATTGGAGCTATTGAGCTTAGCTTTGTTCTTGATAAACTCCTCGGTGTAAGTCCTTTACTTGATCTAAACTTTCTGTTCGAATATATGGTTTTGGCAACATTCAAGAATGTTTTCTATTGCCTTTATATGTGCTTATGACATCTGCTGGTGTATATTTCTGTGGTGCAAATATAATTTTGTAAGTCATGAGTACAAGATGCCTCATGTCTTGCAGTTAACCACTAGCTTTTTTTGCTTATATGTAAATAACTTCAGCACATTAAAATCAAGGTACCTTTAAATAGAATGACCAGAGGCTCCTCACTTTTTTCATATCAACTGTACTGAATTTCTGTTGTGATGAATAAATATACAATCCCTCTGAGCTTTTATATCACCTGAACCAAAACTTTTGTTGAACTGGTTAGTTCAACTAGGAAGGCAACATGTATGATAACTTAATGAACAACGCGATAGTACAATGCATTGGGTTTTCTAACAGGTTAGTTGCAAGATTATTAATGTGAGATCTGGTGACGAGCTTCCTGAGAAATGCCGAGAACTTTCCTTCCACTTCCAGACACAGGGAACACCTATAATGATAGGTAGCTCTTTTTCTTTTGCTACATTATGAAACATGTTCAGGAATTCATAATTATATATTTTACTCCTGCTGCAAGTTGCACCATTATCATTCATGTTGGCATAAAATACCAAGTTTCTGTTAGTAGCGGATACCATCCATTCATTGCATTGGCGTGGTTGGTAGTTCTGTTTTGTGAAATTTTCACAAGAATGCCTTTTATTCCCTAATAATGGCCTTCAATTATTTACTAAACCAAATTGATAGATTATCCAGGAAGGTAAATTCTAATGTTGGTTTCCATGTTCATTGCGGATTTTACCTTACTAACATGTTTGGGTATTATTTGCCATAAAACAGAAAAAGGCTGCAACTAGTTGCAAATTTGAGAAAAATACACGAGTTTCATTTGCATTTTGATGAAAATAAGGGGTGTTTACTGGATTTGTAACTCTGAGAGTTAAATTAATGAATTATGCAGGTGGGGGTGTGTTGGCCTACACTCTTTTAGGAGTTGAGTACAATGATGTTACCGGGGAGTGTGCTTTCCTCATTCTTGATCCCCATTATACGGGCAGTGATGATCTGAAGAAAATTGTAAGCGGGGGATGGTGTAGCTGGAAAAGGCCAGTTGACAGCAAAGGCCGTAGTTTCTTCCTGAAGGATAAGTTTTATAATCTCTTGCTTCCCCAGAGACCCAACATGGTGTAAGAAATAATCCTATGAATGCAAAGGGAAACTAATTGATCCGAAATTTTCACTTAAAGTTCATATGAAGAAGATAAACATTTAATTTAGTGTGTCTTCCATTTCTTGCATAGATTATGCCCCAAGGAACAATAACTAAATTAAAAAGTATATATATATATATATTTGCAACCCAAATTGCTAAATTAACTAGTGCTTGTATTGTGCACATAATTTTTCTGTTTTGATACTTGATGTTTTACAACCATTCTAATGTTTCTGTTGTTGTGAAATTGACGTGGAATTAAAGCATTTCCAACTCAGAGAACAAAACGAGAACAATGATATTTGGAAGTCCGTGTCTAAATTAGATGGATCTGGCACATTGCAAACCAAACTATTTAAAGCACGTGCTAAAATCTGAAGCTGTCATCCTGAACATCCTATTAGGAACCTTTTGACCTCTTAATCCCTGACTTTGAAGGAACATAAGAATAATTGACGTGTTGCTCTTGAGGCATCATACGAAGAATATAATTTAAAATAGCTGTTATCAGTTAATGAAATAGAGTTATATTGCACTAACATACACACAATATTCACAGAAAGCATATAACATGTCAGTTTCCTATGTTTCCAAATTAACAACTGCTGCTTCACATTAAGTGAATTCCAGGACCTACACTGGTACCGACTCCTCCCTACTATTTACATATTAACATGAATTTTAATAAGATAACATGAACATCAGACGCTTCCATTTCTAGCTAAAGAGAAGCAAGTATATAGATAATAACCATAATAATAAACAAGGAATGAACAAAGCCATGCCATTAGACAGATTAAAGGAAATCTATGCAATTAAGAGATCAATCAACTGAGGTCAAGGTCAACACACTCTGGATGTCCTCTCTCAGTCTGCTGGCCTACAAGCTCGATGCCAAGCTGTCCCTTGTCACCGGCCCCAAATGCGTAGAGTTTGCCCGAGTCGGTGAGAGCAAAAGTATGTGCATTCCAGTAGATAGAGTTAGTGAGGCTTATTTGTACCACTTTTTCATTGGTTCTCTTCAGCGAGGTAACCAGCTGAGGTGTCACCACATTATTGTGTCTATTCTCCTAAAATAGGATACAGACAGCATCACAACAGTCAAGCTAGTGTCACACAGGTCAATTGTATATCATGAGTCATGACCACTACAAGCCAAACATGAGAAACATTTTAATTTCCTTGTACTTAGTTGGTTTTTCTTCTGAGGAGAATTTTGTCCTTGGCAGTGTTAAATCAAAATTACCATATCAGTATATTCCAGCTAAAGGAAATAATTGTAATCATGATAACAAAAAGGATGATGGCAAAACATAAAATACAAATAGAACTATAGCAGTAAACATCAAATTTGAGAGCAGACAAACCTCTCCCTCCTGTGCAATAGAGTGGCCGAGGCTGGATGACTCACCACAACCGAATGAATACACATCCCCTTCTTCAGACACGACAAAGGTTGTGTAATCGCCAGTTGCAACATGCACTGCCTTGATATTGCTCAAGGACTCCACCACCTTGGGTGCTGACTCACACTCTTCGTTTCCATGTCCCAAGCAACCGTACCGACCCCATCCCCATGTGCACACCCTCCCATCCTTTCCTACCACAGCTGCATGCCAGGCTCCTGCAGCAACTACAGTTGGCTGCAAGTTAAGCTGCTGAAACCGCTCAATAAGTCTAGGATACTTCTCATCTGTTCTTGATCCATGCCCAAGCTTCCCTCCTAATCCACACCCCACTGAGTACACCGACCTATGCGTCAATATTTTAAAAGAATATCAAAAAATTTTATTCAAGTGCATTACAGTACAGAGGTTTCTGCTTGAGGTTTAACCCTAAACGCTCCTAATCCATGCTGAGGTTTCTGCTTGTACATTAATGTCTCTTTGGCCACATTTATTTGGCTCCCCATATTAAATATTTTTTATTTTTATTTTTATTTGTTTTGGTGGATGTTCCTTAAAAAGTAAGTTTAAAATTATCTGAAATTTGATGAGCAGTCATCATCTGACTTCTGCATGAAGATCCCCTGAAGATGTGTCATAACAAATGTACATATCAAACCAAGGAGTACCAGACTGTGAAGCCACTCCCTGCAATGGAGTCCCCCCAAAATAGAAAATAAACTCCAACAAAGCCACCCATCAAAAAAGATGCACCAAGAGAGAAAAGAGCAATTACATGCCGCTTGGCTGGCACGTCAGTGCAAGGAGATAACAGTAACCAGCAGCAATCTGCACGACAGGAATATTCTCAAGTGGGCCCAGAAGTGGGTGTGGCTCCACATCATTTGGCTCAGTCTGGTGCCCCAATTTCGTGTCGTTACCCCATGAGAAGGTGTACACACGCCCCTCCCTGGAAAGCACTGCTGTGAAAAAGTTTCCTATTGCCGCCTGCACGATAAACACATCTTTCAAGGATTCAACCATCTGAGGTTTTGTCACCACTTTTGACCCCTGGGCCCCGTATTCTGCCTCCCCAAATGAGTCTTTCCCGAATGCATACACTTCACCAGTGTCACTTATCAGTATGCTTCTGCCAGCCCCAGCTGCAGCTTGTATGATCCTAATACCCTGCAGCGAACTGGAAGCATCCCAATAGTTGAGTTAGTATCATTTTCTGCACAAATTAAGTAAAAAGAAAGTCTAGGAATTTCAAGATGGATACATTTGTAACAAGAACAAAATTTTCACTTGTTTATGGAATGCTAACCAGTATACCCTGTGCATGACCTGACTTGTACAGTGATATAGTACAACATCAATAAAAAAAAATGGAAATATCTGTTCTCTGTTTCTTGATTTATAACCCTTAGCTAAGACCTGTACGCAAGCAACTGAACAAGGAAACAAGTTTATATAAGAAAAGAGGCCCAAAAGGATAAAATACACACCAAAAACGGTGCAGTACTCAAAAGAAAAATGATACACTCGGAGCAGTTTCAGATGTTTACATTGGCAACAGAAATCCCTCCCAAATGGAAAGATTAAACCCACATCCAACCCGCATGGGTCAGTATCACAGGTACAGATCGGTATGGTACACGACCATCATTGTTTAACAAGCACCTAATAAGACGAGGCCTCCATTCCTCCTCCAGAGTGCCATGCCCTAGCTGCCCTGAGTTGTTTGAGCCAAAAGTATACACGGCCCCACCAGATGTCACGGCAATGCTGTGTCCGGGGCCCGCAATTGCCTGAGACTTCTCTCTCCTACATGCCTCTCCAGCCAGAATGTACCTAAGCACCAGCTTCCAACTGCCACCGCACCTCTGTTTCAATACTTGCCTCTCTTCATCTCCCATTGGTTTAAAAATAGCCCTTTTCTCACACATATCAAGTGCAGCTAGCTCTGATATGGAAAGCTGGAAATCAGGTGCAAAATTGGCCGGCTTCCTGAAAAATGTACATGTTGCCTGGTACAACCACAAAATTCTATCAGCTGCATTATCAATTCTAGAAGTAGGTTATTTAAGAAAAAAAACACTTGCCTCAAGATGTGCAAGATCTTCAGGGTTTAAATTGCACGAGGTGAGCACATGGAGAACTATGGAGGGGCTTGCAGCCAGTGGGAATTCGCCAGGAGTTGATTCGCCAAAGCAATGGCGCTGTGACCTTTGATATGTCTGTTGCAAGGGAGAGACGAGAGAGAGAGGCTCGTCTATGATTAGGTGTAATGGGATCGAAGGTGTGGCCTCACTTGTAGTGGCATCCATCTTAAGCTTGAGAAAGAGGAGCTAGTTCAACTAGATGGAATCTGCAACACGACATTTATAATAGTATTATGAATAGATTTAGTGGGCTGTGTAGTTTAGTTTTATTTCTAGGTTAGTTACTTTAGCTAGCAAACCTTACTCCAAACAACTTAATTGTAAAGGAGTTGCTATTTCATGCATCTAACTTTTTTGTGTTCTCAGAAATAGAATGACTAGCTTCTTTGGAAACAATACAACCAAAAGTAATATTTTCCTAGATCAGAAAGGAATACAGGTTATCACGAAGGAACCAACAGAAAAATATTAAATGATTTTAATAAAATTCGCCTCAATTTGCCTTGGATATTAATCTAAGAAGTGCCGTCAGATATTCAGAATTGGATTTTAATTAAGGAGAAGGATCTGATTAAACAATTTGGGATTGCAAAAGGAATCTAAGATCAAATAGGCAAGAAAAATAAGTTGAAGAACAGTATTGATCAACTAAAAAGTAAAGTTCCTCGATTCAAGGAAAAAAAAAAAAGCATCCCAGTTGAGGATTAAAGTCTTCTTTTCCTTTACCCACACGAAATTTCAATAGAGTTTGATCGATCCAAAATCAAATTAATACCACTAGATTCATCCCAAATACTGAAACCCAACAAATGAGAGCACTAAAAAGATCGCTTCAACCTCAAACGCACAAATTCCTGGAATAAATACAAACCCGGAAAAGCAAATTCATCTTTTGAACCACTCAAATAAATATCAACAAGATAATTCTGAGCACCGATTGCCCAGCCAAAGCAAACACAAAAAATTCAGAGAAAAAACAAAGAAGCCAAAAAGCATCAAAGATCCATCCTTCCCCAATCAGATCGGGCAAAATCAACAAGAGAAAGTATCAATCGGATGATCGATTTCTCACCTATTTGCTATATGAAAACGAGATAGTCGTCCAACTAGAGACGCTATGACAGTCCGATTGTACAATCCATCTGGAGTTTGGTTCGGATTAGAGATTTTTAGTCAACAATTAATGCAAGTCTTAAGTCTTAAAACTCTAAAAAGGTGGGATTGCTTTTCTTGTTGGTATCTTTCTCGCTTCTCCTCTCTTCCCTCTTGTTTTCCTTTTCTGTGATGGTCTGATGGATGTGATGATGAGGTGTCCGCTAAGAAAAATAATAGACAGACTCTAATGAAGGGAGAGAGAGAGAGAGAGCGGTGTCGGAGTAGAATAGAAAAGAAAAAAAATAAAAATAAAAGGATGAATCCCGTATATTATACGCATGCAACGCAGCCACGTCAGAGAAGGCCTCTAAATTGAGGCTAACCGATCTAATATTTTTAACCCGCTTCCCGCGGGCAGTTTTCTTTTTTTTACGAAACACCCTTCCCCGTTTAAGCGGACGACTCCGATTAACTCGGTTGGGTCAGTGGGCTTCGCGCCGCCGCCAAATCTTAACGGGCCTTGTGTTCGTAAGGAGATGGGCTGCGGGATTCTCAAAAATTTTAATGAAGGTCTTCCGCAATTCTTGTTGTGTTTTCAATTTGGATTTTGTCGAACCTGTTAGATTTTCACGGAACGACACTGTTCAAACTGAAACCGTTTTAATTTCGTTTTGCTGAACGGTGAATCCGTGGAGAGTTTGGATCCCTAAAGTAACTCAATTTTTTATTGTAGGGTCTGTTTCGAGAAGAGAGTAGGTCGGATATTCATCGGACCTATTTTTGAGTCCAATGAGCTTTCATGACCATCTCATCCGCTTCAAGATCTATATGCACGCAAATTGAAATAGACACGCCCAAATCTTATAGCGGATCGGATGGTGATTGAACTTACCGAGCCAACTCTCAAGTCATCTGTTGCAGGGTAATGACATCTCTGGGTGCACACATTAAATAACACGTGATGATGATTTTATTGCAAGTTTCATCTTAAGATGGAACACATTGCTGCTGGATTCCTATAACGTTTTTCCCAAGCATCAATTAGCAAACTCAATACTTGCTCGAAAAATGAAAGTTAGGTTAAATCAATAAGGTTTCACATAAGAAAAAAAATTCTTATTCAAGTTGTTCTGGACTAAACAGAGCCTCAACTCATAGAGCTACTCTCCAGTTCCAGTCCTGTTTCAAATGGATCGACCGGAGCCAAAAGGAAGCACAGTACACAGAGACAAGAAGTAAAACCTTTTTAAGTTTTGAACTCGAAACATTATAGAACGACATAATAGAAAAGCAAATTCTGAGATCCATTCAAGCTGGAGCATCAATACAAAAATTGCTGTGTATAACGGTTACGTTCTAGATGAGGAACAAAACTATGGGTTTTTCTTTATTTTGCAAAAGATATTCACTGTGGTCTCTACAAATCCCAATCAAAATGTTCAATCATGGTATGCAATAAATCTAGCCATGTCTTGAAGCCCCGCCTCCCGGTAGCATTCTGCTATTCGATCTATAGCATCATCCCATGTGCCTTCCACTGATGCTAAATCCATTAAAAAAGCAGCCTCGTCAAGAGCAACCTGCCAATTGATCACATCGGGTTACGATTGATATTACCCAGTAATACAGAGCAAACATAATTTAACTTCTCAAGTATCTATATGCACAAATAATTATTGCTCTATTTTTTTTTTTTTTTACTTTTCTTCAAATCCAAATAGTTCAGTATTATTTTCATTGATGATATGGAACAAAATACTTCAACTTTCATTCTTCTCATCTTTGACATTGTTATACACCAATGCTTGTTAAGCCATTAAATAAGAGATCCAACAGCTGTTTGTCCTCACTAAATACATCATGTCTTGTACCAACAGCCTAAAAAGTGTCATTTTCCTGGTTATCAAGTCACTAAATCAAATGTGTGAAGTGACAGAGATATACTAGATTCAGGCTAACAGGTGGCTAGAAAGAATTCAGGCTAATAAGAGATACAGAAAGGTTAAGAGACTGATTTAATAAGGGATCAAACAAGAATGTTTATTGCTAAATATCTCAGCTTTCTTGGAAGACGGTAACCTTTCTCAACATAAAGGAAAGCCAACACAGGGTATCTTCTCTCATGGCCTGGGTTTGATGATTTTCAGATGGCTTCGAACAAAAATCAACAATGGCTTGTAATTTGTCAGTGTTCTTTGTACTTGTAATTGGCATATAGTTATGTGGACTGAATTGCAACTATGATCAATGTACCTGTTCTGGAGCTTTTCCTTTCTTGATATCTTCACGCTTTCCCTCTTCAGATACCTTCTCCTGGAGGAAGTCAATCTGCTCGTCTTCCCACTGAGCAAGTTCAGCAACCTCCTGTGCTCACCGGAATTGAGAGACAAAGAAGAACCTCATTTATGCCCAGAAAAAAAGCAATAAATAAAATAAAATACAATGCCCATATATAGAACTTCTGCTATACTTGGTATCTAGAACCGAGTGTCCACCATGGTGACTTTAGAGCCACTCGAGCTGAATCCTTGGCTTCATTTTTGCGGCCCACCCTGTTTAAGAATCAATTCCAAATGCAAAGCATCAGGGTATATTAGAACTATGGATACCACCCTGTACATCAGTGATGATTTATAGTGTTATCGGGCAGGTGAGATTGTGACCGTTACAATAGAAGTGCCTAAATATTGAATTACTAGGCCAACTACTCAAAAAGGAAAATGCAGCAGAAAGACTACAAACTTCAAAAGAATTTCTGCATAGCACACATAAGGTCGACCAAATCCTGGGAACTGATTTCTGGCGTAGAATTCCCCAGTGATCAGTGCGGAAACCTGTATTAGAATAGACAGGAAATGTAGACGAGTTACACTTGAAGAACTGACAAAGAAAGAGCATATTGGATTTACTTGAAAAGAAAACTGTTGGAAATCTGAATCATACTTGATCTCCATTCTCGAAGTGACGAGCAACTTTCCTCTCTATAACATCAGGAAAAAGACCGACCTGGAATCAAATATCAACATCATGTCTTTCAATGACCTGTCTAATGGTTATTAGTGACTTTATTATTTTTTTATCAAAAGGCAAAAGAGAGGTTGAACATAAATGGTGAAATCTAGGTATCTGACATTCTGTCTAGTGCTAGAAAAATGTAGAAATTTTGCAAATCAAACCCCAATTTGAAACATTTTCAAGTAGTATACAAAGTATTGTATTCTTGTAATAAAGAAGAATAATATTTGACATTTTGCTGATACGACAAAACTACTAAATTGATGAAATAATAAAGGCATGCCACATAAAAAGTTGATAATTATGCCCGTCTCTGAAAAGCATTTGTTTCTACAAAAAACCTGAATAAACTATTACGCTGATCATTAATTTCCTAAAATTGGTAGTAATTCATTCAGTTAAGTGGGTGAAAGGAAAAAGAGTTAAGCCTGCAGCACCTTTAAAAGATCCATCCTTGTTTAAGTATTTGAATGTTATGTGCAAACACCCAATTTATATAAAGTAGTCACTGTGTCAGTTGCAATTGAACACACTGGGTGTTTCTTGAAGACGCAACAAACAATTACTCGGTATAATTGACAAAGAGTACCATTATGTACCCCAATCCTAGGTACAAACTCATTAGAATTTCCAAAGGTCATAGCAGCACTTACATTTTTCAAAAGATATACATCTAAACCAGCAGCACCTGCCTCTTTAGCATCACCCTTTTTGTAAAGCTGTCTACCTGCTTCGCCAGAAGCATCCCATAGCCTATCACCAATTTCTAAATTGTCCACATCTGCTTCCACAAGGAGTTTATGGATGTACTGGTCTACCTACAGTATAGTTGAGTGAAGCAATGGTTATTGGAGTTACCATTACATACACGTCAAAGGACCACCAAAAGACGCTCTGCATTCAATAAATTACATAGAAGTGCACAAATTCATAACACACTAGCAAAATGATTGATCATTCTTTGAAAGCAAAGAATGATTGGTGCTTCTACTAACTAATGAAGCCCCCAGTGGGACAATAGCAAGATTTTTTTTATTGTTTACAGCTTGTCTCTATTGCAATAGAGTATTTGTAAACTAACTAGTAAACTAACTAGATCACATGGATACTTGTTAATTGCTCATGCAAAAGAATTACAGCCCTAATGTATCATTATCCAAGATATTTGCATCTTACATTTTTTGCCAAAAGCCAAAGCCCATGCTTGTGTACTTCCACAACTGGCATTTCCATCCTAATCAAAGGCACAACTGAAAATCTTAGTTAATACATGCAGCTTGTGAAAAATAAAGAATAATCAGAATAATCAAATTGAAGAAGACAAAAGTAAAAGGAATTACTCAGGTGGAGCTGTTGGCCATCTCAGTAAGGATGTTAAAGTGCCTGCAAAAATAAAAGTGCCTAATATTGCATCAAAAGAACTTGTAGAGAAAAATATGAATGCATTGAGTTTGGTGAGCTCCAAATCAGACTCTCCACTTCTCCAGTGTAGTAGTAAAATCAAGGATTGTAATATTGTTCAACAGAACTAACCCATCAACAATGGCTGCTGTATGTGTCAGCTGTTTTGACCGTATTAGGGCTTTTTAATTAATGCAAATAAAAAAATAATAATACAAGAGGAACCATATGGGCATGAAACCTGATGGGCTTTCTGACAGAGGAATGATGAGAGGAACCAATCCTTTTTTTGCTCCAGGGGAAACAATGTTTTCACCTGTGACATATAGAAAAAACAAAATTAATTATTATGATTATAAAATTCTTTAGACTAGATAATAATTCAAAGCTTTCTACTTCCTATCATGTGGTGGGATTAAGAAACATCTCCCCTTATTGCCAAATGTGTTGCTTATATTGGTTACATTGAAACATGAACCTTCCAACACATAAAAATAGCAAATACATGACGAGCTAATGTACCTTTAGCTTGGAGAATGTCTAATAAGCACTGAAGATGGTCAGGAGGTCTAGTAGCGGCAACATCCTTTATAAATGGAGCATGATCTGCAATTTTGACCAAACTATGTTTAGTCAACAAGAATAAATGGGCAAAAATATAGGCAAATATTGATTAAGTGAATCCAAACTAGTTAGAGGGTTATCATGCACTTCGTTTGACTACAATGCAGATATACAGTTGCAAATTAAATTAGAAATGTTCTTAGGATTTGGGTGCGAAGAGGAAGAAGAGAGGAGAGAGACCAAGAGACACTCAAAGGAGTAAACTGAATTTTCTAATTTTCTCTCTCATCAAGAGCCTAAATTACATAGTAGATTGAGGCTAGCGTGTGCTATGCTCACCAAGAGGACTTGGTGAGCATAACTTCAAAATCTATCGGATTGGCTTCAACCTACAAATCCAAACTGTTCAAACTAATTTACTTCACAAGTGATGTGTATACATGCAAAGTTTTGAAATTTTCGGATTCATTTAGTACAAAGTCAAGCAGTAAAAAAATGATGAAAAATGAATGCATTAAAATAACTTATAAACCTTCCTCTTTTTTTAGCGCTTGACTTGTACTAAAATAAATTCGAAAATTTCAAAATTTTGCATGTACGCGCATCACTCGTGAAGTAGATCAATTCAATGATTTGGATTCGTCATCCGAAGCCAATCCAATAGATTTTGTAGCTATACTAAGCTCTCTTGGTGAGCATAACACATGCTAGCCTCACTCTACATAGTACATATAAGTAAGATACGTGGCTCATTGGGCCCAAATAGCAATTTGAATCATGACGTAACACATGTACTGAGGAAGTGAGCAACGCATCTTTCACCTTTGAAATTATCATACAATTTATATATAATATTTGTTGAAGATTATGCAAGACTTGGAGACACAAAAGCTAGAGACACTAAGCTGCATATGCTATGCAATCTTACCAATATTAACTTCCAAGATTATATCATCAATCACATTAATATCCAATCAATTAGGATCAATATGCCGGTTTAGATTTTGGGTAATAGGAAAGTCTAACAGCAAGTAGAATAATTAGGAAATATCATGATGGCCAAGTAACCTACATAAACCCTTGTAAGCACTGTAACGAAAAATCAATCAAACAATGAAATTATTTGGCTTTCAATTCAATCTCAAATTCTAATAATATTCCTGCACTTTTCCACTCGGGTACCTCTAGGACGCCTTCTAGTTTAATACACCGTAGTTCAAGAAATACTATTACAACTACAATTGTTTTTGCTTTCTCATGTCATGAAAAGCATCAAGAGTTAGTTAGACATCGCAATAATTAATTAATTAAGTGAGCACTGATACGCACAATATCTATTCATGTGCAGTCCTGGTACATAACAATCCCCATTATGTAAGTTCTCTCTCTCCATCTTTCACTGGCTCTCTTACCTCCCAGAGCCATCAAATATTTTTCCAGAACCACGCCCGAATGGGAGAAAAGGAGAGAGAGATAGAGAGAGAGAGAATTTACCAGAGGTGGCAGGAGGAGAAGAAACGACAGCGGTGGAAGGGGATGAGGAGGAACAGCGGATGGTACGACCGAGCCTAGTGCGCAGGGAAGGAAGCGCCGTAGCAAAGGCCGCTTTACTCCCAGCTGAAGCACACCTCATCGCTCTTCGATTTCTTTTTTTTGAGTCCTCTAGTTTTTTTTTCGGAGTCGTCTAGTTTATGTGGTAAGCGGGCAGTGATGAGCTCAAGCCGTTAGTTAACAAAGTAACAAACGGTCGGAGGGGGCGAGGGGCTGTAAAATTCAGATCCAGTGCAATTTCTGACGATTCTGACCCAGTAAAATGAGATCCAAGTCGTGAGGTGAGTTCCAATTTGAAAACAATTTTTTTAAATAGATACCGAATCTAATTTGATTCGGCTGAAAGCCTGAAATATCTACCTCTTCGGATACTAGAGAGATATTTACTCGGAACTGTGAATAAGGACGTAAGCAGAAATTAGTTCAGAAGCAGATAAAAATTGAATACTAAACTGTATAAAGTTAAATTTTGAAATAGATAAAGGTTGACAAAGATATATGTGAAAGATAACCCACAAAGTCAGAAACCTTTATATTATAAACATAAGTTAATTTTTTTTTAATAAACTAGACCTCCACCTCTCACTTCAAAAATTTTAAAATAAGCAAAAACTGATATATATATATATAGAAGTTTATGATTAGTTTTTAATATCAGAAACTAAATTCCGAAGTAGTCATAGTCATTGACTGTCTCTATTCCAATGCGGTTCCACTCGTGTAAGTGAATATTCATGAATTATTTATTTATCTACACAGTAACCATGGTTATTATAGCTCCGATAAATGAGTAGAACCAGGGTGTTTTGTTATTTTGTGTATTCAATTTTAAAATATATCAAATTAATTTCAATTAACAAATTTGAATTATTGTAACGCATCTATCTTATGAGTAATGCATCTTCTTGTGAAAATTTTAAAATTCTAAATTAATTTAGTATAAAGTCAAGCTGTCAAAATTAAAAGATTTATAAATTAATTTAATGTATTTATTTTTTGAATATTTTTTTACCACTTGACTCTATATAAAATTAATTCTAAAAATTAAAATGTTTGCATATACATACATCACTCGTAAGGTAGATAAATTTCAATAGTTCAGATTCGTTATTTAAAGCTAATTCAATAGATTTATAGTTGAGTTCACAAAGAACTTCGGTGAACTCAAGAACACCCGGTTCTACTTCCAATTAATTATGAAATTGTGTAAATAAAATATTATTTACTTAGTATTTTTAATTAAAAGTCATGCATTTATTTATTTATTTTCTTAAATATTTCAAGTAATGAGCTGATATCCATAAATCATGAGCATGGTAAACCATGGTTATTTAAAGGTCATGAACTGTGTAACTAATATATTATTTATTTATATTGTTAATTAAAAGCATGAATTTTTTTATTCTTTTCTCAAATAATACTATATCGAATTATTTCGAGAAATATATTTTTTTTTAAATCTTTACAGAAACTGTAAAGTCGTAAGAAAAAATCAAATTCTCAACTTTTAAATATAAAAATTTTATAATTTTTTCATAGCCAATTATTTATCACTATCACAGTGATGCGGCGCCGCTCGCGTGTTTAGGAGGTCACCCCATTTGCAACCCGCGCAGTAAACAATTGCACTGTGAGCAACGGAAATGGCACGAACCTCATTGTTCGTACTTTCACTGACAGTGGGACCACGAGCTAGTGGGGCTTAATTCAGTAGCAGTTCACTTTGATGCTTATGCTCCGGGATTATCCGGCGATACATTGTTTTAGCATTGAATCCGTGCACCATAAGCACAGAGAGAAATTTCTCCCTTTGTTATTGTTCGAACTATATGCATGTGTTGAAATCATGAGGTTCGTTCGACAAAATTGTAGTTTGAATCAGATTTTTTATTATGATTTACGACATACGACTAATGTCTGCTTATCACTCAAAATTTTATTTTGAATTTTTCGAGATATAGCTACTATGAATAAATTATAAATGTATTTTTTTTAAGAAAAATGAGCATAATTTAGACCCATCAAAATTATTTTCAAAGAAAAAACTATGATCTAATAGAATAATTTTTAAAATTCACAAATCTTTGTACTCATACTTTATTTTGCTACATATATATATTTAGATCAAGTAAATTTTCTTTTCATCTCAAAATTGAAACTTTAAAAAAGATGTAATGTGCAAATGACAAAAAAAAACTTTGTTCCTTCATCACGAATCATCTTTTTAGATGGTCTAGACTTAGTAATTTTTTTTTTGTGTTATAAAACATCAAAAGCTATCATTTCGTAAATTTTATTATGTTTATATCAAATTAGGAGTCTAAATGTTAAGGAAAATTTTATGCACAAATTTAAACAGCAATGAGACAAGCTAATAATATAAAATATCATCTTTGACATGTTGTAAGGCCATAAAAAGAACACTTTAAACTTTTTTCAATTAGATTCTTACATTTTCACCAATTGAAAGTGTACATTTTCAACATTATTTTTTACTCTTCGTGTTCTTAGAAAATTGATTGAACTAATTTGCCTAAAAAATGAACACATTTATTGTCGCAAAACATGTCGTTCTTCATTCCCAAGAAAGTTATTTCAAGAGAGAAAAACTGTTGGTCAAATATTCTTATTAAATTACAAATTAAGCAGAAACGAACTTCATATTGCAAATCAAAACACCTAAAAAATATGGTGTGATCATAAATATCATTATTTGAAACCTCAAATTCAAACCTTAAACTGTCTATCTACATTTACACATAATAAGATCATTTATCTGATTCTATATCAACTATAAATCTGGACATTTATTGTGTAATGTCCAACATAAGAAAATTCAGATTAAAGCAATTTATCTAGCATATTTAGACATATTTAATATATTTAATTCAATCACATCTTTGCTGCAAAATTCTAGCAGTTGTCATCATGTAATTGACTAAAATACTGTTGTAAATGTTAGGTTTTCTACGATTTGAGAAGAGAAAGAGAGAAAGAGACAGATACAACTGAAAGTGATATTCTGATCAGACTTAGTTCTCTCTCATGACAAGAGACTACATATTAAAGATACAAAGCCCAATGAGCCCGAATAGCAATTTGGGTCAAAATATAACAATCTCCACCTTGAACCAAATTGTATCTAAAACAAACTAAAACATAAAGCAAACATAAAGATACAAGCAACATGCTAGAAACAAACTGATACCAAACTTGAACAAAGTTTGAACTTTGCAATTGGAAGAGGCTTTGTGAGCATATCGGCCGAATTCGACTCGGTACCAATCTTCTTCACAGCAACCTTGCCTTCCGAGATCACATCTCGAACAAAATAGTACCGAATGTCAATGTGCTTCGTCTTCTCATGGTACATGCACTCCTTGGTCAAATGTATTGCGCTTTGGTTGTCACAAAACACCGTAATAGGACCCTCGAAAGAAGACATCTCACCAACAAACACCTTGAGCCAAATAGCCTCGGTAATTGCCATATATTTGGCCTCGATACTTGAGAGTGCAACAGTGGCTTGAAGTGTAGTCTTCCAACTAATTGCACAATCTCCAAGGGTAAAAACATAACCCGTCAAAGAATGCCTCTTGTCTAAATCACCCACAAAATCCGCATCCACATAACCCGTTAGTGCCTTGCCATTCCCAAACTCTAAACGAGCATAAATAGTACCTCTTAAATAGTGGAAGATCCACTTCATCACTTCCCAATGCCCTTTCTCGGGACAAGAGAGATATCTACTTACCACACTAATAGCTTGAGCAATGTCGGGTCAAGTACACACCATCAAGTACATGAGACTCCTGACTGCACTTAAATATGGAACATTTTCCATATATTTCTTCTTAGCATCAGACTTTGGGCTTAAAGCTGCCGAAAGCTTGAAATGCACCGCAAGAGGTGTTGAAACAACCTTAGTTTTCTCCATGCCAAAACGGTGTAACACTTTCTCGGCAAAACTCTTATGTGAAAGAAACAACTTTCTTTTGGACCTATCCCTTGTGATCTCCATCCCGATAATTCTTTTGGCGGCCCCCCAAATCTTTTATCTCAAATGCCGAACTTAATTGCTCTTTCAACCTCCTAACTTCTTTCAAGTTTGAGGATGCAATCAACATGTCATCTATATAGAGCAACAAGTAAACAAAATTCCCACCATCCAACTTCTTGAAATAGACACAACTATCATCATTGGAACGATGAAAATTAATACTCACCAAGAATGAGTCAAACTTTTTATACCATTGCCGCGGTGATTGCTTAAGGCCATAAAGGGACTTCTTCAAAAGACACACACGGTCCTTTTTTCCGTAACCTCAAAACCCTTCGGTTGACTCATGTAAATTTGCTTTTCCAAATCACCATGCAAGAAGGCAGTTTTCACATCCATTTTTTCCAACTCCAAATCTTTTATTGCCACTAAAGAGAGCAAAACTCGAATGGAGGTATGCTTTACTATGGGAGAAAACACATCATTGAAGTCCACATCTTGAACTTGACTATACTTTTTATCCACAAGCCTTGCCTTGTATCAAAAATCCGTGGGATTTGAGCCATCAATATTCCTCTTAAACACCCACTTGCAACTCACAATCCTCTTACTACTAGGAGGCTTCACAAGAGACCAAGTCTCATTTTGTTGCAAGGATTGTAACTCTTCATTCATAGCGGCAACCCAATTGGCCGCATCCTTGGAAGAAATGGCTTCCTTGTAGAAAGATGGCTTACAATACTCCACATCCTCTGCAATTGTCAAACAATAAGCAAAGTCGGAGTATCCATACCTCGTAGGTGGTCGAATTTCTCTTCTAGCTCGGTCCCTTGCCAATGCATATGGTTGTGCCTCTTCTTGGTCTTCATCTAAATTTGCATCATCATGTGAGATCGCATCACCACCTTCTTGGACCGGTTCCTCAAATTCCACCTTCTTCTCAACCTTCTCATTCTCCTTAATAGTCGGCTCGGGTGCAACATCATTTGCCTTCAACATTGCCGACTCATTGAAAATGACATCTCTCGAGATAAGGAACTTGAATGATTCAGGACACCACAATTTATACCCCTTCACATTTTCAGGATACCCAGCAAAAACACATTTCTTTGATCTAGGCTCCAACTTTCCTTCATTCACATGTGCATAAGCGGGGCAACCAAACACCCTCAAATTCAAATAATCGGCCGGCTTACCCGACCACACTTCTTCGGGTGTCTTCAACTCAATTGAAGTGGTAGGAGATCGATTCACCAAATAGCAAGATGTGTTAATGGCTTCTGCCCAAAACTCCTTACCCAAACCCGCATTTGAAAGCATACTCCTAAACCTCTCAAGTAGTGTCCTATTCATTCTTTCTGCAACACCATTTTGCTGAGGAGTATGAACCACCGTCTTGTGCCGAACAATCCCTTCGGCCATACAAAAATTATCAAGCTCACGGTTGCAAAACTCCAAACCATTATCGATTCTCAACCTCTTAACTTTTCTTCCCATTTGGTTCTTCAAAAGTGACTTCCATTCTTTGAAGGTGCGAAACACATCGCTTTTCTCTTTCAAGAAATAAACCCAAATCTTCCTTGAGAAATCATAAATGAAAGTAAGCATGTAACGAGAATCATTACCTTTAGAAAGCTCACGAGAAGGTCCCCAAAGATCTGAATGGATGTAGTCCAATGTTCCTTTGGTCGAATGAATGGCCGTGGAGAAGCTCAACCTCTTATGCTTTCCAAATACACAATGCTCACAAAACTTCAAGTTGCCCGTGCATTGGTCACACAACAAGCCTTTCTTGCTGAAAATGGTCATTCCTCGCTCACTCATATGCCCCAATCTCATATGCCACAACTTTGTAGCATTCGCATCCGAGATAGTACCCGAACACGCAATGGCGGCCGAGCCCGTGACCGTAGAACCTTGTAGAAAATAAAGAGTTCCAATCCTCTTTGCCTTCATAATTGTGAGAGCCTCTTTAGAAACCCTAAAGACTCCACCTTCACTTTGGAACTTGCACCCCTTTTCCTCAAGAGACCCTAAAAAAATCAAATTCTTCGACAAATCGGGTATATGCCACACACCCGTTAACCTTCGGACCTTTCCATCATGAAACTTAATTGTCACAGAACTAATTTCGGCAACCTTACACATGTTGTTGTTCCCCATCAAAACCTTACCATTCGTAAGCTCATAAGTCTCAAACCAATTTCTATTTGGAGTCATGTGTTGTGAAGCACCCATATCCATCACCCAACAATGCATGTGATCAATATTGGTGTCTACCACACAAAGAGTATCAATCGTGTCACACTCAGCCACATTGGCCTCTTCTGAAGAAGTACCTTTAGTATCCGCCTTTTGTTTATTTTTGAGCTTGAAACAATCGGCCTTAATGTGTCCCTTCTTCTTACAATAGTTACACGCCAAATTCTTGTGCCTAGACTTTGAACGGGTTCTTGTATCTTTCGAGTTTCAGTCCTATGACCTACCTCGATCAACAACTAAACCAACACCTTGACTCCCTTTCTCATTGTTGGTCATTTCGCTATCAATGTGCAACTTGGCTTGCAAATTGCTCTTAACATCCTCAAGGGAAATCTTGTCTCTACTATAAATCAACATATCTCTAAATGCCTTGTATGATGCGGGTAATGAGCACAATAACAAAAGCGCTTGGTCCTCATCCTCCACCTTAACATCAATCTTACCCAAATCATTCAAAATAAATGCAAACTCTAAAATATGATCGGAAACTGATGTACCTTCAACCATGCGAAGGGTATAGAGGAGCAATTTCAACCGCAACCGATTGGTGAGATACTTCTTCATGTAAATGTTCTCCAATTTCTCCCACAAATCCTTAGCAGTTTTCTTCGACATGACCTCTTGCAATGTCGAATTGCTCAAACGCAATTGGATAATGGAAAGTGTTTTATCATTCATAGTTTTCCACTTACTATTCGTCAATGCATCAATCAATTTATCTCTACCAAAAATGGCATCCTTAATACCTTGGCTTGACAAAATTGCCGCCATGCGCACTTGCCATAATGCAAAACTCGTCTTCCTATCATACTTCTCAATATCGTATTTTGCTGACATATCCATTTAATTTTTCAAACCACCCAATTAATCGATTTCCTAAATTATTGAAGTTACTCCAATTCACCGAAACCCTTCCAAAAACCCAAGTTCTAGAATTTCAATTTAATTCAACAACAAAATTGAAATTGCCGTATTTAGAAAATAAGGCATGATCAAACTTGATTCATATATGGTTTCGGATAGTAATTAGAAGAATGGAGATGGTGTATGCGTGGTCTACAAAGAAAATCAAAACGCACCAAAGCAATCTGGTCTTAACGCGGTCCACCACGCGGTGTATACCAAAAACCAGAAGCGGAGTCGCTGGTCTACGTACCCGCGCGGTGCAGAAAAACGCCCAGCAAAAGAATCGCGCGACGAATGGAGAAGCAAAACAGAAAACCCTAGCGGCAGCAGAACATATCTGAACCCTGAAAACCACCGATCGAAATGCTGGCGAGATGGCTCTGATACCAATTTATTAGGTTTTTGTTGTTTTTAAGAGATGTAGGCTGAGGAGACAAAAAATATTTCTTTGTATTTTAAGATTGTATAAAAGACTGTTACAGTGGCTATGTTTATATACTAAGGTCAATATGACCGTTAGAACCTATCTAATTATTCTCTACAGTATACTGCCTATTTCTATTTTATACATTTTTCATATATACCCTTGAACTATAATAAATTATTTCTTAGATTATTTATTCAACACCCCCCCTCAAGCTAGGATTGTAAATATCGAATAATCCTAGCTTGCTTGTGATTTCTTCAAACGGCTTTGGGTCTAATCCTTTCGTGAACACATCCGCTAGTTGATCTTCACTCCGAACAAATGGTGTTTCTATTTCCTTGGCTTGTATCTTCTCTCTAATAAAGTGACAATCAACTTCTATGTGTTTTGTCCGCTCGTGAAATACGGGATTTTGAGCAATGTGACGTGCGGAGTTGTTGTCACAATACATTTTCATGGGTTGATCACCATTGATTCCCATGTTTTTAAGCAATTGCTTGAGCCATATCAATTCACTCGCGGTTGATGCCATGGCTCGATACTCCGCTTCCGCGCTTGATCGTGCCACAATATTTTGCTTCTTGCTTTTCCATGTGACTAAATTTCCGCCTACAAATGTGCAAAAACCGGTGGTAGATTTTCTATCAAAGCTACCGGCCCAATCTGCATCGGAATAGCCACATATTGCATTAGAATTGTTATTCTTCATCCATATGCCCTTTCCGGTATTACCTTTTAGATACCTTAGAACTCTATTTATGGCCTCTAAATGGGGTGTTCTTGGTGAATGCATAAATTTACTAATTTGACTTACGGAAAAAGAAATATCCGGACGTGTTACCGTGAGGTAAATTAATTTTCCTATAAGCCTTTGAAATTGGTTTATATTTTCTAAGGGTTCACCATCTTCGGTATTTAATTTATATTTATTATCTATTGGTGTAGAGGCCGGTTTACAACCCAATTTACCGGTTTCCTTTAATAAATCCAATGTATATTTCCTTTGTGAAATTAATAGGCCTTTGTTTGAAAATGCTATTTCTATTCCTAGAAAATATTTTAAATATCCTAAATCCTTAATGTCAAACTTTTCTTTTAATTGGGATTTGATTTTTCTAATTGCTTCTAAATTATTCCCGGTAATTATTAAATCATCTACATATACTAACACAAGGGTTATATTTTTTCCTTCATTTTTGGTAAACAAAGAGTGATCGGCATTGCTAATTTTAAAATTGCAAGAAATTAAATATTGAGATAATTTGCCATACCATGCTCTTGGAGATTGCTTAAGTCCGTAAATTGATTTTTTTAACCTACAAACAAGGTTAGCATTTTTTCCTTTTACATGACCCGGTGGAAGGGTCATATAAACTTCTTCCTCAAGTGTTCCTTGAAGAAATGCATTTTTAACGTCCATTTGATACAAATTCCAATCATTATTTACGGCAATGGAAAATAACACCCTAACGGTATTCATTTTTGCAACCGGTGCAAATGTTTCATTATAGTCTATGCCATATGTTTGCGTAAATCCTTTGGCTACTAATCGTGCCTTATACCGTTCTATGGTACCGTTACTATTATATTTAATTTTGTAAACCCATTTGCACCCAACGGGTTTTTTATTTTTTGGTAATGGAACAATTACCCATGTTTCATTTTTTTCTAGAGCTTTTAGCTCTTCTTTCATGGCTCTATCCCAAGTTGGATTTAGAATAGCTTCTTGATAATTTTTTGGTTCTATTTCTTTTTCTATGGTGGTAAGGAAAGCTTGGTATGAAGGCAAAATTTTTTTATATGAGACGTAATTTTGTATAGGGTATTGGACGGTATAAGTCACATAATCTCTAAGTCTAGTTGACGGTTGTGTTACTCTAGATGTTCGTCTAAGCCCTAAATTATTTTCTACTTCAATCTCATTTGTGTCATCATTATTATTATCTTCTATTTCTTCTTCAATATCACTTATTTCATTTTCATCTAGATTATTTTGTGTAATATAGGGTATTACCGAATTTATTCTTTCATTTTGTGGTTGACTTGGCTCTTGAGTTTCTCTCAATTTTTTGAAATATGACTCATTTTCAAAAAATATAACATTTCTAGAAATAAATAATTTTTTGTTAATAGGATCATAGCACTTGTATCCCTTTTTAAATGGTGAATACCCTAAAAAAATAGTTTTTGTTGATACAAAATCTAACTTATCTTTTCTTTTAATATGTACAAAACTTGTACATCCAAATATTTTTAAATGATCAAAGGTGATTTTTCGTTGGTAAAGAATCTCTAACGGAATTTTATTTTCTAACTTGGAACTTGGCAATCTATTAATAAGATGTGTAGCACAAAGTATAGCATCCGACCAATATATTTTAGGAACGTTACTTTGAAACATCAATGTTCCTGTCATTTCTAGCAAATGTCTATTTTTCCTTTCCGACACTCCGTTTTGCTCGGGTGTATTAATGCAAGTGGTTTGATGTATAATTCCTCTTTCCTTAAAAAATGTTTCAAAATTTTTATTCACAAATTCCGTTCCATTATCCGACCTAAATATTTTTATTTTGGCATTAAATTGATTTTCTATGAGACAAAAAAATTCTTTGAAACTAGAAAATACTTCATTTTTTGATTTAAGTAAATATAACCAAGTTGTTCTTGAAAAATCATCAATAAAAGTAACAAAATATTTAAATCCATTGTATGAATCAATTGGTGCCGGTCCCCATACATCCGAATGGATTAAATCAAACATAGCTTCACTTTTACTATTGGAATGAGAAAATGGAAGTTTTGTTTGTTTTGCCAACTTACAAACTTCACAATTAGCGTAATTTAAATTTTTACAATCCAAAACATAATTTAAAATCTTGTCGGAGGGATGCCCAAATCTTCTATGCCAAAGTCCAACATCAATGGATTTAGCGGAAGCACAAAAATAATTTTTTGGGTTCAAAAAGTAGTGTCCATTTTCAAGAAATCCTTCACCAATCTTCGTCCCGGTTTCCCGGTCCTGAAATACAACATTTTTACAAGAAAAAATCGCGTCGCAATTTAATTCTTGTGTTAATTTTTTAATCGAAAGTAAGTTTATAGGAAACGTATCTAGGTATAACACATTGAATAATTTTTTGTTACAAAATATAGTTTCACCTATACCATTTATTTTAGCCTTCATACCGTTCGCTACCAAGACAAATTGATCATTTTTGGTCATATCTAAATTATTTAGAAGTGCTTGGTTACCAAACATATGGTCTGTAGCACCACTATCAATAATTATTTTATCTAACAAATTTAAATTTTTTGAGTATGAAGAAATACCAGAAAATCTAGACTGGTTTTGTTGAGTCAGCAGCACAGACATCTGCTGAATTAGTGACTGCAATTGATCTGCTGCATCTCCTGACCCGTTTCGGCCTGCTCCTGACCCGCCAGCGAAATAACTATCAGCTGACCCGTTTCGGCCAGATCCTGACCCGCCAGCGAAAAAGGATGCTCCAGATCCGTTAATTGCTGAGTTATTTGCTGCGTTGAAAAAGTTTGCTCCAGGCCCATTATTGGCTAAAGGCCCGTTAATGCAATTGGTTGGAGCTGCTTCAATTATTAATTTTGGTTCAGCGTAGCATCCACGCGAAATGCCAGAAGCCTCTCCGTTTTTTCCTTTCCCAGGGTTCCGATCTCCTCTTCCTCCTCCGGTGGTTTGATTCTTCCAATGTTTTGGTTTTAAGTGGGGATGGAGAAACCAACAATTTTCGTAAGTGTGGCCCTCCTTTTTACACCCCGTACATCTCTTGATTTCACTGTTATTTGATTTATTTTGGGATCTAGGGTTTTGGCCGAATTTGGGTAAATTGAAATTTTTTGCTGCTACAAAGGCATGGGTCTCGTGTTCTTCTTCAATTGTGAGTTGTGGACAGCCCATTGCCTCTCTTCGGCTTTCTTCTTGTTGAATCATATTTTTGATTTGGGAGTAGGAGGGAAGAGGAATGGTGTTCATAATCTGAGCCCTTACGGCTTCATAGCTCGGGTTTAATCCCGCAAGGTACTCAAAAATATCATCCTCTTCTTCTCGTTTTTTTATTATTGCCAAATCGGTGGTTGCCGGCCGGTACAATCGGAGCTCATCTTTTTTCTTTTGAAGAGTACCAAGGTACTCTACGTGTTTTCTTGTGCCTTGTTTTTCTTGTTGAATTTCTAATTTGAGTTGATAAATCCGAGAGTAGTTATTTTCTTGGCCGTACATGGCTTTCACGGCTTCCCATAGCTCGAAGGCTGTGTCGGGGAGAAGAAATAGCTCAGCAATGGATGACTCCATAGAATTTGTGAGCCAAGTTATAATTTTATCGTTTTGAGTTCGCCATTTCCGCATTGTCTTTTTTTCCGCTTCGGTCAGCGAGAGCGGGTTTGCCACTTCGGGCACTTTGTTGTCTCCCGTGATGTATTCACGCATCTCTCGACCGCTGAGCGCTCGCGCTGCAGCCTTTGCCCATGTAAGGTAGTTTTTGCCATTGAGTAATGCATTTGTGAGCTTCGAGGAGTTGTTGGTAGCCTCGTGTTGCCCTTCTTGAGCCATCTACTCTTTGCTGATTTGTTGTTGTTTTTACGAGTTTTGTGTTCAGAGATCTTACTGCTCTGATACCATGTTGTTTTTGAGAGATGTAGGCTGAGGAGACAAAAAATATTTCTTTGTATTTTTAAGATTGTATAAAAGACTGTTACAGTGGCTATGTTTATATACTAAGGTCAATATGACCGTTAGAACCTATCTAATTATTCTCTACAGTATACTGCCTATTTCTATTTTATACATTTTTCATATATACCCTTGAACTATAATAAATTATTTCTTAGATTATTTATTCAACAGAGAGACATGATTCAAAATATGATTTCAAGCATGATGATGTCGTTAGGTCCTTAAAATTTGTTGTTGTATGTGAATTTTCTGCAATAAAATTTGTTCCTGAGTAGTTAATTTTATGCAATAAAATTTGTTGCTGTATAATTAATTTTCTGCAACGATATCATACCCATCTCTAATACGCACATGTACCTGTTTTCATGATGGAAGTTAAAAAAGAATGCAACTATCCTCTTATCAAAGATAAAACTGACACATACTATGAAAAAGACAATTTAAGATATGCTAAACTGTGATGAAAATTTTCTCAATTTTTTTGGTAAAATATTTTGTTCCAAGCTGAAAATTGATGAACCCTAGTTTAATTTTCTATTAAATGTTTGGTATGAAAATCCTACTTTGATTTATTTTCACAGCATCTTGCATGTAAACATTTATGTTTTCATTTTGTTAAGGTAAATTTGAATTTAAGAGATACAAAATTGTGATGAAAAGATTCACAATTTTTTTGGTAAAATTTTTGGTTCCAAGCTGTGATGTAAAGTTATTCAAACTGTGATGTAATGTTTATAGAATTTATGATGGACTAATCATTATATGTATGCATAATTAATTTGGAACTGCAACTCTTTGAAACATCATGGCAATTTTAGCTTTCAAAATTGTTTTTTAGGGGCTGGTACGGCACATAGGTAATAAATATAGGGGCTGGTGTGGCACAACAATTCAAGCTGGTCCTCAACTCCTTTACACTCTAAGCCAGTGATAATTGTTGCTAGCAATTATCATCTCTCAAAACAACCGGTACCATGCAAGGAATTCAGATGTGGCGAGCTTTCTTTTGCAAGGGATTGATGTAGATTTGCAAGTTTTCTTTTATAATCTCTGATGTAGGTTTAATCCTAATATCAGATCAGATGCGGCAATAAGAAGCAAATTGAATTTGCTTCAAGAGATAGTTGTAATAGGATAAACTTTGGTTGGCTTGTTGAAAATTTATCATTGATTTTTTAATTGTATACAATGTATTGTTCCGTATGTATTTAAATTTGCTCTTGTTATGTATTCAAAGAGAGTTTTAATGATGCCTCACTATTTTCTATTGTCGTGCTTTATTGTTGCTTTTATGCCGTATAAACTATGGTACGAATTGGTTACTGTTGTTATGTTTTAACAAGCAAGTTTATTCGGTTGATTGTTGCTTAATTAACAAGCAAGTTTATTTTGTATGTTTCTTGTGCTCAGTTATAGTATGTGCAGTGTATTGTAAACAACAAGCAATTTCACTAGTGCAAAGGGCAGTGCAATTTCACTAGTGCATCATTGCATCTTGCCATTACTTTATTTTATTATTGCCAGTTAAGCAAAACCAAACTAAAAGATACCAAAAATTCGTACCCAAGGATCATATTACATATTTGAATTTGTTCTGTTACGTTAGCAATCTGAAATGTTTACATCTTTGAATGAGATAGCATGAATTGGGTAAATTAAGTACATACAAATTACAGCAAGCAAACGTATTCATGCAAAAGACAAAATAAAAAACAAAGGGAAGTGCATCAATAATTAACAAATACACGAAAATTGTACAAAATAAAAAACAACATATTACTTGTAATTTATGTTGCATAGATATGGGTACGGGTGTCATGTCGGACATGACACGAGTACGGCGATACAGCAATTCTCAAAAATCAAGAATACAACACGCCTATTATATTATCTTATCAGTTTAATAATACTTGTATTATATAAATTAAATATAAAAAAATCTAGATATACATTAAATAGAAATGCTACTAAATTATATCACAAAATGTGAAGTAGTGTAGTGGTTAAACCCTTTGGCGCTGTTAGCTGAAACCAGTGGCGAAGCTAGTGTATTACGGGGGTAGGCACTTGCCTACCCCTGAAGCACTAGCACACTTAATTTTTTTTTTTTTTTATCTAGATCATTTGATATATAATTAATAGTTCAGATTCTATCTACACAAAAAGATATACAATTAGAGATGTGTAGGATCCAAAAATGTGACTTTGGAATTTTTTACTACTTGTTGTCCGGACACAGTTTACAATGCTTGCTTTTACTTTTACTGCTTGCTTTTAAATAGAAGGGAAACTAACAACTGATCGCCTTCTCTTCTTCTGAAAATAAATTACAAATTTCCACAGAAGCAAGTCAAGCAACTAAGGTATTATATCCTACGGGAATGTATTAAGATTAAGAATAGAAGGGAAACTAACGAGAGCACATCTATATAATATAGATATCAAGTTTGAAATAGGCACCTACGGGCTTTACCCTAAAAAAAAACGTTTGAAATAGGTATGGGTTAATATAATAATACTTTGCTTATGGGCTATGTTGTATGGATAAAGGTATGGGTAGCATAGCAGATATGATATGAGATACGTTGATACACTAATTTTTAACACAATATGAGTATCAATACGGTAATAAGATACGTATCAGATACGGATACAGAACTATAAGTATATATGTTGAAATTTATCATGTTAATTTTTTTTTTGCAACTATATATGTTTGCCTACCCCTGATAAAATTTCTGGCTTCGCCACTGGGCTGAAACCTGAGTTCGAATCCTTCTTGGAGCAATGAAATAAACATTTTGGCGTGGTTCACAGCATGCTGGTGCATGGGGAGTAGCATCTAGCGAGTGGTCCACTGTAGGTGCGGTGTATAGGGGCAGCGATGGACCATGCAACGAACTGTGTGGTATTTATGGCGTATCCAGACGCGTCAAAACAGTGTCCAAGCTGTATCCAGACGAGTCAGAGCGTGTCAGAGACCGTATCAAAGGACTAAGGATACACCACGTAAGGCTACTCGCCAGCTGGCGTGTCTGATATGTATTGTGTCCATGTCAGAGGCGTGTCGGTGTCGGATACGTGTCGGACACATGTATGATGAGTTTCTAGGAGTGTCAGGGTAACATAGCTTGTAATTGATGAAAAAAGATACAAATTTGAACAAAATAATAGCATTACATTACTCATCAATATCTACTTTCAAATATATATAAAGTAATAATATTGAACACGAAGTTCACTAATTTGAACAAAACAGAAAATAATAACACTAGTCCTAATGTTGCATTACTTCAATTAGCAAATAACGGGCCAATGATTACAACAATTCATAAATCAATGTCATCGTCTTCTTCATCTTCACTCCTTTCTTCATCTTCATTCTTAGAAATGATATGTTAGACTGTTAACCACTCAAAGCTTAACACACCTTGACATTTCACCAGATAATTTGCAGTTGCTTTTAACATGACCGACTCAACTAAATTGCAAAATAACAAAGCCTGTCTTAAATTATTTCAAGCATATGTAAATTCAAGGTGGTAACATAATTTGAATTTTGAAACATATTGTTAGATAGTGATTAAACTTATAACAACACATATATTATACAACTGCTTATAAATTTATTTATTTTTTTGGAAAAATAGGCATAAGCCCTTCCATTATTCTCCATTAGAATAAGATGCAAAGTACAAAAGAGTCAACAGTAGAGAAGTACTGATACGCCCTAGGAATGACAGTAAAACTTCAACACTACTACAAGATTTAATAATTAATACAAAGCAGAAGATTGTACATCTTTAGCAATCAGCGAGAAATAGATATGGAAGTCAAAGGTGATGCATGTCAGTTCCTTCCCGTCTTCTCCTACCATTGTCATTACATTCTTGTATGTGCCCTGTAGAAAGAACATTATAATGAAAATATGCCAAACTATTATAAAATAATATGGAATACAATGATATCATATGGCATATACAAGTATACAACAACTCTTGGTATCACTAGTGTACTCCTGCACAATGAATTAGTATTATATATTTATATCCCTGATGTAATCAGAGTATCAGACATACTGTAATCCAGTTGAAACCTCATGAGACTGCTATTACTGTACACCTAACAGAAAAAATAATATAGGTCCCCTTAAGGGAGTAGACAAAAATGGTAATCTACAGAATATTCCAAACAATTCTTACAGGAGGGCTGAGAATAGGTAATGATTCCTTGTGAACTAGTACAAAATTGCCAGTGGCTGGGCACGAAGTCTCTTTGCAAAGGTCTATAGTCTGTTGAATATGGATGCCTAAGATTTCGACATCCATCAGCAGCTTCCCATTTGTTATGTTCTCAGCTGCAATAGGAAATAGAATTATCACAGTAACAAATTGGGAGAAGCAAGTGACAAAAATGTATCATTTATTAGTAAATGCATCTGAAACAGACGCAGCAGCAATAGGTTTGAGTCAAATAGCAATGATTTTAAGCATTTCTTTAGTGACCTGTGTCCGGTAACTGTAATAGTGAACCATACAAAAAGAACAGGTGCAACCTCACACAACACACTAGGACAAGACATCTTGCTTTGCCCAACTTCTAGCAAAGAACAAATTGCAACATAAAAGCTGCTTCTGTTCCCTTATACGTCAGCTCGTGTGTACCAATATCGATCACAATTGCCAAGCTGGTATGCAAGCTGATAACTTATTTATAATTTTTTGTACCAGTAAAAGCTGAGATGGTGAAGGTTGTCTCCCTGCCAGGTTTGACTGGAAATGGGTTGATCCCAAGTCCATTGACTTTAACAGCATAATCCGCATTATTATCTGTAGTATTGAACAAATATTTGAGTCAGAGAAAAATTTTAGGGTACCAAAAAGTGTACCGAATGTTCATATCTTTGTACTTTAAAAAGTGTACTGAAAAGTACTTAAAAGAGAAAACAAAACAAAGTGTACTGAAAAGTACTTAAAAGAGAAAACAAAACGAGAGCTTATTAAATAGAGAAGTTGCTAGTAGATAATTTCGGCCCATAATAACCATTTTACACTTCAAGCCCAACAATAGCAATCCTATTAGATAGAGAAGTTGCTAGTATATAAATGTATGTACTGTATTTGCTTTCCATGCGGGACTAAGTAAATTGAGCCTCTTTCAACGTTTTTTTTTTCCTTTATATATATATACTTGCATTACTAAATAAAGAGGATACAAGTAGATTATAATATATAAGTGGATAATTTTAATGTAATATTTTGTCTTGATATTATTTATTGACAAATTAATATATTTTCGATTTTTTATCATTTTTGACTGATTTGGATTTTAATGGCAAAAGCTCACCCCCGCCCCCCTCCAGATTTTAGATTTTTATGGAGATCTATATATAGGCCAAGAATTCTGATTAATCATTATAATTAAAATTAAAATAATTTTTTAGAATTCTGATTGGTAATTAAAATTAGAAGTTAGAGCATTGAACATAATAAATTAGAGTATTGTTTTTTATCTAGTGCTCAATTAGCTAATGAGTTTGAATTAGACTAGTTATTTAAATCTGACTCACAGTTGCCTTGTCTACTAGACAAAAATCATGGATCTTCCCTAGTGACAAATTCCGAGTCCGTTTTGATTTTGCGATCCATGATGCAAATGTAAAACTAATATACAGATACTTACATAAACAAACAAAAAGTTCTTTAATTCATCCGATAATACTGATAAAAATTGTGTATCAATGTATCATTGGTAAAATACATGCGTAATACAGGTATCAGACAAATTACATGCTAACAGCCTGTTACTTCGTTTATTCGTTCGGGAAGGTGTTAAAAAATTAATACGGTTATAATATGGATATTAATTTGGGACCTCCTTGTTATATGCTTTGAATATATAGGCCAGCCCCCTGCCAGACTAAGTGCCAAAATAAAATATGATTGAAATTCTATTAATTGCTCTTTAAACCGTTAAGTTATACATTGTAAGATATAAGATTGCTTTAGTTCAAATTTGACTTAAATAAGACGGAATCATTTCCACATTGTTCAAAGAGTTCCACTTATAAACCAAAGAATAAATTAGCTTTCAAGAGGACTTTGCAATATTAAATTTTTTATTTTAATCCTATCCTAACCAAAATATCTGGTAATATACCAAATCAAAACAAATCAGAGAGAGAGAGAGATCTAAAAAATAACTTACTGCAGTAGCTGACATCGATATATACAGTAGAAGAGACAAGGCTTGAAGCCAGAAGAACCAACGAGAGAATCAGAAGTTTCGTCATTTTCCTGTTCTTCTTTATTATTCTGAAAGGAGAAAGATGAGAAGCGGAGAGTTATTTGGGTATAGAAGATATGCTACTTAAATATAAAGAGGAGTAGGGTGTTATTAAGTTTACCAAGTTCTATGGTGAACTCAAATTTAAAATTCATCAAATCAGTTTGAAAAAAATGAATTTAAAGTGTTTGAAACCCGTATACCTTATGAGTTATGAGTCTACATGTCAAAAATAATAATTTTGAAATTAGTTTTGCATAGAGTCAACAAATAAAAAAACCGTTCAAAAAATAAATGCATTAAAATTAATTTATTAACCTTCTAATTTTGACTGCTTAATTTTATACTAAATTAATTCAAATGTTTAAAATTTTCACATGTAGACTTATCACTCGTAAAGTAGATGGATTTTAATAGTTCGAATTTATCATTTGAAGATTTGAAGATAATTTAGTGGCTTTTAAACTTAAATTCATCAAATAACTTAATGAACTTGAGAACACTCTAGTTCTATCCAAATATAAATACTTTATATATTAAATATCAACACTGTGTTTATAGGTATATATCAACATGCGTAACGCGTGGCAATCGTTTATTTATTTTAATGGGGGCCTCTCCAACTTTTCCTCTAAAGAGTCATTACGGAAATATAATTTTTTTTTTTGGTTCTTACATGGCCGGTAGGCCTAGAATCCAATGATCCATCAATAGAGGTTTGCTAAATCCGTTAGGGGCCCGTTACCCGTGGTACCTGTACCTGTTGCCCGGGTATAAACGGGTAGACGGGTAGACGGGTACGGGTAATAAATGGACCGAACAACATAATTTTGAAAAAAACTCATTGTATCCGTACCCGTACCTGACCCGTTACAAAATTTGAATTTCAAAATTTTTTTGGCGGCCTACTATTAGAATTCAGATCCAGTGCAATACCTGACTGAGTAGAATGAGATCTGAGTCATCAATTTTAATTTGGCATGAATCTCAAATTTGACCCCTATAAAATTCAGATCCAGTGCAATACCTGATTGAGTAGAATGAGTCAATGAGATCTGAGTCGTCAATTTTAATTTGGCATGAATCTCAAAACGGACCCCTATATCTAAACAGACTCCGGGATGTCCTTTAACTTGGCACCCATCTCAAAGCATAAAAATTCAGAAAAACAGAAAAGAAAAAAAAAACAGAAAAAAAAACCCGTCCGTACCCGTCAACCCGCAACGGGTACGGGTAATAAACGGGTAGGGTAGAGGTTTTGGGAAAACTATCCGTCTATCCGTTGCGAGTTGTACCCTTATCCGTCCTACCCGTCTACCCACCCTACCCGTTACCCCTTACCCGGAACGGGTCACAAATAACTCGTTAGCAAACCACTATCCATCAAACATAGCTAGATTCAATTGTGAATCCGCTGAAATACCCCTATTTAATCTAACCCCTATTAAATTTCTGTGCAGATCACATGGTGTGGGAAGAGATATGTATAAATGTTAATTAAATTTCTGTGCAGATCACATGGTGTGTGCAGAGATATGTTAAATGTTAAATGACAACATCGTGCCACATGCAGTGAAAATATAATATTTTTTATCAGCTTATGTGTAACACTACAAATTAGCAGAACTACGAGTGTCTTATTGGAAAATTGCAATCGTTTAATTACGTTCTGTATCAATCTTAAAGCACAAATAATACCGGTGCCCGCGCTATCTTAAATAGGCACCTTGCACGTCAGTCATGCAAAAGTTGATATATCTAAAAGAACATGCGTTGGATTTTCTTTATAAACTTATCGTGTACAGGTTCGGATAAATTTAAAAAAAGATCAATTATGCAAAAGTTGATATATATACGTATATAATAATTAATATATGAGGAGGGATCAAGTTACAACATTTTTTGAGTTACAACAAGCTTTTTTTTAATTTTGAAAGCCCAAATTGTCGATCGAAACCGTTAGATGTGATCTCTACAATAAAATGTGCTTGGAAACCAAATTTTATATTTTTTGAAATTTTTTTATTATTTATTAAGATGGGTACAAAATTCAATGGTCTGAATTTGACTAGTTTTTGTACCCATCTTAATAAATAGTAAAAAATTTCCAAAAAATGTAAAATTTGGTCTCCAAGCACATTTTATTGTAGAGATCATATCTAATGGTTTGGATCGATGATTTGGATTTTCAAAATTTAAAAAAAAACTACTTGTAACTTGTTGTAACTCAAAAAATGTTGTAACTTGATCCCTCCTCATAATATATAGCAGGTATGGATAAGGTACGTAAAAAGACAATTTGTAATGAGTAAGGATATGAAAATGCTTTCGTCCAATCCTTATCGGACTCATTGACATCCCTAACTTCAACACTACTGGAATATTTTAATTTTGGTTAACCTAAAAATAAATGTCAATTGATGTGTATTGGACATTTCACAGCCCTGACATTTAATTGACAACCTGTTGATTCCAAAGTGGCTGTGTTATGCTTGTTACAACAAATTTGGGTCAAGAGGTCAAAATTTCGGAAGGTTAATAAATTAACTTAATATAAAGTCAAGAGGTTAAAATTAGAAGGTTAATAAATTAATTTTAATGCATTAATTTTTTTAATTTTTTTTGACCTTTTGAGTCTATGTAAAATTAATTTCAAAATTAATTTTTTTTACATGTAGACACATTACTCGTAAAGTATGTGGGTTTCAATAATTCGGATAGCTCATTTGAAGCAGATTTGACGGAACTTAGACTTAAGAACACCCTAGCTAGTTGTACTCATGTTTGCATATCACTTTCACAAGAGAGTTCAATATTAGTTTTGAACTCATAAATCTAGCTAGTGTACTAATGCACCATAATACTGATATCATAAGTCATCATATGTTAATAAAAAAAATCTATATCTTTAATATTGTTAATTATTTTGCGTAATATGATTCCACATTTCCGCAATGCATTTTGCAACAAAAATGGTATATATCCAACAACGGACCGAACACAAGTAATTAATGAAATGGGTTTTATAAGGGCTTCATTCCAATGATGAAGAAAAGAGGGAAATATGGTTTAAGTTATAGCAGAGATTGGCGTAGTTTGATTTCAGCTAAAAATGCAGCCCACAAGGAAATGATTTAATTAAGGTATACGGATAGGAAGGCTGCGTGCATGTACACATGCAAGGCTGTCTTTTGATGAGAATGAGATAGAATGGATTGAGATTTGAAGGGAGTTCTAACATGGTGTGGTCGATCCAAGACTCAGATATATATCCAATTTTGGATCTTAATTGGTAATCATGTCCGAGCATAAATTTCATATATCACCAACAAAAATATATGCAAGTAACAGTAAAAAAACAACAACTATATATGATATGTTCAAAGTTGCAATTCTTAACAAGAGCAATGATAAAACTTTATATTCTATGTATGTTATGAAATTTTTTGCTTTTATGTGAATCAATAAGTTGAAAATTCAAATCTTTATAAGTTATCCGTATTAGTATATTTTCACGAGATCTTGACAACAATCAAAATAAAGTTGAAATATTTTTTTTTTTACGCGTGTAAATATAAATGATGTATTTCATATTCAAAACGGTTTTTAGCCAACTAATGATTTTTGGGCCAACTAGATTCTGAGAGTGTGGGTATCTCATAAATTTGTATGGATGTCTTTGATACACATATTTTTAGAAGAAGAGTCAGATTTTTCAATTATACATGGAGGTCAAATAAAAAGTTCATATTGAGAAGGGAATCAATTTACAATATTTATGATATTTAATTTTACTCTAAATTATATAAAATAATACATAAATACAAAAAAAAATTAATATTAATTGACCCCATTCAATGTTTTTATTTAACTCTACCAATGCATGATCTCTTTAAATTTTGTTCTAATAAAATGAATGGTTCGGATCTCTCTCTAAGAGGTTCTGTACTTCGATCGCTAGAACCGAACTCGATTTTTGATGGTTCATGGGACGTGGCTGATATATGTATGTTTTTTGTTATTATAACAAGCAAAAAACATATTATCAGTTAAAAAAAAAACTCTATCAGTACATAATTAACATATATATTATTGGTGAAAACATAAAATTTCTGTAGCGTCAGTTGGCTTTTCGCTCGTTGAAAGGGCAGAGATATTTTAATTAAATGTGCCACAATCACATCAGAACGATTAATACCGGAATACATTAAATATGGTTCAGACCTGCACCCAATCTTTTTGTGTGATTTATGAACCCAAATTTTTTATTTATTTTTAAACTCAGCTGGCAACCGGCCACTGACAGAAATATTAGAAAATTATTTTTTTTTCTTCCAGCTAAGGTTTATAATATGAAAGAATACTAATGTTGTCTCAAATTTCAAAATCTTTCATTCTTTTTTTCATAAAAAAGGACCTGAAGTGTGGTGAAATAATATTTGAAAGAGTTTTGTGTGTGTCTGTGTGTGTGTGTATAAGTATGGTGGAATAATAATTTGTTCCCCACCCATGAGCCATGAATGAACCATACTTCTCGGGACGTAATATCAACTTCTGGTATATATGTTCAATTATCAATAGATCTATTGAAAAAAAAAAATTATGAATAGAAATTGGGAAGTGAATATATATCATGAATAGCACTGTGTCCCAACAACTTTTTGTACATTCAATTAATTATATGCAGCTTATGTGAAATGAACGGGGGGCCAGTCACTAAATGATGAACAGATATAATAAATAAACGACCAAACTTTAGTCGTATCAAATTCAAAAAATGTTATCTCTGTGTGTTAACAAATTCGATGTAGATTGAATAAAAATATTTTTTGAAAGTTGATTTTATTTACAAATAGATCATCAAGCAAGGATACAAAGTATCTGCGAGAGTACAATGATAGAGAAAAGTATTTTTTTTTCTGAGTATGTCAATATATATTATTGACAGAAGTATTCGTGACGATACTCTCGCAGATACTGTCCCATTCTTGTAGTCTCATGTATATATAGATTACAACAATTTGTTATTTGCCATTTTCATTTTCAATAGACACATAATCTAGGAAATTAATTAGTGATCTAATAGCTTCTAACTAAAACTGAGCCAAAATACGAACCTTTCACATCCAATCGGTAAAAGGGCCAAAGCAAGGGAATTTTAGCTCATTTATACAACTAAAAGAGTAGTTTCCAGGCATCCCTCCAGAATTCGAAGCTCAATATTAATTATCGCATCCAGGCGAAACCTAAAGTAGTTAAGTTTTTTAATTTCTCCACTTATACACTTAGGGCCCGATTCTCCAAGAGCATCACCATAGCCACGCCAAAGCTCGAGGCTTCAAGAAAAAAAAATACGATGCTATTCAACAATTAATTCTGTTAAGTTTTTTAATTTCTACTGTTGTGAATAGGGCTGCAAACGAACCGAACCGAATCGAATCTGCCTTGGTTCAAATTCGAATTCAAAATTATTTCGAACCGAACCCAGTTCGAAATTGAAATAGATTTCAAACCTAACAAGTCAGTTCAAACTGTATTTTATGTAAATATTTGGCTTGTTTTTCGACTGACATGTATGATATTTTTTTAAAATTATATATGTAGCTTGTTTATGTTGCTTGTATGTTGTATGTTAATTTGTATGTAGATATATTTACACAGTATTTGTGAGAAATTTGAATTTGGAGATTTGAACAAATAATACATGGTTTGTTGGATAAAATATACAGATCTAGTTTCTTTAACCATGTATGGAGGTGTATAATAATACACGGTTTAATAATGAAAGACCATGTACATTTATAGGAGTTATATATTTTTACGTGGTTGCGTTGTAAATGACTATGTGTTGATGGTTGAGCTCATTTTTGCATGACCGGCTTCTCCCATTTTTCACTATTTATTTGAGATTTCCTGACATATGTGTATGATATACCGTGTATGGGTACCATTTTTGTAGTAGTGATATACTAAAATGACTTGAATCAATGATCTGAATCTAAAGTTTGAACCAGGACCAATGGCCCGCATCTAAACATTTTTCATTTTTATACAACAACACTCCAAGCAGCAATACGATCAAAATGTTAGCCACAAAAAATGACCTGAAATTTTTTTGGATCTAGGCCATTGATCCCAGTACAAGTTTTAAATTCAGGTCTAAAAAATAACTTACTGCAGTAGCTGACATCGATAAAAAATAACTTACTGTATACAAATCGCCTCCATCATGCCTCTATTTTTAGAACTTAAACATCAAAATAAAACCGTTAGATGTGACATATGTTATTTTCTCTATGTGCCCATAAAAAATTATCACATTTTGATTTTGCTTTTATATGAATCAATAAATTGAAAAATCAATGTCTAAAAATTATCGACATTTGTATACATTTTTAGAAGCTCAAGATGACAATCAAAACGAAGTTGAAATGCCATATTTTTTTACATGTGCATAAATAAAATGATATAGTTCATATACAATGGTTTCATTTTGAATTTTAAAATTTAAATTTTAAAGTCTAAAAGAGGCATGGGATGTTTTCGCCGCATTGTTTTCAAGGAAGAACACAAGTCGGTTGCAACTGCTCAAGAGGGAGCTAATAAATATCTCCCAAGGTGACAAGACTGTAAGTGAGTATTTTCTTAAAGTAAAAATTTGTGTAGGAAGATTGAGCAGTTAGACGCCAATGCAAAAATTGGCGAGGATAGAATGCGGCGGATAATCCTAAATGGCATGAGGCCGGAGTACAGTGCTTTCATCACGGCAATTCAAGGATGGGCGACGTAACCAACCCTGTTGGAATCAGAGAATTTGTTGGCCAGTCAGGAAGCTCTTGCCAAGTAGCTGGCAGGTTTGACGGTAAAGCACGAAGAGGAGAAGGCTCTGTATGGTGATCGATGTGGAGAGTCGAGAAAGGACTGGTATCGATGACAACTTGAGACGGAGAAAGTTTGTCATGAACAATGCAAGAGGTGTTCATGTTCAGGAAGAGCTCCAAGAGGCCAAGAAGGAAAAGGAGCCGAAAGTGGTGAATACCGGAGTAGAAGAGTGGAGTGCTACAATTGCGGATGACGAGAGCACTATGCAAGGGAATGCTAGTTCAAGAAGAACAAAGGAAGCTTTGTGGTGACCACAAAGGAGAAGGCACTGGAGGAAGTCCCAAGTGAAGAAGAGTGGGACGCAGTGACGGCTGTTGCAATGCAATCGGTGGCCAACGTAGAGGACGTCAAATAGGCTGATGAGCTTGAGGATGAGGAGATTGACTTCAAGTCATGGTTCTTTGAAGACCAGCTGAAGAACCGGTCCACAAGGAGACTGGAGTTGTAAGATGCACGATGGTTGATAAGGAAAAGCCACAAGAGAGCACTGAGTTGGAGGCCATCACCAAGGAGAGTGATGATGACAAGATGACACATAGAAGTGTCGCTATTGTGGAGAAGACTGTAGGACGAGAGTTTGTGCAAGAAGATGTAGCTCATCTGATGATCTGTCGAGAGAAGAAAGCTCGACTACGACTTGTGTCAAAATAGTGTGAGAAGAATATTCTAAAAACTTCTCTTGTGAAGATGACTATTCTGGAAAATTGACCATAAACGTCTGAGCACCTTCGAATTCAGAAAATTAAAAGAAGTAACAAGAAGTATGACGATCCAGATAAATGTGGAGTACCGAAGATCAAGAAAACACTGAATTGGTGCTGAGGGGAGTATTGAAATCAGCACCATCGTATAAAGGCCCAAGGCCCAAATGCTCTTCTGGATTGTTCAAGAATTCATTTGAACTGAAGTCAATAAGAAATTTGTCGAAATCATATATAATCTAGAAAGATTAAAACCAACATAGCTAAAGTCGGTGGAAGTAGTGAGTAAAATCTAGAAATATCTATTACTGTCATAAAGTTAGTATAAATAGATAGTGGCTCATGTATGTATAAGTGTCCGTGAATAATAAGATATGTGAGACAGTTGTATGTATAGTGCTCCTCTCTTAAGTAATAGAAATCAAGTTAATAGTCAACAAATACCTTTTGTGGTCGACATCGCGCGTGAGCCAGCTCTAATTTATCAATGTATAATTTTGTGATTTATTAATATATAATTGTTCCCCAGCTCTGAGCTCGGATCCGTATCCTTCGTGGTACCTGACTCAACACAATTGCAAATGGACGGTCTAGATTTATTCTCAGCCAGTGCTTGCTCGGAATGGCTCAGGGGGAGTATTATTTGTGCTTTGAAATTTGTGTCAAGTTAAAAAAAAAAAAAAAAAAACAATTTTCCCATTCAATTGTACTCAGTCTGGTAACCTGAGGGGATTTGAATTCTCTGAGCATTCCCCAACCTTTTATGCATAGCACTGAAAATTTATATAAAATTAGTACTATTTTATAATTAATTTTCTTAAAAAAAATGCAAAACCGGAATGAAATTATAGGACCATCTGGCTGTGACAAAACTTATTGCTCAACATGATCTTCATATTAAAATATAGGGTAAATTTCATTGGAGGTCAATAAACTTTGTTATTTGTCATGAATTGGTCACTCAAGTTTGATTTGTCTCTTTTAAGTCATTCAACTTTGTTATTTGTCCCAATCAAATCCCTCTATGCTTTTCCATCTAAAAATTTAACGGAATATTTATATTCTGTCCAAAAAATTAACGGAATATACTTATTTCCTCCAAAATATTAATGAAATTGGCATATTTCATTCAAAATACTAACGGAATTAGCATATTTCGTTAAAATTTTGGATGAAAAAAATAGAGGGACTTGATTGGAACAAATAACAAAGTTGAGTGACTCAAAAGGAACAAATCAAACTTAAGTGACCAATTCGTGACAAATAACAAAGTTTAGTGACCTAAAGCAAAATTTACCCTAAAATATAGTTGAAGACCAAAATTTATATATTTTTTTAAGTTTGTTTACTATTTTTATAGATAGATACAAAATCATTGTTTCTAATGATAATGGATCATCCAAAATAAGAGTTACATGTCTCATGGTGCTTCCTAAGTCAGAAAGTGAAGACTAATTAAATACTTCTCATGATCTAATACTTAAAGACAGTCTTTTGTGTAGGAAGTTATAAGTTTGAAAGCAATAGTGTCATGAGTATTAAAAGGTGAGCAACTTAAATACTTCTCACATCTTTATATTAAAATTAGTTAGATGGCAATGCACAAATCTCTATATCATATATATGATGACTTAATTTACCTCAACGTTCCTAGAAAAATATCTGATAACTAATGGAAGGGCCCAGACCAACCTATTTTAGCAACCTATATATGTTAGCGGATCACTTTCACAAGAGAATTTAATATCAGTTTTGAACTCATAAATCTAGCTAGTGTACTAATGCTCCATAATACTGATATCATGTTAATTAAAAAAAAAAAAAACCTATATCTTTAGTATTGTTAATTATTTTACGTAAATTATAATTACACATTTCCGCAATACATTTTGCAACAAAAATGGTATATATCCAACAACGGACCGAACACAAGTAATTAATGAAATGAGATTTATAAGGGCCTCAATCTAATAATGAAGAAAAGAGGGCAATATGGTTTAATTTATAGCAGAGATTGGCGTAGTTTGATTTCGGCTAAAAATGCAGCCGACAAGAAAATTATTTTTAGGCCGAGTAGATTTAAAGATGTGGCATGTACTTCATATCCCTATTGAAATGATTTTCAGCCCAAGTAGCCGAAGATACCAAAGGAAATGAATTTTGGGCCAACTAGATTCTGAGAGTGTGCGTATCTCATAAATTTGTATGGAATATCTCAGATACACACATTTTTAGAAGTAGAGTTAGTTTTTTGAATTATATATGGTGGTCAAATAAAAAGTTCACATTGAGAAGGGAATCAATTAATAATATTTATGATATTTAATTTTATTCTAAATTATATAAAATAATACATAGATACAAAAGTAAAATAAAAATGAATATTAGTTGGTTCTTATTTAATTCTTTTTATTATTTTAAAAGACAAAATATCCATTTCATTGATCGGAATATGAATAATTACAACATCACATTTGTCTCAAGACTAGAGTCAATGCATGATCTCTTTAATGTTCTTATTTAATTCTACCAATCCACGATCTATTTAAATTTTGGGCTAATAAAACAAACGGTTCGGACCTCGCTTGCTAGATCCGAACTCCATTTCTGATGGTCCATGGGTAGGGGTGAAAACGGAGCGGATACGGAGCGGATAGTGCTGATACCATATCCGGATCCGTCGGATAATGAACGGATACGAATACGGATACGGATAGTAAACGGATATCAAAATTTAAAACCAAATCCGCCTTAAACGGATACGGATACGGAACGGATAGTCTACGGATACGGATTCGAATACAGATATAAAACAAATAATGGTCGGATAATTAAGATATATGAACTTTTAAGATACAAATATTAATTAAAATATTAAATATAAATATTAATGAACTTATAAGAGATGGGAGATAATCTATTCATATAATAGCAAATATTTATTTCTCTTTTATATGGGTCTGGCCAAACTATCCGAATCCGGATAATCCGGATATCCGCTCCGTTTAGGACTCCGTATCCGTATCCGGATCCGGATCTTTTATGAATTTCTAAAAATTATCCGAATCCGAATTATCCGGATTCGGATTATATCCGGATACGGAGTGGATATCCGCCGAATAATCCGACTCTGTTTTCACCCCTATCCATGGGACGTGGTTGATATATGTATGTTTTTTTGTTATTTTTTAAATCTAACGAGCGGAGCAATTTTCGCCGATGCAAGCGTCAGTTGGCTTTTCACTCGTTGGAAAGGGCAGAGATATTTTAATTAAATGCGCACATGGTGCCACAAGCAGCGAGAATATATATATCACACCGCCCTTTATACAATCACATAAGAACGATTAAGACCGGAATATTTTCATTTTGACGAACTTTAAAATATGGTTCACACCTGCAGCCAATCTTTTTGTGTGAACCCAAATTTTTTATTTATTTTTAAAGTCTCATGGCAACCGGCCACTGACAGAAATACTAGAATATACCAGCTAATTAAGGTTTATATATGAAAGAATACTAATGTTGTCTCAAACTTCAAAATTTTTCATTCTTTTTTTCATAAAAAAAAAGACCTGAAGTGTGGTGAAATAATAATTTTTGTTTTCGTTTTTTTGAATAGATATATTGATAATTGAATATATATACAAGAAGTTAGATATTACGTCCCGAGAAGTATGGTTCACTCATGCATGGCTCATCGGTGGGGAACAAATTATTATTCTCACAACAACAAAGTAGGCACTTTTTGTGAGAAAAAAAAAAACACATTTATTGAAAAAAAAACAAAAAAAAAGAATCAACTAACTATCTCTCAATCATCTTTCATCATTCATCACCCAGTCAATAACTACTTGTGGGGATCATTAACTAACTGAACTTCATTAATTACTTGGGAGACTACCTAATATTTGATAGATTTTATAATTGACGCATGCAAATTTGAATACCTATCCATGCAAGTGTTAATATATAATACATCAAGTATTCATATCTAAAATATTAAGTATTTTGAAAAAAAAAATCTAAACACATCGCGCACACATCTTTTCCACGTTTTTAGAGTTGGATTTTTTTTTCTCCATTCAATCTCTTCAATATTTCTGACGATTTGTGAGAAAATTTACAAATCTAAAATCATGGACATCTTTTACGTAATTTTCTCTTTCAAATGAGATCCATAATAACGTACTTTCGGGTTGTTTGTCGTACAAATATTCATATCCCGTCATACAAGTATTCATACATTGTCATGAATAGCTTGTCATGTAAGTATTCATATTTTGTCGAGCAAGTATTCATACATCGTCATTCAAGTATTCATATCTCGTAATGGATGTATATATAATTCATGTCTGAAGTGTTTGTATCTAACATATTTTATCAATTTTTTTTCATATGATACAAGATGATGTTTGAAAAAATATTAATATTAAGTAGTGCAAGTATTTATACATCGTCATGCAAGTATTCATACCTTGTCATGCAAATGTTAATAGTTTATGTATCAGGCGTTTTATCTAAAATATTCTATCAACAGTTTTTTTTTTCTTTTGGCATCAGATGACGTTTGAAAGTACTAATATAAAGTATGCAAGTATTCATATCTCCTCATGTAAGTGTAAATAATTCATGTATCAAGTATTTGTATCTAACAAACTATATTTTTTTTTTCATATGACAGTGGATGATATCTGAAAGTATTAATATAAAGTAGACAAGTATTCATACATCATCATGCAAGTATGAATAGTTCATGTATCATGTTTTTGTATCTAACAAATTCTATCAGTTTTTTTTACATGACGCTAGATGATATCGTAAAGTATTAATATCAACTATTGCAAGTATTCACACATTGTCGTGCAAGTGTGAATAATTCATGTATCAAGTATTTGTATCTAATATATCCTCTATTTTTTGTTTATGGCACTAGATGACGTTTGAAAGTATTCATATCTCGTATTGTAAGTATGAATTGCTACATTGAAAAGTATCTTAATTTAATATTTTTTTATAAATTACTCTATTTGGTACCTATTATTGAAAAGTATCTCGTCATGTATGTGTGAATAGTTCATATCAGTGTTGCAGAAAATGTCTATTTAGGCCGATTAGTCTTTGGCGGTGACCAAACCGTTTTGCATTTTTTTTACTAATCGACCGATTATGGCCTATTATTATTGATTATTCCTGATTAATCACTTAGTGGTACCATATCCGTCTGACGACTGCATACCGTTATTTACAACATTGATTCATATATCATGTATTTGTATATATTATTGATTCGAATGCATATATGAAATGAATAATCATTAAATAATTGAGTCCTATGTATTTGTAAAATATAAATATTAATTAATACTTTTTAATATAAAGTTAAATGAATAATGCCTACACATAGTACTGATTCAAAGTTTCAATCAATTCAGTGTTTTTTTCTTTGTTAATACAAGCCCATCAATTATCAAGTTAGAAAATTCATCAAAAAGGCCACCACTGCATGGGACAGTTGGTAAAGGCATAGTCTCCCTATGGGAGGGACATGGAATCGATTCTGCTTGGAGGCAGAAGTGAAGCCTACGGGCTTTACTCAAAAAAAAAAAAAAAAAAAAAAAAAATTCATCAAAAAGTTTTTCAAATAAAATCTGAACGCATGGCATAGAGTAAGGACAAAAGATGTCTCCACTCTTCAAGTTATCATAACTTTATTCGCTTATTCACGTGGCATAAAGAAAATCACTGGATATAACCAGTAACGAAAGAAATATATTTTGACAAAGAAACCGGTTATAACCGGTAATGAAGAAATTCTGTTTTGACAAAGAAACCGGTTAACCGGATTGAAATTCAAAGAACCCACGTGATCATTTAATTTCACTTACCCACGTGATTCTAGTGAATTGTACTTACCTGATTTGTTTTGGATATAACCGTGGTGAATAATTGAGGGATGAGAGATGGGGGAAATAAATCTTTATCCAAAAAGAAATTATGAATAGAAATTGTGAAGTAAAGATCATGAATAGCACTGTGTCCCAACAACTTTTGTACGTTCAATTAATTATATGAAGCTTATGTGAAATGAACGGGGGTCCAGTCACCAAATGATGAACAGAAGCTTGTACGAGATCCCAACCCTACCTATTTATCTCCTAATCCTACCTTTAATAAATACATTACCAAACTTTAATCGTATCAAATTCAAAAACTGATATAATAAATATACAACCAAACTTTAGTCGTATCAATTGAAATACATTAGCACGCGTGGGAACTGAGTTTTTTAAAAATACTCAAATTTATAAATATTTTATTAAAAATAACTAAGATTTGGGACAATTTTTAAAATTACTCAAACCGCGGAAAAAATCCGTGATCCGTGATTTTTAATTTTTTTGGTTTTTTTATAGAAATTATGTTGTTTAGTTTGTTTAAAATTTAGATTAGTTTGAATTGTTAAGTTGGAGATTTGTATGAATTTTATTTGTATGAATTATTAAAGTTTGAGAGATGATATCTTGCGATTTGTTTTCAGATTTTGTATGAAACTTTACAGTCTTATTCTACGATATCAAGACTGCATGTCAGTTAATTTTCATGATTTTTAAAAATATTTTGCTATGTTAATCAGAGATGCAAAGTTGGGCTCAGAAGCAGTCTAACTTTAACAATTCATACAAATAAAATTCATACAAATCTCCAACTTAACAATTCAAACCAGTGTTCTAAATAGCGGACTATAGAGTTTTTCTCCCATAAAAGCTATGGCGTTGTCCAAATAGCGCCGCTATTTGGGTATAGCGCAATTTTTTTAACCCGGCCGTTATAACCCGATAAACGCTATTTAAATCATTGATTCAAACTAATCTAAATTTCAAACAAACTGAACAACATAATTTCTAAAAAAAATTAAAATCCCAAGTCGCGGATTTTTTTCACAGTTTGGGTATTTTTAAAAATTCTCCCAAACCTTGGTTATTAATAAAATATTTATAAATTTGAATATTTTAAAAAAACTCGGACGTGGGAATGCCCTTATTAGTTGGTTATGTCCCAGTTTACACATTAATTTTATGAACTTAAAAACACAAAACCCTTATTAAGAGATCGTTACCAATATTTGTGGGATCGGTGTCAAAACCATAATTAGAGTATTAATTATATCCGAGTCGGGTATACCCTACCCTGTTCGTCCATGCCCGCTGCCTGGGGGTACTCGTGCCTGAGTCCGGGTATGGGTCAAATAAATAGGCATGCGGGTAGGGGCAAAAACCGGATCGGACCCTTTTTTTTTTGGCAAATACCCCATCCTACCCGGACTGTCCATACCCGTACCCGACCTTACTAGTACTCGAACTTACCCGTACCCGACTTTACCCTACTCGGGTACCCATCTACCCTTACCCGTACCCGTATCCTTATACCCGACCCACTTTAATTCAAATTCAAACCCAAAATTTTATTTTTCCCCACAGCTGGTTCAAAAAAAAATAAAAAAACAGAAAAAACAGAAAAAAAAAAACAGAAAAAAAAAACAGAAAAAAAATAGAAAAAAAAACCGGACCGGACCGAAACCGCCCTATCCGGACCACCCTGCACCTCAAGGGTACAACGAGAATGGGTGTAGAACGGACAGGACATGATTTTTGAAAAAAATACCCGAGATATCCGGCCTGAGATACCCGTATACCCACCATATCCATACCCGACCTCTACCCGTGCTCCTGCCCGGGTATACCCGGCCCACCCGTGCCCTACCCAAGATTAATACACTAACCATAATAGAGTGTTGATTGATGGGAGAAGTCGTAGGGGAGAAATAAATAGGGAGAAGAGAGAAATTTATTTGATTTGACAGGTTTAGATGTTAAAAATAAAGTCAGGGCAGTCTAAAAGGCGTGAAATGTAACTATAAAGTATATGTTCGTGTTTCGAATCGATAGAAGATTAAGCTCATTCTATTGGTTACGATGAAGGTACCGATATAAGTGTTTGAGGTACTTAGAATTTTTTTAATAGGGATATGCTTCTACTAGCAGAATATTAATCCGAACCGATATAAGACGTTCATTATGTATATGTTTTGTTATCTATTATGATAATAAGAAATAATTATTTACAAGTTTAAACTTACATTATTTACTTTTAATAATATGCAAGAGATGTACACATCAATAGTATAATTCATCATACATATCTATATTCGAAATACACATCCATAAATTATATAGAATATTCAACATTCAACATACATACATAGCTACCATTTCTAAACATGAAAAACTTAAATCCGCACATGGAAGGAATTTGTTTTTCTAACCGAGAGCTGGTAGAGGGGCCCACTTCGTTTAATATATAGCTACCATTTCTATTGTAGTTTCCGGGAAAGTTCCGTTTTTTTGTCTGTGGTGACATTATATATAAATAAATAAACAGAATCACGCGCACACTATACATAAACAATTTACCGAAATTTTTATTAATTTCCAAAATTAATAAATAATTTACAAATCTACACCTTGCTGCGCTGTATTTCAAAATATGTCTAAATCGGAGATTAAATCTCTGATTTCATACAAACTTTTCACAAAAAAACAATTCAGTTCTAAACAGTCTGAAACCAAAGATTAAACCCTCAATTTCAGAAAACCAGAGATTAAATCTCCAGTTCCAAGTTTATTTTTATTTTTTAATCGGTTCTAAAAAAATATTTTCAGAAATGTCAGATGAGCATCTGTTTCCTCACGGGATTGAATTAAAAGGGGATACCTAATAACATATTTTATGTACCTGGATTAGTAAGCCTTTCTACGTGCTACGTAACTGACAACGTTAAAGTGTATTGAAGTATTGTGAATGGATGGTAAGAACATGGATGGTATAAATCACATGCCGAGTCACTCAAATAAATTAGAATAATTATACTAAATCTCTCACACCCGTCGCCCCATTTATCCTCGCACTAGATCTCTCTCATTTTTTTCTTAACTGCCATTAATTTCGCTCATAACTTTCATTTACTCCCGCATTAAATTATATTGTCATTTAATAACAATCTCCACATTAATTATACTGTTATCTAATAACAATCCCCACATTAATTATATTTTCCTTTAATAATAATCCCCGCTAATAAATGTTTATTTGTTTATTGATGTTCAAGAAAAGTATTTATCATTGTTGCTGACAAGTATTTATCACAATGTTGAGAAGTATTTATCATTGTCTTTGACATGATAATATTTTGATTTGATTAAACATTACTTATTAACAAGTTCAAGAACAAAGTTGAATAAAATATTTTATCATTGTCTTTGACATACATATGTTTTACTGAAAATTACAATTATGTCTGAGAAGTATTTATCCATGTAATATAAAATATTTTTCCATATAACTTAAAGTATTTATCATTATGTCTGAGAAATATTTATCAATGATGTTTTACTGAAAGTTGCAATTATGTCTGAGAAATATTTATCCATGTAACATAAAATATTTATTATTATATTTGAGAAGTATTTATTATTGATGTTTTTCTGAAAGTTGCAATTATATCTAAGAAATATTTATTTATGTAACATAAAGTATTTATCATTAATGTTTTACTAAAAGTTGTAATTATGTCTGAGATGTATTTATCATTGATGTTTTTCTTAAAGTTGCAATTATGTCTAAGAAATATTTATCTATATAACCTAAAATATTTATTCAAGTAACATAAAATATTTGTCATTATGTCTAAGAAGTATTTATCATTAGGTGATAAGATTGTTGATTTAATGGTCCCCAATTGTGTGGGGACAATCCAGAAAAAAAAAGAAAATTTTGTGCAGGGATAAATGACAAGTATTTGTGGAAAGATTGCTTATTTAATGATCCCCAGTTGTGCATGGACAATTAAAAAAGAAATTGTGCAGGGACAACTATTGGATTGATTTATTCTTTTATAAATAGAGATCATTACAGAGGGATTAATTCTTTGAAAATTCAAGATAAATACTTTGATGCTTCAAGTTAAATACTAACTGTTTGATAAACTCTTATTAACGATTGAGCAGTCCTCCCATGATTTTTTTTATAGTTTGTGCGGAATTTTTTTGTAGAGTTGAGACTGCGAGGATTGTTATCAGGATCCAATAAATTATCATTTGTCCAATGATTAAATATAAATACATTATATGAAAATCATTACTGTGCACAATCCAACAATTAGAATTAAATTAATATGGCACTACAGTCGCATTATGAAGAGAAATATATGTATAACTTATTCCGGCCATTTTTATTAATACCTTTAACAAAAAACATAATTTTAAAATGTCATTTTGTACCATTTTTTGTCAAAACTATCCCGACCGTCAGGTCTACGGGTGGCCCAAAAATCCAACCAAACCGCTCGTGGCTGGGGAGCTCCATACCACTAGCAAACCGCCCGTGGCTGGGGCGCCCCACTTTTTTTTTTTAGAGATCTTAGTATTTTGATTTGAATAATTTTGTGAAAAAAAGTTTTCTTATTTAGAGTGTATGCCAAAAAAATAAAATATTTGATATATTTACGAAGTGATGTCGTAAATTTTTATAACTTTGATTTTTTTTTTTTTTTGGTGAACTTTGATTTAATTTGTTAGTTAGATATCGTAAGTCTAAATATAACACTAATTAAGGACTTGGCCTTTATTATGGTTTTTATAATATATGTATAATATATACATATATACACATAGACATAGACATACACATATACATATACACATACACATATACATATAAACATATATACATATACAAAGCTACATATATACACATATTATTTTAGTAGCTCTAAACTACTATTTCGAATAAAGGCCAAGTCCTTAATTAGTGTTATATTTAGATTTGTGATATTCAACTAACAAATAATATTAGTATACATATACACATACACTTTTGCTTTGGTCCATACTACAATTATAATTTGATATTAGTTAGTAACAAAAAAAAGGTAGAAGATTACAATTCATGTAACATATATATATACAAAGCTTTTTGTACATGCAATCTCATGTAATAAAACATAACATATACTTCTCAGGATCCAATACAATGTTTGTATAAAAGTTATATCCTTACCACTTAGTAACTACATGATCAAGATTTGTTATATCCTTACCACTTAGTAATCACATGATCAAGCTTTGTTATATCTTTACCACTTAGTAATCACATGATCAAGCCTTTTAGGCTCAAATTGCCAAAATGCTTGGTTATGATTTAGTTTGAACCAAAATTTCATATAAACTAAGGCGTATTAGATCCAACATATCAAAAAAAGAGCCGAATTTTTTATTAATATCCAAATTTAATATTAAATTTCAAAAAATAACCGGATCAGTAACGTTTTTCGAAATCTACCCTTTCCGGAAATTTTTTTTCCGGAAATAGCCTCTGTTTCCGAAAATTTTTTTTCCGGAAACGGTAGCTACTTCCGGAAATTTTTTTTCCGAAAATAGCCTATTTCCGGAATAAATTTTTCCGGAAATAGAATTTTTTTTTTTTTTTAGGAAATTTTTTTTTCCGAAAATTTTTTTTATAGGAATTTTTTTTTTCATTTTTCAGTTTTTATTTATAATTTATTTATTTTTTGTATTTAAGTATTACAAATATTTAATATAGTTTTTTAAAAAATAGATAGAATACTATATAATTTGATTTATTCAAAAGACTGCTACAAATAATCTGGATCAATATTTTTCATGCCGGATTTTTTATAACCGTAAGAAAAATTAATATAATATAATATATGTATATGTATATGTATAGGTATATATAATATAATATATGTATATGTATATATAATACAATATATATGTTAAAATGTGCTTGCATATCAAATTTTATGTTTTTTTGAATTTTTTTACTACTTATTAAGTATTTAACAAAATCGCTATCTATATTCAGACCATTGAATTTTTGTACCCATCTTAATAAATAGTAAAAAAAATTAGAAAACTGTAAAATTTGATCTACAAGCACATTTTAAAATATCCATCATGTTGAACAGTTTGGATCGACTGTTTGGACTTTGAAAACTTTGAAAATACCGATCGTTGAATGCCTACTGTTGAACAAAAACTTCAACTGAATTTTTAAGGCACTAAACAAGGGTTCCAATACCTCATATTTTTTATACCTCATCATACCTCATATTTCATATCTTCATTTTCATATATATTATATTATATATACATATATATACATATATTATATGAGGAGGGATCGGATTACACCACTATTTTGGTGAGATGGTGTGACAATGTCCATTTTTGAAATTTCAAAATCCAAATAGTTGATCCAAATCGTTCAATACGATGAATATATTAAGAGTAACTTGGAAATCAAATTTTACATTTTTTTGAATTTTTTTACTATTTATTAAGTATTTAACAAAATCGCTATATTCAGACCGTTGAATTTTTGAACCCCTCTAAATAAACCAAAAAAAAATTCAGAGAAATGTAAAATTTGATCTGTAAGTACATTTTAACATATCCATCAAGTTGAACGGTTTGGATCGACTGTTTGGACTTTGAAAATGGACGGTGTCATTCCATGTCACCAAAAAATGGTGTCATTTGATCCCTCCTCATATTATATTATATATACATATACATATATTATATTATATATACATATGCATATATTATATTATATTATTTTTTTTTACGGCTGTAAAAAATTCGGCATGAAAAATGTTGATCCGGATTATTTGTAGCAGTCTTTCGAATAAATCAAATTATATAATATTCTATCTATTTTTTAAAAAACTATATTAAATATTTGTAATACTTAAATACAAAAAATAAATAAATTATAAATAAAAACTGAAAAATGAAAAAAAAAATCCTATTTCCGGAAATTTTTTTTCCGGAAGTAGCTACCGTTTCCGGAAATTTTTTTTCCGGAAAGGGTAGATTTCGAAAAACGTTACTGATCCGGTTATTTTTTGAAATTTAATATTAAATTTGGATATTAATAAAAAATTCGGAAAAAAGAGTATGCATGTGATCTATGACATGATATCTCTTGGTTAAAGATCTCCAATATATTGCATCTCCAAATAACATTCATCAACATATATGTGCATACGAAATAAATAATAAAAATTCTCAGTTAAATTTCATTCAAAATTATGAGAAAATATTTATAAATAAAATTAATTAAATCTGTATAACTTTTATACGAATCACTAAAAATCAATTTCGTAAAATTAAAAAATTGCATATTATATGAATTTACGACATCACTTCATAAATATATCCAAATGTTTTATTTTTTGGCATATACTTTAAATAAGAAAACTTTTTATTCACAAAATTATTCAAATCAAAATACTAAGATCTCTAAAAAAAAAAAAAAAAGTGGGGTGCCCCAGCCACGGGCGATTTGGTTGGATTTTTGGGCTGCCCATAGGCCTGGCGGTCGGGGTAGTTTTGACAAAAAAGGTACAACGTGACATTTTTAAAATTAAGTTTTTTGTTAAGGGTGTTAATAAAAATGGCCGAACTTATTCAGCTATGTATGAAAATGAATTACTATCCATTCATAGAGCACATAGAAAGGCATACTAATACAGGTACTTAAAATCTGTTATTAGGTATCCCTTTTTAATTCAATCCGTGCGGAAATAGTTGCTCATCTAACATTTCTTACAATATTTTTTTAGAACCGATTAAAAAAAAGGAAGCTTAGAATCAAAAATTTAATCTCCAGTTCTGGAAATCGGAAATTTAATCTTCAGTTTCAAACGGATAGGGACCGCTTATGATTTGTGTGCCGATAAGAATTTTCACCTCACTGTCAACACGCAACAGTATTAAATAATTTGACACAACAATAGAATCAAGATTTTTGTGTCAAATTATTGAAATCAAAAGTACATCGATCCCCTTATAATTAAATAATCAAGCAACAGTATTCATTCATGGTTACACGCGGATGTTTCATCAAAAACCAGTATCCATATACATACAGAGCAGAAAGTCCATGCAACATGAATAACATAATATAATGAAATTTACAAATATGAAATTTAAGCATGTTATACTAAAAGTGATAGAATCTAAATGATCTCAAAAGCATGGCAAATTGCATCAACTCATCTTCAAAATACGTATTACTAATTCGAGGTTTCACTGGCATTAGCGCTTTGAAAAGGCTCATCCTTCTCCTTACACCAACTATTCCCCTCCTTAGGGAAGTTGTAGGGCTTGGGAGATGTCACATATTCCACGTACTTCAGATTCTTAAATGAGTTCCTGAGGTCCTCCCAGTCGGATGGATAATCCAATTTTTTTAAGAACCTTAGGCGCAATATCTCCACTTTCCAGTTTTCATTGGCATTGCAAGGAATTTTAGTCAACTGCCCACCTCTAATGTATAATCTCTTCAAGTTTTTCAGCTCTTTAGGGTTCAATAGCTCTGATGCGTCGGGTTCTGGAAAACCCCTGATATCCAACTTTTCAAGATTTTCTGGGAAATAATTGGATGGTATCGTAGAAATGGACTTATTACCTCCCCATATTATGGTCAATACCAAAAGTTTGTGCAGAAGTTTTAAGCCACCAAAATTGTCAGTAAACAAATGGTCTCTTGCTATTCTTATGGTGAGCTTCCTGAGCTTTTTCAATTCTGATAGATTAACTAGTTGGCATGACTGATTTTTGTTTCCCATGCTACCAACCACAAAACCCTTTAACACTTCTAGATTAGAGAGCTCACATATCCATTTTGGCATATGATCTAACAAGTAGCATTGTGAAATATCTAAAACCATGAGCTTCTTGAACCAATTTTTCTGGGCTAATTTCCTTCCAATTAATTTCTTGAACCAACTTGGTTGGGTTAATTTCCATCCAATTAAATTTTGTTTTGACCATGGCTTCTGTGGTAATTTGCCCAAATTATGACAAGCCCTGAGGTCTAGTATCATGAGATTTTCTAGTTTCCCAATAGATTCATCAACCTCTTCTATCCCCGAAATTCCTTGCAGGCTAAGGTAGGTTGCCATTTCTCCTAACTCCATTAAGAAATCAGTTTTGTCAACCTCAATGTGGTAAACCCTCTTGTGAACCTCTGTTTCTGTATAACGCCAATTACCAAGTTGAACCACTTGCAAGTTATCCTTGTTTTTGATATCAATGGACTTGAGGTGACTCTGGTCTAGATTTAATAGTACTTGCGTATTGAACCAATTACCAAAAAAGGGCGAAATGAAATCTTCCCTTTTGTCATAACTAATGACATCATTCTTCTCATTGGCGGAGAGTAACCACTTATGAATTGCGGGATCGATGGTGCAGCTATTGATTACTTGATTATGCTCTTTGATATGTACGGATTTGAGGAAACCCTTGTCCACCAGATCAGAAAAAATTTCGTCACCACGCTGCTCAGCTGTTTCCCAACTAGACCAAGGTAAAAGCCCCAGACCAGTCCACCAATAAATCATAAATCTCTTCTTCAGTATTGTTTTTTCTGGGAAAATACCAAGGCTATATAGGCAAAGACTGGAATGGACGTCCAACGCCCCTAGATCTTTTAAATCCTTGGACAATTCTGTCTCTTGTTTACTTCTATTTGATGATTCTGGGTCATCAGTTATTTTGGATTCATGAGACAAATCAGATGCCTTTTCACCAGGTTTATCTGGTAGCTTATTTATAATATCCATTAGTTCAGTCCTTATAGGGCTTTCATTATAATCAATCAAGGAATCAATTTGTCTTTCTATCTTTCCAAAGTGACCAGTAAGCTCACTGTCCCAATTTTGTATGTTATCAAGACTATGTTTTGTCTTGACAACCTTTGTTCTAATTTGATTGATAATTTCCACCATCTGCAAGTTCTTAGAAACTTTTTCCTCGGCTAACTTAAGGCGTTTCAGTAGTGGCCCGACAAGCTCGGAAGTACCATCCTTAAGCTTGGCTTTGTTTTGGTTGTTGCTCATTGCCATGAGTTGTTAGATCGACCTAAGAAACAATAATTGTGTCTATTAACGTTAGAGGACGAACTTATTACACAAATACATAAGAAAAACAAGTTGGAATGAATATGTTTTGTAACGTTTATACTTTATGTTAGCATTTGTGTTGTAATACTCTAAATGATTGATATTTTAAATAGTATGCATAATGACATTAAAATATACTATATTAGTGTAGCATCTGTCAATTTAACGTTCTTGTTCTTATTTGATTTATTTAAAAAAAAAAATAGTTTTGAGTATTAATGTTTATCACGACTTCGAATTTAATTATTATGGGGTGATGCAAAATTTCTAAATGAAATAAATTTGTTTCGATATCAAAGTTTGATTAGATGTGCTCTTAGATTCAGATTGTGTGTGTTCTTATATTCAGATTGTCTGACGAACATTCTTCAAAAGGAAGTCATCATTGTTCTTATATTATGCATGGCTGAAATGACTAAAATTATGTGTTAATTTTGTAGAGCTTGTTTATAGCTTTCTAGCGAACATTGAATCACCCCTACAGGAGTTCAAATTAAGGAATTCTGGCTAAAATACCGACATGTGATGTGTACATGGGAAGATAAAAATGTATTGGTGCTAATTTTTGGTAGTATGATTTCTAAGTTCATAGTTGAATGACAAAGGCTTTAGTACTATTAGTTCTTTTATTATATGTTCTTTATTAAAACAGTTATTTTTAAAAATTCTAAAACAATAGTAATATTTTTAAAAATTCATAAAATTTGGTTATCAAACATATATTAATATGAAGAACATATTGAGCACTACTTCATATCGACTACTTGAACTTTGAAATCACAAAAATGAACACAAAACCTAACTGGTAGGACTAAGGCCTTAGTCATCATTGTTAGTGTTGTGATCTAGAAGTCAATCATAGGATTATTGTATTTTAAGTTTTATTCATGTAATTGAATGATTTGTTTATCATTTTGTTCCTTGAGTATTGCATTACTTATAGATTATTCGGGTTGAGGACTTGAAATTGTGAAATTCTATACAAGAGTTAATCAATACTCAAAAGTGTTTCTAGTCTTGATAATTAACAAGGAACATTAATTGCCGGTATAAGATTAACATTTGAATTAGATGATAATCATGTTATGCAAATCATATGACAAGGAGTTGTCAATCTAATAAAATGGATACCTAATGGAGATTAGGCGATTGGACATGACCAAATTAAAATATTTAATATGAATTGTGTTTGTGTCATTAATATTTTATTTGTGTCTGGGTTTCTAAGGTATGGGAGGATTGTTTCCCTCACATGAGAATGTGTATTCATGGGTATTATCCAACATTGTCTGTAACTGGCAACCATACATATTCTATCTCAATATGTGTCTATTGTGTGGAAAGATAGTAATCATCAAGAATACTAATGTCTCTCATAAAATTGAGTGATGATATCACTGGGCCAATTGATGAAATAATACATGTACACATATGATTAAGGAGTTAATCATAATTACTGAATTATTTCAGAATCAAGAAACGAGTAGATTTGCAAGGATGACACATTCCTATCTTGAATCTATTCATGATATCATGAGACATAGAATTGACATGAGGCAATTGTTTCCTTATGGATCATGATATAGCAAGTACTTATCATCTGTGTCTTTGGGTAATTACAATGCATATTACTAGGTGTTAGGTGTCGCTTGTAATTTATGAAATTAAAAGGGGTTTTAGATTCCTTGCCAAATGACATAGATCCCATATGGTCACACCAATAAGGAATTAATTACAAAGGTTCCTTGATTTATTTGATATGTGTGACATGACTAATAAATTAGATTCTCTACTTAAACATAAGATAAATAATTATGGAGATAATTATATGATATTTTGGATTTAATTAAATTATTTAATAAAATCCAAATATTGGAAGAATCTTTGTGACACAAAAATGAGTTTTTGTGGGCTGCAAAGGGTTCTGTATTTTACCACGATTTCTGTGAACATAACTTAAAACGGGCGAAGCTCATCAACCACAACTCTATTTTTAGTGTTCTACCACTTTTCGGAAAGCTTACGAGCAGATCTACAATTTTCTGAAATATCACAACATGTACAGATCGCATGCATTTTTGACCAACCACATACAGATCCACATAAACTGCTATATCAGTCAAAATCGGTTATTTCTAAAACTTGTTGATCAAGGAAATCGTCGAAAACGGTTATTTAAAGGTGTCCCTACTAATAGGGGTGAAATAAGTAATGATTTTTCCTATCACTTGACATAAAATATTATTATTTATCGAGTTATAATTGCTCATTTTATATATAATCATTTTACTTGATTTTGCAGATGTTTGATGTTATTAAGACTGAAACAGGCATAAAACGAAGCATTATGGATACTAAGTCTTAGCCATGCGGTTGCCCATCATCCGCATGGAAGTAGAGGCAACCAAATACACAAGGAGCATTGCCAACAGAGGAATTATGCAGTGCATAAGTCCATGCAGATGGTTTATGCAACTGCATACAACCTAGACAAATGCACATAATAACTGGCAGACATGTAGCTACAGCTCTAAATTTGGCAACAAATTCCAATAAGCCCACTAACACATGATGGACGAATGAGAACTCATCTCTACATCTGGATAGACCAGAAGACTTAGTAGAGTATAAATAGAATAGGTCTAGGGTTTTCTAGGAGAGCTTATGTCATTAGAGAATAGGATAGACAAGTATAAATTAGGCATAGACTCCATTAGAAGAGGAGAGGTACATGACTTGAAAACAGAGTGCATGAGATCTAGGGTTTTCTAGGTGTATTCATTATATCTTTCTCTTTTGTTGTTTTAATTATGTCTCTTGTATTTTTTGTTGTTGAATTCATCATAAGCGGCTAAGCAACACCTTTTTAGGGTGAAAGCATATAATCTTAAATTCTTATGAGTTTAATCTAGATGTTTATTTATATTTATTATGTGTGTTTAATTTGAATTCTTTTTGCACTTTATTTTTTGTATTACTACTTGGTGCGTTCTAACCTCATTACAGTGATAGCTTACGAAGAATATATATATATATATATATATATCATTTATTTTGGTCGTTGCAGTCCTTTCATTCATTTCAGCCCATTTCTCATTATGATCAATCCAGGAATTAATTTGTCTTTCTATCTTTCCAAAGAGACCAATTAGCACCCTTTTCCGATTTTGTATGCTATCAAAACTATCTTGTGTTTCCAACCTCTCTTCTAAGTGTGTCTGTGATTTTCTCTATCTCCCTGTTCCTAGAAACTCTCTCCTTGGCTAATTCAAGGTGTTTCAGTAATGGTCCCATGAACTCTGTAATACTAGCATTTAATAACTTGGCTTCCTTTTGATTGTTGCTAATTGCGATGGCTTTTCAGACCTAAGAAACAACAATTTTGTCTATTGAGGTTTGCCGATGAAAATATTATACATAACATATGTAATAAAAATAGAGCCTGGTTACTATGGCATCACTATTATTTCAGCTGTAGTGACACTTACTTTGAAATCCATCAAATAGGCTTGAAACAACAAATCCAAACCATTAAAACCAATCTACTACACAAGTACATGCAAAATATATAAGTTTTAGATTTCATTTAGTATGAAGTCAAGTGTTAAAAAAATAATAGAAAATTTAGTGAATTAAAATTAACTGAAAAATATTCTTTTTTGACCGCTTGACTTCATATGAAATAAATTCGAAAATTTATAAATTTTGCATGTAAATGCATCACCTGTTACCAGTTCGGATTCATTGTTAATTTGAAGCATATTTGATGGATTTTAGAGCCAGTGTCACAATAACCGAAATAACACTGATGTCATAGTAGCTAGACTCATAAAATATGTTTAAATTAAAATGTTTTGTCCAATTCTGGACTTTTATGTCGGTAGATGTGTTGTAATAATTCAAAATAATGACATTTTAGATAGTATACATAATGTTATTAAATTAGATAATATTTGTGTACATATGTCAAATTTAATATATATTTTCGTTTAAGATTAAAATACTTACTTTATTACTTTATTAATTTATTAATTTATCATGAATTCGAAATTGAATATTATGGAGTGATGCGTAATTTCTAAATGAAATCGATATATTCTTTTTATATCTAAGTTTTATTAGAAGAGTTCTGAGATTTAGATTGTCTAGCAAAGTTCCTTAAAAATACAGGATCTTATTTTTAGGATATAATGAAAGATGCTGAGCCCCAATTCTGTATTATGGAGCTCATGGAATGATTGAGGTTACGTATTTATATTCTAGAGCTTGTTCTTAGTTTTTTAATTAATGGATTTTGAATCATCTCAATTAGAGTTCGGATGAAGAATTTATAACAAAAAAACCGACAGGGCTCGGTGTAGTCTACAGATGTGGATACGAATACATTGATCTATATTTCGGAAATATATGTTTAATACTTTAGCGTAAGAATTTTCTTTCAAGGGGAGATAAGGAATTAAATATTGGATAATCCTTTCTATTTCCTTTGTCAACTAATTGTCTTTGTTCTTAGTTGAATTTTATTACAAATTATCTTTATAATTAAAGTTTGAAAGAGCGACAAAGTGTTGACAGATAAAAGAGCTCTTTATTTTGTATGATATCCAAGTGAAAATAGATATTATGTTTTTTTTTTATTGTCTTTCTCTACTTTATCCTACTATAAGACATGTCCTGCGAGTTTGTAACTTGTAAAGACCGCATCATTTCGTGCCTCATTAATTGTGCCACTTACCTTATGCTTTGTTACACTTTTATATATAAGTTTGATACAATGTTATTGGAGTAAAGCTAAGGTGTGACATGCTTATCAAGAAAGTTTGGTAAGCACAACTTCAAAAGTATATCGGATCGATGTCAAATGTCAAATCCAAGCTGTTGAAGTCCATGTACTTCATGAGTAATGCATACACATGCAAAATTTTGAAAGTTTCGAATTTATTTATTACACAGTCAAGTGGTCAAAGAAATAATAAAAATTGAATATATAAAATAACTTATAATAAAATGTTCGTTTTTTTGATCACTTGACCATGTAGTAAATAAACTCGAAACTTTCAAAATTTTGCATGTATATGCATCACTCATGAAGTACATGGATCTCAACAGTTTAGATTTAGCATTTGACGTCAATCCGATATACTTTTGGAGTTATGCTCACCAAACTTTCTTGGTGAGCATGTCACACCCTAGCTTTACTCATGTTATTGTATCCAGACTGTAACTATCATTAATATAATCAACTAGTTAAATCGTCGGATCAAATTCTATTGTTATCAGTCGATTCATACAGTGGCTCAAGCCTTTGAGAGGTTCAATCTTTACCTTGAATTCAAACGACAATTAACTGGAATTATCTCCAGAAATGGGAGCAAATTAATTAGACAGTTATTTATGCATTTTACTCTTACTAACTCTTTAGAAGAAAGACTCATTTGGAGATAGTCTTTCAAAGGTCTCTTCTCAGTCAGTTCCTTTTATAAATGGTTGCAATATGGAGGATCTCCAATAGAGAGTACACCTCCATTTGGACATCTAAGCTGCTCCTTAAAATTAAAAGTTTTCTTTGGCTGGTTAGACAAGACAAAATTTTGACCGAAGTCAATCTTTTTCATAGGGGTAGGCAAGGAGACACTAAGGGTGTATTTTGTTCCCAGCCACAAAATACATGTCATCTCTTTATTCATTGCTCTTATATCAACATGATATGGCAATGGATGGGAGATTTTAACGGTTTTATTTTCAATCTCCAAACTATTCAGGATCTCTGGCTTCTTGATGCTGCCATACCATTAAAAGATGGCTCTTTATTAGAACATGTTAGAGGAGCTATTTTATGGTTTGTATGGTTGAAAGGAAATAAAGTTTGTCTTAATGGAACCAGATCTGCTTCTGCCCAGTCTTTGGGAATCATAATCCTGTCAATGTTATCTTTTTGGTGCTAGGCCCGTAATGATAATTCTTACTTAAAATTATCTCTTATACTGCCATCTGATGTCAAGGATCTCCTAGGACAACTTTTGGCAAAGGAGGAGGTGGAGCCAATGGCACTGCACCCTTCGATAGTAACGATGGAGGGAGACATGGCTGCAGATGCTGTTACCATCCAGGTCCCTGTTGGAGTAGAAGACCACTCCCTTCCAATGTTTGAAGACGTACTAGTCAATGAGGATACTGATTCCATTGAATGGAGTGATTTGGAGTGATCTCCCCAGTTTACTTGGCTGCTTTAGCTGTTTTTTTGTTGATATTTACTTTAGCTTTATACTTTTGGTGTTTAGAATTGCTGTTATGTTGTTATGCTTTATATTGCTTTATGAACTTGATGTAAACCTATGGCGCTTGTTTAGGTTTCCATTTTGGATACCTTTGCAAGAGTCTTTTTTATTTTAATATGAAATCGGTGGGACAAGCCACTATTTTTCAAAAAAAAAAAAAAAATCGTCAGATAAAATGGTTGAACTTTTAATGTCTTAGCAATGATATATTTATTATTCATATGAGATTATATATAAAGAAAATACTCAAAACTATATAATATAAAGCATTTTTAATAAAATGATCAAAATTATAATAATATATTAGAGATAGTATTGCATTTCTTTATTAGAGGATCCTTTCTTTTCCTAATAAATTATTCTACAACTAAAGTTTGTAATTCTTGATGTATAATAAGAATGACTTTTATGTGACAGACGTACTATTGGATAGATATTCTCAAATTATATATTAAAAACAAAGTTCTAAATAGCAATTATCGCGCCATCGCGGAAAGGTCTCATAAATTATTCTACATAATTTTTGTTTTTTTCAAAAAATATATTATATATTTGTACTAATTATCAATATTATCTAAAGTCTCATAAAAAATAAGTAACAACAAATTGAATAAAAAATTATAATATTCATATTGAACCAATACAAAGTGCAAATTGTTATTCAAAGTATCTCTAGTAATATCATAAACTATTTATCACTTTCTATTCAAAATAACCTAGTATCATAACATAAACTGTCTATCTTTTTTTCTATTCAATATAAGCTAAGCATAATGGCATAAAATTATCTATTTTTTCTATTTAAAAACAAAAGCAATATGGGCCTTGAAAAAATTTAGTCCTTAATAAAAAAAATGCATTTTGAGTTTTTAAATAAAAGCATGTAGCATAGCGTGCGCTATTTGAGTCACACACTACGTGTTATAGCGGATGGCTATTACCACTATAGCGGTCATAACTAAATTAACACACTTTTATCATGTAGCTTAGCGTTACATGTCCGAAAATGCTATAGCGACACTATTGCACCACTATAGAGCGTTATTTAGAACACTATTTAAAATATATATTTACTAGACATGAAATTATTTTTACAATTAGTTATTGCTTGTACATTGTAAACATAAGAAATTATTCAATATTTAATTGAAAGAATTGATTGCTTTATTGAGAATATGTCATAGAACAGTTAATTCTATCAAAGTTGACAAGATAAAAGAGTTATTTTTTCTATTAATGAGCTATCTGTTTAAATAATGGACAAATATTATGCATTAATTCTCCGGATTTCAATAACACTAAATTAAAAACTGTTTTTTTGGTGCCGGTTCACTTTTTTATTTTATTTAGAAAAATCGGCTGGATTTTTTTTTTTCAGGGTTATATGTCTATTTGATGATTCATCTAGACCGAATCTATGATTTGTTACAGGATACATTTTTTCAGTCTAAACGTCCGGTATGGTTTCAATAATAGTTGTTTCATATCTGAGTCCACTTACAAATTTCCACAATTACATGCTAATCGTTGTTCCTCTTAAATTTTAATATAAGGTGCCTTTGGATCTTCTTGAGATAAGTGTGCAAGAATAGTGTAAGAAAATGTGCTAAAACGAATAGTGTGGAAAGAGTGCAAATAGTACATAAGTTAGGGTCGATAGATCTATAGGATTCTAACTTGAAAGGAAGTGTTAGAGATCATTAAAACAATACATTTGGGGGGAGACCTAATTGTTGTAAACATGCATGATGTATAAATTTAATTGAACATTTTAGAGATTACATCTTTCTCTATCCTTCTTTCGGGCATGCTCCCGATGTTTATAGATTTCACCAACAACAAAATTAGCCTTGTATTTTATATAAATAGTTATTGTTTATACATTGTAAACATAAGAAATTATTCGATAAAGCAGTCAATTCATTCAATAAAATAAAATTCTCATAGGATTCAATTCAACCCAACCAAAAAAAAAGTTTACCTTGTAAGAGATTATTTCGCTTATTGTAATTCTCCGTTGAAACTTAGGCACCAAACTTCGTGCTCGAATTCAGCTATCGGTGATTTCCAATAAAATAAATTTCACTGCATCGCCAACATACATCCGAATAGAAAATTCATTAGTACAAAAGATAAATGGGAAATCATTTATATCAAATTACCAAATTTAATTTGGAATAGGGAGAGAGAGAGAGAGAGAGAGAGACCTTGCTCAAGAGAAAGAAGAATCAGCGACGAACAATCAAATATGTCTAATGTTTATATCGGTGAGCGAACCTGGATATAATTAAGATTGAGGGTTAACCTGGATCCGTGAACAAACCTTCTCGTTCACTTCAATTTAACAAATAGCAGGAGCTGCATATATTTGATCTAAGAATAAATAGATTCTTTCTCTCTTTGTTTCTTTTCTTTTTCTTTATGCTTTGCACAATGCTGCGGCAAATAAGACATTGAATTGTTGGAAATCGGATATATTCTTGGCTTGCACATGGTATTGTGTCTTTTCCCTGTTGGGACCAACGAAAGTCATTGCCAGTCACCGCAAGACTATATTGTGTTGAATATAAACTAAAGTGCGGAAACGTATCTTAATATATATCCTTTATTGTCTTATGCGTGAGAACACCACCGATTCGGTTCTTCCAAAATAGTAAGACCCTTTAAAGAGTCTCATTTAGTTCTACTTTTTCCAAAGTCTCTCGCATACCTCTCTAATGAAATAAGATAATATTAATCAGATAGCCTTGTATTATGGAGACCAAATCTTTATATACAGCCTAAGGAACTCTTTGGCTGTCCTATTATGGCAAGTATTCAATTCAGCCCATAACTAAATTGAATATTACCTTTTAAATTCTATACATTAAAGGCCCACATCCTATATGACACATTATTGCCAATAAATCATAAACCGCAAATGATCACTTTTAATTGAACATAAAATTAACTGTATACACTACATAATTATTTTACATATTAGTCCAACGTTGGATTAATGATCCAACAATCTCCCACATGGACTATATGTAAAACCTTATAATTTTGTATTGTTAATGACCGTAGTGAGGTCACCTTTTTTGTCATTGCCGAAATGTGTTCTGAAACAATTTATTCACGTTCAATTATATCAATATAAGATCAAAGCAACTTTTGCCACATTTATTCGTAACTCAATCAACAAAGGTCACATTTATTGACATAACTGAATGACATGAATCATGATGTAGATATGTAGCATGGAAATTTAACGTAATGTGATCATAACATGCTTATTTCTAATTGGTCCACCCTGAAATGAGATCAACCTTAATAGAGTTAGAACATGAATAAACTGAATCTTTATTTCTGCAGAAATATCCTTAAACTTTAAAAACTAAAAACCGCATATGTCATACAAGCATAATTAGAAACTCCCACTAGAATCTTAATATCCTAAAAAATTTGAAGATCTTTAATTTGACATGGCCCATACGAGCAACATGCTCATGAAACCTTTTGGGTGACAATCATTTAATATGCACCCGCAATCACGGAGTTTATCCCAATATGCTCGATAGACAACTGTCCATTCTGAACCTTTTTCATTTACAACTAAGAACTTGATTTATATACTTTAAACTTGTCAAGTTCCTATTGTTGGAATATAAAACTGTAGTGTTATTGTCACAAAGTAACTTGAATGGTATTTAATTCCTATTCACTTTGTATAGCCATGTGACAAAATTTCACATTTATATTTCCCCAATTGGATACCTTATACACATCTTATAATATGCTTTATTAGCATCTACAAAATTGAAATCAGTATACCAGATGATCTCAAACTTTTCAGATATTCGATATGTGAGTATGTAGTTTTTAATTTCCTTAAAAATAATGCAAGATCCTTATGGCCGCTATCTTATGGTCTACATCTGAATTACTTAAATATCACTCTAGCATCCTTATTATGTATGCAATATCTACACTCATATAAAACTTGATCATACTTCAGAATTTCTACCATCGAAATATAAGAAATCTTATGTGTTATTTTATTTTTTAAATCATTCTTAGAGAACTGATTGAGACTAAACTCATCTCCCTTATATACAAATATATATGTTGATTTAATAATTTCCCCTCCACTTCACCTCCTTTGTCGACTACTCCCTCCAATGGTCCATGATTTCATATTTTAGACCTGAGATTGGAAAAGGAGCTCCGAGAGATCAGCTGCTAAATGTCATTTACATCTTTAGTCCTATGAAGTTTTAATTATTTTGCCCTTTTAATCAAGTGAGAAGGGTCAAAAACAAGATTTTCAAGTAACCAGGGACCTCCCTATAAATTTTCAGGCTCTGATAACCTTTCAACACTTTGAGATGATGATTTGATGAATTTTGGAAGACTTTGATCTTTCTTTCTTTGTTGCTGGTACCAGATCAGTAGCTTAAAGCTACTAAAATCATGTTGAAACCTCATCCAAACCTCTTTCTCATGATCCAAGCCTTTGAGATAATCCCAGGTACTAAACTAAACAAGGACTCAGTGCCAAAGTGCCATGTAATCACTAATGGTATAATGAAATGCACCAAAATGCACTCAATGACCTGTTCTGACAAACTGATCAGTGCAGATCCGTACAGGGGCTAAAGTGAAAAATGGACTTCACAGTAAGATAGAGGACTTCAAGGCACATAAAATGGACATAAATTTTATATTATTTGAAACTTTCTACAATTAATTATGAATTTTCAAAGTTCAGCTTCTGAAAAGTGAAAAATTGCTTAATTAAATGTACAAAATGGCCTTCTATGCCCCTTCATGTAAATAAATTATTAAAAATAGAAATACATTTCTAAAAATTCTGAAATTTTGCATAAAAACACTTGAAACATGCATCTTTGATGCTATGAAAAGAAATCGTACACCTGTTTACAAAATTTACAAGAAAAGGATCAAATCAGAGGGAAAAACATATATCTTCATTTCATGCCTTAACCTAAAATCCAAGCCTCTGCCATGTCCAAAACCCTTAATAAGGCCCAAATAAACTCTCCTCAGCCCTTGAACAAACTCCAAAGCCACTGTACCCTCAATTGGTATCAATTCGGTATCAAACTGATGTGATAAAGTCCAATTCATTCTCAAGCTTCAATTAAAGATCAAATTGAAGCTGCAAAAACCTTCTGTGCCATCTGGTGATGTCAATTAATCAAAAAATTGAAGAAAACAGTAAGAGAATTGATGAAAAATCGATGAAAGTCAAACCAGGACTCAAACCCCTTCCTGAGCCACAAGCCACGGCAAATGAGCATCGCCGGTCGCCGACAATAGGATCAAAGCATTCCTTATGCCAAGACGACCCCAATGGTATCCTTGGCCGGCGCCGTCGTAGCCGGAAACCCATCGGAGCTTCAAACCCCAGGGCTCGGGAGGAACCCTAGTTCATATCTAGGCTAGCACAACATTTGATGCAACATATATCGTCAGATCTCGGCACTGAAATAAAAGATTTAAAAGGAGTGCGGTTGAGGCAAACATAATCATCAAAAGGTCGATATTTAAAACAAAGCCCAAATGGCTTCTGACCAGAGTGACCCACTTGTCGGCGCCCTCAAATTAAATTAAAATCCATGTGAGAATCTCAAAGCCCAGATGCTAAAATCAAAGGCCCAATGCATATCTTAAAGCCCAATATCTAAATCTTAAAACCCAATAAACAGATCCAATGACCAATGCACATCTCAAAGCCTAATATCCCACTCTTGAAGGCCTAGCACAAATCTCAAATCCTGGAAATATTAAAAGAAAGCCCCTTTTGCAGAGATGCCCCTATGACAATGCAATACTAGCAGCAATAATCCCTTGAAATTTATAAATATGCTCCTGGCGACTTAAAACTTCTTCGAACAAGCCCTTGAAGGCATAATTTGCAGTCCAAACCCTGCTAAAGTCCAAATTATAGTCTTAGGTCCCTCAAAAATTACAAATAGACCCCTGTATAAAAATTTGACAGAAAAACTCTTCCAAGTCCTTTTTAGTCATAACTTCTTCGTTTCAAGTCCAAATCGACTCAAATCAGTTCCAAATGAACCCAAATTAAATCATCTACAGTTCTAAAACATAATTGAACATGTTCAATCATCAGCTAAGTCCTGAAATGACCAAAATATCCCTCTCCCTGATTTATTTTTATAAATAAAATATAAAAATTATATTTAAACATATTTCTCAAGTATAAAATTATACAATGAACATATTTGACGTACTTTTGCATGTTCTAAAAATAAATATACATCATGACAAGTATACACATACATATGCCAGTATAGATGTCCAACCAAACGTATTAAGGCTCATGTAAGAATAACCATAAATACTTCTAGAAACATATTAGAAATAAACCAAATATGGCCAAAATCTAATCTAGTCAATATTATTATTCTAATTTATCACGAGTCTATATTATAATATTTCTAATTGGTCCATCAATAAGTAGAAATAATAACTGGAATATTCTATACATATTTCGACCCATATCCTAATTAAAATATGTACAATGTCTAATTAACGTTACAATGTTATTATGAATTTGATCACTTGTTTAAGCATTTATTTATGAAAGTATAAAACATATAATTATATAACACGTAGTCCAAATTTTAATTGTAATTTAGACATCTTTGAATTCCAACAAAATATACTTTTTATTTTTAGAGAAAAAACTCGAAAATGTGCAGTTACTTTCAAGTAGTGTATTAATAATACCCGGGTCGGGTATACTCTACCCTGCTCGCCCGTGCTCGCTGCCCGGGGTACCTGAGCTCGAGCCTGAGCCCGAGCCCAGGTATGGGTCGAGTACAAGGGTATGCGGGTAGGGGCAAAAACCGGACCAGACGGGATTTTTTGGACCCATACAAGACTATACCCTACCCGACCATACCCATACCCGACCTTACCCGTACCCGACTTTACCCTACCCGGGTACCCGTCTACCCTTACCCGTACCCGTACCCTTATACCCGACCCAAATTCAAATTTCCCCCCAAACCCTTAATTTCTATTTTTAAAAATCTGTTTTTTAATTTCTGTTTTTAAAATTCTGTTTCTATTTCTGTTTTTTAATTTCTGTTTTTTAATTTCTGTTTTTAAAATTCTGTTTTTTATTTCTGTTTTTTCTTTTCTTTTTTTCATTTCTGTTTTTTCATTTCTGTTTTTAAATTTCTGTTTTTAAAATTCTGTTTTTATTTCTGTTTTTTAATTTCTGTTTTTAAAATTCTGTTTTTATTTCTGTTTTCAAATTTCTGTTTTTTAATTTCTGTTTTAATTTCTGTTTTTTAATTTCTTTTTTTTAGTTTCTGTTTTCTAATTTCTGTTTTTAAAATTCAGTTTTTAATTTCTGTTTATTAATTTCTGTTTTTTAAATTCTGTTTTAATTTCTGTTTTTTAATTTATATTTTATTGTTTTAAAGTAAAAAAAAAAAACACATAACAAAAACAGAAAAAAAAAATATCAGGAGAAAAAAACGGAAAAAAATGAAAAAAAAACGAAAAAAAAAAAAGCAAAAAAAAAACCAACAAAAAAAACTGAAACAAAAAAACCAGAAAAAAACAGCAAAAAAAAAAAAATACCCGTACCCGCTCTACCTGTACCCGGACCGCCCTACCCATCAAAGATACAACGGGTACGGATATAGGACGGGTAGGGTATGATTTTTGAAAAAAATACCCGACATATCCGTACCCATATACCCTAGTACCGGTCATATCCGTACCCGAGACGTACCCGTACCCGTGCCCGGGTATACCGGGGGTACCCATACCCGCCCGCCCATTAAACCACTACTTTCAACCATGAGCTTATATTGGTCCTTTAAATAAACCGGAATATAATATCAGCGCTCCTTTATATAAAGCAGGTTCCATCCATTAAATTATTATGCTTTGCTTAAAGGTGCGGCCAATGGGACATTATATTATTATATATGCTTTAACTAAATCGGATATGTTCATGTTATTCTCTGATTATAATGCTTTCTCTACGTCTATTGTCCTCACTTTAACAAGCACCTTAATTTCTTTTTCCCTGTCAAATAAAGAAATACAATGCTAAATTAGTGACACGCAACAAAGATTCGCTATATATAATTAAGATGTAAAACGGTATTTGATAAAAGACAGCCAGCAGGGATGTTGTACCATCTTTCTTTGGCGACAATTTTCATAGAAATTGATGTTAAAAGCAGTAGGATTTCTTTGGCTGCGAAACCAGCAGAAGAACGCAGATTCCAGACTTAAAAGCAGCAGGATCTAATGAACACTTCCAAATATTGCCTTACTATGCTTGCACTAACTCCAAATGTTAGATGCTGATCTGTTCATAATCTCATGGCTTTTAAATAAAGATGTTAAAAGCGAATTCTGCCCAGGACTATCGATATTAAAAGCAGCAGAATTTAATGAACTATTGAGGTTAATTCCAATTTAATATTTGTGGCTATATATCAACGAACGTATTTCTTTAATGTTTTAAATATTCACCTCTTTTATACCGATATAGCAAGTCCATGCTCTGCAATTCAATAAATATATATATATATATATATATATATATATATATATCTGAGTAAAACTAATATACACTTAAGTGTACCGTACACTTAACCCTAGGACCGTACGATTTTTTTAAAAGTCGTGTAAATTATTCAAAAGTCGTGCAGCGCGAATCTCAAAGCTAATCCTAGGGTTCTAGAATTAAGTGTATGGTTCAATCGGTACACTTAAGTGTATATTAGATTGACTCTATATATATATATAGAGAGTAAGGCTTGGGTGCTATGGATAGCATAGAGGGCTACGGTGCTACGGCTCAATATTCGAGTTTTCAAAATCCTAACGGTCGATCCGAACCGTTTATCTTGTTCTCCATATTAATATGTGTTTGGAGACCAAATTTTACATTTATTGAAAAATTTTTACTACTTTTTTAGATAGGTAGAAAATCAAATATCTGAATGGTGCATAATTTTTTAGATCAAGTGATTTTCTACCTAGATAAAAAAATAGTAAAAAATTTTCAAAAAATGTAAAATTTGGTCTGCAAACACATATTAATATGGAGAACAAGATGAATGGTTCGGATCGACCGTTAGAATTTTGAAAACTCGAATATTGAGACGTAGCATCGTAGCCCTCTATGCTATCCATAGTACCGAAGCCTTACTCTATATATATATATATAGAGAGAGAGAGAGAGAGAGAGAGAGATGGGTTATGGTGCATTGCAATATATAGCCTCTTTTGAACATTGGACTATAAATTACCGGATTCAAAGTCCAAATAACCGATCCAAACCGTTAATCTTGTTCTTCATATTAATATGTATTTGGAGACCAAATTTTACATTTTTTAGAAATGTTTTACTATTTTTTTAGATTTATTGAAAATTTTTTTTATGGTCCAGATTTGTCTGAAAACAGCGATTTTTAATAAATCTAAAAAAATAGTAAAATAATTCCAAAAAATGTAAAATTTGGTCTCCAAACACATATTAATATGGAGAATAAGAGGAACGGTTTGGATCGGTCATTTGAACTTTGAATTCGATTATTTATAGTCTAATGTACAAAAGAGTCTATACATTACAATGCACCATAGCCCATATATATATATATATATATATATATATAGTATGGCTAAATTACTACTGGTAGCACTTCGACCCAAGTGCTTACAGGGTCATATTTTAGTCTTTGATGTTCAAACAACAAATTCAAACCATTAGATATTCAATCTATATTAAAATGTGCTTGGAGACCAAATTTTACATTTTTTGGAATTTGTTTACTATCTATTAAATTGGTTTGAAAATTGTTGTTTTTCAATGCTACAGAAATTTAATAAAAACAACAGTTTTCAAACCAGCTTAATAAATAATAAAAAAATTCAAAAAAAATGTAAAATTTGGTCTCCAAGCACATTTTAATATATATTGAAGTAAGGCTAAGCACTTGTTGTGCTCCTAACATGCACTCTCCATTCATATCTTTATTTTCAAAGTTCAAATAGTCGATTCGAACCTTCCAACATGTTCTTCATATTAAAATGTGCTTGGAGACCAAATTTTACATTTTTTGGAAATTGTTTATTATTTTTTGAGAATTTCTTATTAAACTAAACAATAATAAAAAATTCAGCAAAGTGATATTTTCAAAAATTCTGAAAAAATAGTAAAAAAAAAATGTAAAATTTGGTACCATTACTTGTGTAACAATGTATGATTTCGCTTTGTGAAATCAGTGAAGTAGTTCACTATTATAAAAAAAAATTCGAATGGCTTTGAAGTAGAATTCAATAATCCAAACAGCCACTTTAGTTTTCTTCAAATCACTCCTTGTGCCTGGAAATTTCTTTTAAAAATCATAAATAAAAAAAAATATTTTATCAAACCAACTTGATTGTTTTGATTTTTTTTACAAAAATCATAAGAACGGAGATGTCATTTTGGTCCGAATTTTTTTTTTTGAGACCGAAATGGCATCTCGGTCCTGAAAATAAAAATTCGAACCAAAATGGCATCTCAGTTCTTATAATTTTTTTTAAAAACCAAAGCAATCAAGTTAGTTTGATATATTTTTTTTTTATTTATGGTTTCTAAAAGAAATTCCTATGCCTGTCTGGAAAAAGAACGAAAATCGTTGAAATTTGCAAGTATTAAATCAGAAGATAAAGAAGAAAGTTTAAAATCCTTATTTATGCACGTGCACAAATTTTCTCACGTGCGCATATAGGTTGATGACCCGGTCTATCAAGTCGCCATGTCACCAATTAAATAATCTAGGAATAATATTATTATATGCTTGTTATACTCATATTGACTTATATAGATATTGACTGAAGTGAGACCTGCTAGGCTAACACGTGCTAAAATTTACTTAATGGGGTCAAGCAAGAGAAATAATATAAAATAATTACAAGTCTCACAACTCCCACATTTGTGCTTTTGATTTTTCGATTAAAAAAATATAAATTGCTAGAAGGCCCTCAAATTATAAACAAGTCATTTAAAAAAAAAAAAATGAAAGTCAATAGTACAAAATTTCACAAAAGATATGGGGCTCAACTTTCTTGTGCATTAAGCATTTTATTACAAATTATAGAACAAAAGTAAACTTCATTATCCATTTTTCTCTCTTTTTTCTCCATTGAATCTTGCTCATATTTTTGATAATATGTTATGACTCTTATGAATCTAAAACTACCAAAATCTTATACTCAATTTTCTATTTCTAATGAGATACATATTGAAGTACTTTTGGATTCTATTTGCTCAGTTGTTTATTTATTTATAAACTCGACTTTAGCTGTTAGGTATAAATATTTTATCTACTAGTTTTACATAGACTTGATCAGCTAGTTTTACATACTTGATTTCAAGTTTGTAAATTTGTTTCACAACTATGTAAAATACCGATTTCAAGTCTATAAACCTAACAAGTAATCTAAATTTTATATCTTTTTAGATATGGTGCTAGCTGCTACAATCAATTATTTTAATCCAACCTTTCCAAGTTAGTAAACTTTGCTACACAACTCCACAAAATATTAATTTCAAGTCTGTAAATCTAATAAGTAATCTATAGTTTTTATCTTATGAGATCTGGTGCTAGCTAGCTGTTACATTCAATTATTTAAATCCAAGTTTTCAAGTATATAAACCTTACTACGTACGTACACAACTCTGTAAAGTTTTAATTTTCATGTAAATCTTTCAAGTAGTTTGTGTCAACCGGAATGTAATTACATGCATGCTTCCGAAAGCCAGCGAGGACAAGGAGCAGTGTCAGAAGGCCGACGCTGCTTATCACCTGCACACTGATGTCAAGTTTGTTGAAAAACTTGAGCGCGCACTTTGATGGAATCCTTCCTTTTATAAAGTAGTGGGGGTACTAGATTTTCCTTTAGTTAAAGGACCAATATGCGGCTATTAGATTTCCCTTTATGCTCTTTAGTTAAAGGACCAATATGCTTTTTATAAAGTAGTGCGGGTACTGCACATTTTGGTGTTTAAAGGAGTCAAGTATGATGGTTGTCTAAACTCTTGGAATTTGCCTCTTATAACCTTTAGAATCGATCACCTTTATATTGTAGTTGTAGTAATTTAGTTTAATCAACTCTCAAATTCTGAATTTGCATAGCTTATTGAAATAGTAGAACCTAAATGTCCAAAACTATTTCTGTGGATCGACACCCCGATTTATATTATATGGTAAGCTTATATATACACTTCTAAACTGACCATTACTATAGTTGCAATTAGGATTAAGAATTTTATTAGATCTGATCTACAAAAATCATAAGGGTAGATATGGATAAGTTAATATTTAATGGGTAAAATTAGGGTATAAGTAAGACAAATTTTAAGTGGATATAAATATAAGAATGTACCTCAATCCGATCTGTATCATACCCATTGACACCCTTAATTGTATTTGGTTGAAATAATTTCCCTTTTAAAATTCCACTCTTAATTTGGTAATTTGACAGAACTTCAAGTTTTCACCTTTTTTTTTTATTTTTTTTAACAAATTCCATTTTATAACTTGGTAATTTGGTAATTTCCGTGCCATATAAAATTGCATTTGTTTATTTGACAGAAAAAAAAAGATGCTCATGAAAATGCACGCAGTGCAGGTAGAGAATGTTGGATCATTAATACAACGTTGGACTAATATGTAAAATAATTATGTATTGTATACTGTCAATTTTATGCTAAATTAAAAATGATCATTTGCTGTTTATGATTTATTGGGCAATAATGTGTCATATAGGTTGTGGGCCTTTAATGTGTAGAACTTAAGAGGTAATATTTAATTTAATTTATGGGCTGAATTGAATAATTGCCATAATAGGATAGCCACAGAGTTTTTAGGCTGTATATAAAGATTTGGTCCCCATAATACAAGGTTATCTAATTCATATCCTTTTATCCCATTAAATGTGTTTGGAGACCAAATTTTACATTTTTTGGAATTTTTTTACTATTTATTAAGCTGGTTTGAAAACCGTTGTTTTCAGTAAATTTCTGCAGCATTGAAAACAACGGTTTTCAAACCAGCTTAATAAATAGTAAAAAAAATTCAAAAAAATATAAAATTTGGTCTCCAAGTAGATTATAATATAGATTAAACATCTAATGGTTTGAATTTGTTGTTCTAGATATCACACGGCTAAATATAGCCCCGGCAGCACTTGGGCAGAATTGCTGCCGGCAACAATTTAGCCAGACTCTATACATACATACATACATACATACATACATACATACATACATACATACATACAGATACATACAGATAGATACACACATACACACACACACACACACACACACACATACAGACATACACACACACACACACACACATACAGACAGACAGACAGACACACACACACACACACACACACACACACACACACACACACACACACACACACACACACACACACACACACACACACACACACACACACACACACACACACACACACACACACACACACACACACACACACACACACACACACACACACACACACACACACACACACACACACACACACACACACACACACACACACACACACACACACACACACACACACACACACACACACACACACACACACACACACACACACACACACACACACACACACACACACACACACACACACACACACACACACACACACACACACACACACACACACACACACACACACACACACACACACACACACACACACACACACACACACACACACACACACACACACACACACACACACATACATATATAGACAGGCTAATACGCTTTCGGCAGCACTTTGGCCGAAGTGCTGCCACTTTGAAAATCGCTGATCTAACGGTGAACCCCTGATTTTACTGTTTTGGCAAGCCACCGTTGGATCAGCGATTTTCAAAGTGACTTAATAAATAGCATAAAAATTCCAAAAAATGTAAAATTTGGTCTCCAAGCAGATATTAATATGGAGAACAAGATGAACGGTTCGGATTGACCATTTGGATTTTGAAAAATCGAAAATGGGGTGGCAGCACTTCGGCCGAAGTGCTGCCGAAAGCGTATTAGCCTGTCTCATATATATATATATATAGACACACACACACACACATAGATACATACATATATATATACATATATAGAGAGACACACACACACACACACACAGAGGACTTGGCTACGGTGCTATGGGTAGCTAAGAGGTCTCCCGTGCTAGGCTCAATATTCGACTTTTTAGAAATCTAATGGTCGATCCGAACCATTCATCTTATTCTCCATATTAAAATGTGCTTGGAGACCAAATTTTACATTTTTTGGAAATTTTTTACTATTTTTTAAGATTTATTGAAAATCGCTGTTTTTCAGACAAATCTGGACCATAAAAAACAGCGATATTTAATAAATCTAAAAAAATAGTAAAAAATTTCCAAAAAATGTAAAATTTGGTCTGCAAACACATATTAATATGGAGAACAAGATGAACGGTTCAGATCGACTGTTAGGATTTTAAAAAGTCAAATATTGAGCCTTAGTACGGGAGGCCTCTTAGCTACCCATAGCATATTAGCCAAATCCTATATATATATAGAGGAGGATTCAAATGCACCCAAAAGCACCCTATCTTTTATCTCCATTTTCAAAGTCCGAATAGTCAATCTGAACCGTTAGATGTGATTTATATATTAAGATGTGCTTGGAGACCAAATTTTATATTTTTTTTGAATTTTTGTATTATTTATTAAGCCACTTTGAAAATTGCTAATCCAATGGTCCAGAAAATGTAAAATCAGCGATTTTCAAAGTGGCTTAATAAATAGTAAAAAAATTTCAAAAAATGTAAAATTTGGTCTCGAAGCACATCTTAATATATAGATCGCATCTAACGGTTCGGATTGACTATTCGGACTTTGAAAACAGAGAAACAGAATTTGAAAGATAGAGTGCATTTGAACCCTCCTCATATATATATATATATATATATATAGAGTTAGGCTGGGGTGCTATGGATAGCATAGTGGCCTCCCGTGCTACGGCTCAATATTCAAGTTTTCAAAATCCAAACGGTCGATCCGAACCGTTCATTGTTTAATCCATATTGAAATCTGCTTGGAGACCAAATTTTACATTTTTTGGAATTTTTTTGCTATTTATTAAGATGGTTTCAAAATCGCTGTTTTTATTAAAATTCTGCACCACTGAAAAACAGCGGTTTCAAAAATACTTAATAAATAGTACAAAAATTCCAAAAAATATAAAATTTGGTCTCCAAGCAGATTTCAATATGGATTAAACAATGAACGGTTCGGATCGACCGTTTGGATTTTGAAAACTTGAATATTGAGCCGTAGCACGGGAGGCCACTATGCTATCCATAGCACCCCAGCCTAACTCTCTCTCTCTCTCTCTCTATATATATATATATATATATATATATATATATATATATATATATATATATCAGTAATGAAATAAAAGAAATTTTAAGACCTGCAAACATAAGGTAAATTGGATATGTGACATTTAAAAGATCTTTTAAGAGCAATAAATTGATTTTGATAGTTTTCAACAAAAAAAAAAAATTAATTTATCTATCCAGTTTTTTTCAATTGCAAAAATAATATGTATATGTTCTCAGAGTGTTCATTTTTATCATATATGTAACATAGATATGTATTTTTTTTAACAAAAATAGGAATTACAATTTAACTTTTTCAAAGTTTTTATTGATTGTTTTAATTTTTAAATTCTTGTACTGTATTATTAAAGTGGATCATATGGATGTGGTATTGATTTAAAATTTTAGCAATCACCAATTAATAATATTGTATCAGTTTTGAATATTGTGTTGATAAGATCGATATATCACTGATATAGTGGTGTGCATCAATCTGATTAGAAAACAATTAAGAAATTTGTTAATTTGATGATTAATATATATAATTTGAATTATTTATGTAATGAATTTTATACAAATTAAACACCATGGACAAAATATTAATGCAATTGGCCTTTCATTAGATAAGAATTGATCCGGCTGTCCTACCAGTAAATCGTTGATCTGATGCTCTGCTGATTTAATGTATGATTCGGTTCTGACAATATTGCTACAAGCGCTTTACAGTGACATGCTATCTGCGAATTGGAGACACGATAAGATCAAACAAATACCACCAGACAGCACCGCACCAGCTTAATATAAATTGACAAACAAGATAGGCCGGAAATGTGGTGGGGGCATTTTCACCTTAAATTATTGTTAAATTATGGACAACAAATGGGAAAGTGAAAAATCAGGTAATTACAATCTATAAGTGAGTTTACTAATTTTCGCAATGCCCCAAAATATTATGCCTTTACAATTTACCTAGCAGTACATGAAAATATAGATTTTGTATGGGCCTAATAAGAAATGTTAAACATCCCCCACTAGATATATGATATGCGGAATGCGGTTAGGGTATGTATTGTAAAGCCACGGCGTGTAAGACACATGTGCCGACAGTCCAACATACACAATTAAGAGTACGACGGAAAATGACAGGTGTTTGGTTAATGCTAGTAAATTCTAGCACGGCACGACGTGTCTAGTATGAGTACAACTAAACATGATTTGGACACGGATGGATATTTTATAAAAAAATTAAACAGAGGTATAATCTGTAAAAATCCATATTATAGTAATATTTTTCTTATTAGAAGGACTAAATTAAAAACATTACTTAGTTTATTTATACCATGTTTTCATGTGTGCCCCAAGTCGCCTCTCTCTCTCTGCTTCTGGGGAACTCTAAGAAAACAAAAGAAAGAAAGTAAGAAGGCGGAGAAAAGGGGAAAGGAAGAGAAAAAGGTGGGCTGGGGGTTAGACTGTTCAGGTGGAGCTGGAGGCAAGGGTTTGAGGTACTGAGGGCAGAGGCTGCGGCTTGGGAGACTGGCGAGGCAGACCAGTACTCGGCTCAGTATTCTTAACCGTGTTGTGTCTGTAATTGTGTTGTGCTCAGTTCCGGTCCATCCATCTGGCTAACATGGAAGCACACTAGTTCCCAATATGGCAGGAAATTTATAGAACCAAAGACGAAGATAAACGTTGTTCCATATTGTGGACCTGTGGGGCATTATTTAAACCTATTTTGATGGTAAGACTATAATAACTCGTCCTACACAAACAGATGACAAAGTTTTTGTTTCTCCATTTAAAAGATCATTATAATATATAATGTAATACATGTATTTATGTTCTCTGTATGCAGGGAACCGCTCCCATAATAAAGAAGGGGTTACGCAGGGGTAGCTATGGAATTGTGAAAGATATGGATCCTTTTGGCATTACTCGCATTGTTAAAATTACTATCCGTCATGGAGATGTCATTGATGCTCTTATTGTTTGTTTTGAACGTAATGGCACCATGCAATGCACCGACCAATGGGGTGGAGATGGGGGACAAGTGGCTGAGGTACGAGCCTTTTACAACTTTAGTAATAGGTTGCATTTTTCTTATTGAAAAGATCGATTATGACCAAGTGACAGATTTTTATTTTGTAATTATAATTCTTGAATTAGTATCCAGAAAAACTATTACCAACCGAAAGAAATAAAGAACAACAAATAAATTGTTGAGAGAACCACGACTAGTTAGTTGTCTAAAGCAATTTATATATACAAGGTCTCATTTTTTTTCCTATTAAATTAAGCCTCGTATGAAAAACAGAGAGAAAAAGGCGATTTATAGGACATTTCTAGATGACCGCCTCACTGTGTGGGGTCTCACTTTCAGATATGACCACCTGACTGTGGAAGTGGACCGCACATTTTCGAAATATTTGAAAACCGAGGACATATCTGTCAATTTTTCCTTGCATAAAATTAAAAAAAATCTGCGGGATATTCTGAGCTTTCATACTTGTCATCGTAGCAATATGGATTTCAAAAATTGTTCTGAACAACATTCATTAATTAATTCAATGACTATATGTTTCCTTGAATCTATGTACATCGATCTTTTATTTAGCACTCCGACTGCAAAAATTTCTTGACCAGTTCTTATCTATTATATTATATTTATAATAAGGAACATAAATTTTTAGTTCTGATATTATTTCATTTGATCTTTAATTTATTTGCATTCAAAATGTTCTCTCACAAGTTATCTTTTTGTAGATCAATCTTAAAACAAACGAATACATTATGTCTGTAAAAGGCCATGCTAGCAACTATTTTGGCCGCAGTTGTATTATCAGGTCGCTGGAACTGAAAACCAATTTCAGCCTTTACGGACCATATGGAGAAGTAGTAGGAAAAACATTTGAATTTCTTGCTCCTCCTCACGGTAAAATCATTGGCTTTCATGCACGCTATGGAGAGTTTCTCATTGCGCTGGGAGTTTATGTCCAAGTATGTACAACTATTACGATTTTCATATCTACTCCAAAATTGATTCTATTTCTTTGTTGTCGTCTAGAACTTTTCTGCAAATTATATATTAATTAGGTTTATATATATTTGGTATAAGTTGAAGTTATAACTTATAACTTTGCATTGCAACAGGGTTATACAAAAAAGTTGTTGCCTTGCTCTGGTGGCAATATGTCAGACAAAGATATGGATTTGACAGAGGATTGTGGGGGCAATATGTCAGACGAAGATATGGATTTTACAGAGGATACTGGTGTTGGTAATGTCAATATTCACCATGCCGATGCTATTGAACGAACCTCTTTCTGGGATGGAAATGCAGGAGCGATTACTAAGGTACCAGATTCTTGCACTAACATCAACTTCCTGTGGGGCTTAAATAGGCCAACAAGATAGGCAGTAATATTTGCAAAGTGCATTTTCGTAGTAATCATTTTCGCCAATCTCTTAGTACTAAAATATAAATGTGTTGTACCATGTCATGTTTTGACATGTTGGGAACACATAGCAAGCCTAATCAACATTTTGAAATTTTGAAACATGTTGCTTCGTACCACGCCAACTTTCAAGGCAATACTTCTTGTGGGTTTGAGTAAGACTGAGAAAAAAAATAGTTCTCTCCATTTTCACTGTCCCCAATAATTCTCTCATTTTCTCCAATTTATGATAAATTTTGAAGAATTCTCTCTTAAAATAAACCTCATGCCAATGCTCAATCAATTGCCCAACACTTAGTAAATTTAGTGTCCGGAAGAAGTAACACATCATGATTGCTCTTACCATTGTAATTTGAATATTTTTTTTTTTTTAAGGCAATAAGGGTCTAGCCCATATTTCATTAACCGTGATTGGTTACAAGTTTTTGAGTTTCTGAGTAGAAACTCGGAATGGAAGTAATTTGAATAATTTGAATAATGACGGTCGTATCAAGCTTGTAAAATATCAATTTGTCTCCGATTATGTAATTGCTACACCTGCTATTACTATACCACATACCTATCTTTATCTCAACCGCCGATTGGCATGCATAAGTGTGCTTTCATCACCTTTTTATCATCATATTTTCTCCTCCGTATAATTTTTCTTCTCTTCATAACTCAACCTACATTTTTTCAACATGGTTAAACTTCTTGCAATAGTGACATTGAGGCTTTCCCTTGTTGAAACGATTTTTCTCTAAATGACCATTTTTTTTTTTTTTTGCAATGATAACATTGAGGCTTTCTTTGTTGTTCAAACATTATTCCTTAAATAACCCGATTTCTCACAATAATTGTAAGTTCTTGTTTCTCCTTTTTTTTGTTGTAACTTCTACATCCTCCTCTACCATATCGATCACATTTTGGTTATACGTCTCTTTTACATTGAACTTTAATTGGAAAACATTTTCTAAAGAAATATAACTAGGTCAATTTAAGCTTTGCTAATATTGATAACCCATTAGGTCTTGTATACTAAAGAGTGGTGAGGTCTTTGATTTCTTCGATGGTTGCCGCAAAATTATTGTACTGGGGAGAGAGGCAAATCAAAGTTTTCTTACAAACTGATTTATCAGTTAAATTTTCATCCAGACTTTTAATTTGGTTCACCAACTCAATGACCTTAAAAATATACTCCTTTAAAGTTTCTTACTCTTTCAATTTCAAATTTTGAAAATCTCTCTTAAAAGTTAAGAGCTTTACGGTTTTAACCTTATCGGAACCTTGAAACTCCATTTTTCAAAATTTATCATGCATATTTCGAAATTGTTGCAATGATTATTCATGAAAAAATCTTGTCGCAGATGGATTATTTAATCAAATAGAGAGCCTTCACACTTTTTTTCCTATTCTCTTTCTTCTTTCCATCAACTGAAGTCCAAACCTCACCTTCTCCATTCTCCCGTACAATACCTTACATCCTCCATAAATCTTGTGAGTAGTGGTAGAACATAATAGAGCCTTGGGAGTGCTAAGCCCCCTATCATTTTAATTTTTGTTTACCAAATATATAGAATTTCAAGTGAAATTTACTTTTTGTAGATAGTAGCCCTCCCTATATAATATGACAAACTTATAGAGTCTTAAGGATAAAATTTGAAATGTACATATGCAGTGTGTTTGTTTCCAGTGAATTTTGCTTTTCATGTAAACTCTTGACTCTTTGATTTCCACACCATAAATGTTAAAAAAATAGGGAAACCTTTTGCTTTTGGAATTTGAAAAGTTGTCAACGTACAAAGAAATTACAATAAAAAAAAAATTATTGAAAGAAAGAAATCTTCCCAATCAAATCTGAAATCCCAGGGAGCATCGATCTCCAGTTCATCGAAAAAAAGTAAATCAATCATCTCTTCAGAAGAGTTGCATTGTGCAAAACCTACAGAAAACAAAGTTAATCAGAAGAGTACGTAGTGAAAATTCAATTTTAACTTAGGTTTGCATTTGTTTCTACTTTTTAAAATTATTATTCATTATAACTTTGAGATAAAATTTCATTTCATTTTAGTGTTTTGAAAATGATAATTTTTTTATGAGATTTGTGTTTGTTTTTTAATTGAGGTTTGTATTTGTTTCTATTATTTATTTCAAGGTGAATGAAAGTAACTCAAACTCTCAAACTCTGACATAAATTTCAAGTCTTGATAATTAAATGTCTTAATCAATTCTACATGTGATGAATATTGATCAAAACCAACCTTCACAAAATTCTTTAAGATCATTTATATATGAAAGAGATGCAGATAAGAGCGATACTTTGGGTGATTTCAAAACCCTAGCCACCGCCGTTGCCGTTTCTCCTTTTTACTCCTCTTTTCTTCTCTAGTTTGTTTTTCTCACTCTTCTAGATCTCACCTCTCACATAGCTCCTCCCCCTCTCTCTCAGCTCTCCTTTCTTGAGTGGAGAGAATGAGAGAGAGGGGAGGGACCGGAGCCGAAAGAGCGGTATCGTCAGAGCTTGGAATATTGAATCTCTATGTCATCTCGATTGGAGCACGTGTGAGTAGATCCGGACGTCGGAGTGTGATGGTGGTCGAAAGAGTGGATCTGATTGTAGAGAGCAATAGAGTTTAAAGTAATAGAGTAATTACGAGTATATGTAAGTGAGATTAGAATATTACACTAATTTTGAATAATTTTGTGAATTTTGTGATAATAAAATATTACATTTTGTATTGGAGAGTCATTTGATTCGTTGTAAGTTCATTTTTCTCATCAATGAAATTGTTAGTTGGCACTTAAAGCCACTAACCTTCAAAAAAGAAAGAGATGCAGATAAATGCCTCTAACTATCAAATTACCCTACTAATGAAAGAAATGAAGATGGAAAATTACACACTTAAGAGGCCTTACCAATTTCATATGAATGAATAATTGAATATCCATCTATTGAGCAAGGAAATTAATGTCATAGGTTTCAAAATCATTGGTTCAAAAATTTTCTTTGGTTAGAATATTCCCCTCAGACAAACCGTGCCTATCTTTTGATAAAATCATATAGTGAAAGATTTTATGTTATAATTTTTTTTTAAATGATGTTTAGCCCTTTCTATATCCAAATTCAGTTTCCGCTCCTTTTTGTGAGATCAAGAGGGTCCTCATATTTATACCCAAAAATCGTATTATTTTTCGTTAAAAATGAATTTTGCTCCGTGCGGCACTCCTTCACCTCCTTGTATCGCAATGATATGGTGTGTATAATATATGTTTTTGTAGTTGTGTCAGTGTCAAGAGAACTGAGACAACATTGATTCTGAGTGCATTTTAACGTTTTCTATTTCAAAAATCTGGAGACGCGGTTTACCATTTTTCCTTTATTCGGAGAGCCCAATCAGAGGCAGTCACATGGTAATTGCCTCTGATTGGCCAGATCTGCGCCGACGGATTATGGTTTTACTTTGATGGTTTTGTGCGGTTGATACAGATCCGATGACTCCAATTAAAAGGACCATTTTCAAAGGTATTCAAATTAGTTTTTAAAGAGGCACCGAGTGTTGCCAGAAATAAACATGGGGACCCTTCAAATAAATGATGCTTTAATTTTCTTATTTTTGTAGGAAGAAAAAAAAATTATTTATTTTCTAAATTTATAGGTTTAGAACAACGAAATTTAAAACAATTTCTTTTAAAAGAAGCAGAAGATTATGTCGCTTAGATAATTCATTCAAGTTAACCTTAAATTATGTTTAAATGGAAACATCTGGAAAAGTGAAAAATTAGCGAATTACACATCTAAGTGAGGTTAGTCATTTTTACAATACCCCAAAATTTTATGCTATTGCAATTAACCTTTCAGTGCATAAAAATATAAAGTTTCTGAGGGTCTAATTAATATGAAAAAGTTAAAACATTCGACAGTACATACTTCTTTGTGGTTGCTCTAGCTTACTCATGGCAATCCATAAAACTAAGCGGAAGATTAACAATTTCCCCTATTGTAGTGCATTAATTATACTTACATTGATGGTAACAACTAAAATAACTCGTCCTATTGAAAGTTAATTCGAAATTATTTTTAGATAATCTCTGCATTGGTTTAGTTTAGTTAGAATCAGTTTTTAGACGTATAAAAACTGCATTGGTTATTTTGGGCATTGGTTATTTTAAGCATAGTTATTTTCGGACTAATTAGCGTAGTGGTTAGTAATTTTTAGCCTGTTATGTAGTGGGTGCTTAATTTAGGGAAGTTGTGGGTGTTTATTTTAGGAGCATTGTATTGCTTTAAATACTGCATAACTTTATGTAATTGAGTAAGAGAAAGGAAATAAAGCGTTATTTCTATTCAGAAAAATATTTTTCTCTCTTCAATCATTTGCATACTGGCACAAAGCAGTGTAGTATTGCTGAGTTTATCCCAACACATCCTACACGACTAAAGGAAGCATTTCCCCCTATCGTTTTCTTTATTTTTTCTTAATCTTTTTTCACATGAGGTCAAAATTCATTACCTTTTGTTTCTATTCATGTTTGAGAAAGTTTCGTTTTTAATAATTAATTAACAGATCATTGTAATTCAATATGAACTACCTGTATTTGTGCTCTCTGTGTGCAGGAAACTGCTCCTATAATAAAGAAGGAATTATGCGGTGGTCCTGGCGGGTTTGAGAAAGATATGGATCCGACAGGCATTACTCGCATTTATAAAATTATTATAGGTCATGGCATAGCCATTGATTCTCTTATGGTGTATTTTGAACGTAATGGCACCACACAACACACCATCAAATGGGGTGGAGATGGAGGAGTACCGAAGGAGGTACGAGCCTTTTGCATGCAGCTTTAGTAATAGATGTCATTTTCCTATTGTAGAGATTGATGAAGATATCGTGACGGACTTTGATTTTGCAATTATAATTCTAAAATTAATACCTGGATAAATTATTACAACAAATAAAAAAGAACAAAATAAAGGTTGAGAGAACCACGTCTAATTATTATTTTGATAACGCAAAATTATGAGGATTGTAGCAATATGGAGTTCAACATTGTCAGGGAAAACATTCCTTAATTAATCCCATGTCAATTTTTTTACTAGAAAAAATGAGATCTTTTATTTAGTATATATATAGATCTCATGAGGGGTAACTCAATAATAATACTACTCCATAACTCCGGCTTCAAAAACTTCTGATATATATATCATTTGATCTACTTTGAGACGTAAATTAGTTTTCTAATTTTACAAAATATCAAGATACTGAAAAATTCAGCAATGCCAATTGATAGTATAGTGATATTTGAAATTAAGTTGACGGGATGCATTGATATCATGGCCTTTGATATGTGCACAATTATTATAGTTTGGGTTCTGGTAGATCAAGATCGACAATTCTGATTCACCATTTTTGGTTGACTATGTCTAGATGAGGGTCAACACTCACTTGTCAATCTTTTAATATTATTAATATGTATTATAAGTTGCTCATGTATATATACTTGTTATTTGAAAATTTATTTGCACTAGGACCCTTCTTTGTTTAAAATTTGGCCATTAATTTGAGTGTTTATTATTTTTGTTTAATATATATCACTGAAGGACTTTTCCTTTGAATACTAGATCAATATGTTTTCGGTACACATACTAGGAAAGATGACCCTATTAATCAGATAATGCAATGTCAAAGTATTTCTATTTTACGAGCTTCACAGCAATCAACTATAAAAATAAATAAAACGTAATATGGGAAATCATGGTGTAAGTTCCAAGTATTAAATTTTAGTTCCAATTTTATACAAAAATGCCTACATTAACTTTGTAGTCGTTCTTTGTAAAATTAATTTATCTCCTATCATCACTTACAATTTACTTATAAACATTAAAAGCTACTAAAACAGTGATGTGCATGCGCAATTAAAGTTTTCTCACAGGTTAATTTTATGCTTTTGTAGATCAATCTTAAAGCAAACGAGTACATTAGGTGTGTAAAAGGCTACTGTGGCCATTTTGACCGCAATCTTGTTGTGACATCACTGCTACTGCAAACCAATTTGGCCACTTATGGGCCATACGGTTCTGGGTCATACGGTTCTGAACCAGAACAACCTTTCGAATTCCTTGCTCCCCACGGTCAAATCATAGGCTTTCATGCACGCTCGGGACAGTGGCTTAACGCCCTTGGAGTTTATGTCCAGGTAAGTACAACTATTACGTATTTCATAAACTACTCTGAAAGTTTTTTTTTCTTTTTCTTAGTTGTCCTCCGGGCTTTTTCTGCAAATTATATTTAAATTATGTCTGTATATATATTTTTTTTATTTTGTAACTCACAGCTTTGCATTCTTGCACAAGGGTTTTATAAAAAAGTTAGTTCTTTGCGGTGGCTCCGGTGGGTCGTCAAAAGATATGGACTTGACAGGGGTTACTCGCATTGTGAACATCCATATTCGCCATAGCAAAGCTATTGACGCTCTTTCTGTAAGTTTTGACCGTAGAGGCACTATTGAAACCTCACAGTGGGGCGGAAATACAGGAGTGCTTGCTAAGGTACCAGATTCTTGCACCAACATGAACTTCCCCTGTGGCATTTTAACAATTTTTAGATTTATCTTTTCCAATTTTTTAAATTGCTGTGTGTAGAAAATTGCAGTTAATTACAAACCAGATAACCAACTGCTTGTAAATATAAAAAGCTACCATCAAATTGTTATGTGGATAAAGTTTTGTTTATGGTTTTGTAGATCAAGCTTAGACAAAACGAGTACATTACATCTGTGCGAGGCTACATTGGCTACATCCATAATTTATTTATTGTAAGGTCACTGGAACTGAGAACCAACTTGACTAGTTATGGACCATACGGCAAGAGAGAAGGTGCTCCTTTCGAACTCTCTGCCCATGGCGGTCAAATCATAGGTTTCCATGGATGCTCCGGATCGTATCTCGATGCCATTGGAGTTTATGTCCTGGTACTAGCTAGTATTACTTCTAACAAACTAGTCCAAAACATTATTTCTTTTCGCAATTGATCTCTTAATTATATTTTAATTCATTTTCAATTGTTTATAAAGAACAAAATGTGTTAAAGTTATGTTGAACGCTTGTAGAATCAAATAGCAATTTGAGCTTACTGTTGTTGATTATTGTGAAGGAATTAAACTTGACTCGTCAAATTCTGCAGCGGCCTGAATAGTGAAGGAGATCGAATGATGGAACGATTTAGTAGTGAAGCCTGGATAGTGACTCGTCCAATTCTCAGGCAAATAAAATCTGGATTTGAAGGATGCATGTGCACGAGATAATTGTTGTTTTTCAATTTCTTTTCTTTAAAGACAATTTTCTAGAGTTGTTAATTGTCTGATGTTTAAGACTATAGAACAGCTAGCTAGCTACCTACCAATGTTATGTACATAGAGTATATAATGAGAACAATAACACCCAAGCATATTAAATTTAGGATAAACCAATCCTATATTTTTATTTTCATCATGATCTACTGTCGTTTGTAATAGTGCTTTCCCTACTGTAATAATGGTTGTGCGTTTGCTTGAAGTGAATCAAAATTTAAATAAATCATGAACTCATTTTCCCTATTGGGGGTCTACAGTTATGTACGGATGGAATGTAACTGATATTTAATAATATGATAGATTTGTTGTAAATTTTCTTTTATTATTATCATCATTCAATATCAACTCAACAAAACTTATTATACCACTAGCCTGAGGCTCAAACGAGATAATATATACTACTCGGTGCACAAAATTCCTGTGTACCATCTAGAGAATTGTTAGAGCAACATTGAGAGATTCAATATTGATAAAAATCTAATTCGTTTGATAAATTAATTTTAATATGTTTATTTTTTAGATTTTATTTAGATATATAATCTCTCTCGTCACAGAGTAGTACACCTCCATAGATTAGCCAAAAAAGATAGAAATTGAGCTAGGACTGCTAGGGTTTTTTTTCATGAAAGGAAAATAGAAAGTGAAAAATCGAGTGAATTAATTTGAGGTAGGACAGCTAGGTTTAATTCTTACAACAAATTAGATATAATTAATAAATTGTGACGTCTGTCTGAATTTGAATTTTTATAAATTTAAAATACTTACCGTACTTATAAGATAAATTTGTCTAAAGAAAATAAATCTGAAACTTATACATTAAAGACATAGAATAATGAAACAGAATTAATAATATATGTACATATATGTACGGATCAACCAAGAAACCTGAAACCTTACTAAACAAAAATTGCCAGAATCATAAATTTTGAGTAGTTATGTGATCAATGCAATAGGTCTTGCAAGGGCCTCAATCCAATGATGAAGAGAAAAAGGGAGATATGGTTAAGTTACAGCAGAGATTGGTAGAGTTGGATTTAAGCTAAACATATCAGCCCACAAGCAAATGATTTTTGGGCCAAGTAGATTTTAAGATATATAGCATGGAATGTGAATCCCTATTAATGGAATGATTTTTGGGCTAAGTAGATATAATGAAATGATATTTATTTATTCTATGCAGTGATAAGAAAACAAATCATGATTTCTAAGTGCATATCTCCTACAGTGTCAGAAAGAGACGTGGTTAGCAACCTGCTGAGTCAAATTTTATACGAAATGTCTTAGATGCACGTGTCCTCTTTAAGATTTGTGCTGGATTAAAACGCACGGTTCCGATCTCACCCTAAGAGGGGTTGTACCTCGCTAGATCTGAAATTAATTTCTGATGGGTTCTTGGGATGTGGTTGATAAAAAAATTCTATATATTATTTTCTGTTTTTTCTTTTCAATCTCTTGTTAAATATGGTAGGAAACGAGATAAGAATTATTGTAGAATTTAACCTTTCTTTAAAGACTGCTTGAATTTATCTCCTAGTAAATTCTAATTTGTGGCAATAGTAATTTCCTTTAAATTAATTTCAACTCCGTCATGCAAATCCTTGTTTATTCCCAATAAAAATGCCATTTTTCTAATCAATATTGCAACACAAAAATATTTGGAATAACTTGGCCAAGATGTGGCATTCAAGATTTTAAGTGTAGAATTATTGTTTGAAGGACTTTAAGTGTAGAATTATTAAAGGGTGATATTCCAATTTGTGCAAATTTCTGGAATATGTTGTTGTAAGTTTTAATTATTTTTAAAAAGTATGGAGAGAAAACAATGACATGAAAATGTACATGTAGCAATTTGTTTGTTTTTAATTACAGGTGGTGATTGTTCTCAGTTTTCTAAAATTTAAGAGAGCATTATTAATGGTACCACGAAATTTTTTCTCATTAAAAATTACTGAAATATTATTATTGGGAAAGATTCCAATGTAAACTTAATTGTATAATGGAAGGCGTAAATGGAGGCTATTGAAATGAAATGATATATCTCGTAATATTATATCATAGTCAGTTGGCTTCTCGTTTATTGGAAAGACGAGAGGTAAGTGTGTACTCTGTAGAGATTATATATATCTTACACTAATTAATCACTTGGAAATTGGAATTTTGCATTCGAACTTCAATTATTCTTAAATGAGAACATGACGACGTAACATATTAAATTATGATAACCTCCTGTTAGATGATTATAGATTGTCCATGTACAAATTAGACAAGGCCTCATGGGTGTAATTTTATAAACAGATAATTAAATGAGAAAAATTTAGAAGACAAGACTTCCAATAATTAATTGGGTTGGGTCCAGTTTGGGTCAGTTGTCTTCAATAATTAATTGTGGTGGGTCCAGTTAGCGTCAGTTGGCCACTTGGCTTCAATAATTAATTGTGGTGGGACCAGGTAGGGTCAGATGTTTCAATAATTAATTGTGTTGGGTCCAGTTAGTTTTTCAATTATTGAATTTCCGATTAAAAACAATATTATATATTTTAAATTGAATCAGATCAGACTCGGCCAATACTGATACGTATGGACCGATATTTCCTACTATGATTATCAGAGTAAGTAAGTGAGCAATAAGAATACTTTAAAAAGCAAACAGAAAGCAAATAATAATTGATGAGACAAGTCTACAATAATAGATAGCGAACTTGGAAGAATACATTGCTTTAAGCCTTTAACATTTGTTCGCATACAGAAACAGCGCTAAAAGCTACTAAAAATTATTAGAAATACAAATATAGGGGATAAAAGTGCAAACATGATGAGTCATGAAAGAACAGTAATGCACGGCATCACTTGGATACAATCAACTTGGCACGGGCATGACCTTCCTCGATTCTGTACTGTTCTCCCATTCCCATATGAGCCATCAGGAACCAGACAACAGTGAGTAGTTCTCCTCCCTTACTTAGTTGTTTGGCATGGAACTGCCCGCTGCATTTGCTAGCAGCATAGCACAACATTTCCGCCCACACAACGCTTATTAATCTCCATATTGTATTCCAATCTGGTACACTCTCACCGTTCTCCTTACTGGTGAATTCATTCTTTAAATCGTGTGCCAGCATGCATCCTTTGAACAACGCTGACTTGCTGCGATCGCCTTTAACAAGTGCTGGGTCATACTCTGTATTCACCTCTAGTATCTTTCCTACAGCAACACTCATCTCGATGATATGATCTTGTTGCTGCAAGAAGTTCTTCGCCTCTGCACAGGTGTCACCGAATCGAATCTGGCCAATGCCAGAAGGCATCATAAAAGGTCGCACGATGAGCAGGAACATCATGTAGTTTGAAATGTCATGGCTTATCTCCCATTCTGAATAGGGTTTCGGATCTGCCTTCTGTTCTGACTGCGATTCCCCCGGCTTTTGTTCCGGATTCCATTTCTCTTCGGGCATTGCATGGAATAATAGATCAGTTGCAATGTGCCACAGGAGGATGCTCTCATCAAATTCGACCTCCACACTCCAACCAAACTTTTGGTAGTAACCCTTACGCTGAAGTGCCCACTGGCCTCTGTGCTCAGTGAACCTCCTATAGCTAGCTGTGTCGTCTATGTTATTCATCTTCTTCTTCAACTCTCGAAATACTAATTTCTTGAGATCTTCATTAACTTTAACACATGAAGTGTACCGATAATGATCCCAAGTGTCTTTGAGACCAAGGAATTTCACTATGGACTTCCACCAACGAGGTTTATCTTCAAGAGAGTATGTAATCAGACTATATTGTGCCATTCTATTCGACCATCTTGGCTTGTCCTTAGGCCTCATTTTTTCCATAATACAAAAGAGGTATTTTGAAAAAGGCTTGAATAACCAGCAATCTTTCATTGAAGCGTAGGTCCAGAATGACAGAAGCATAAAAATAATGGCAATGATCTCCAAACTAACTGCACCTACTAGCAGCACATATGTTAGACTTGTATCAAAACGGCTGTATGCAGTATAATTGGATGACGCAAATAAATACAGGGACACAGAAGTGATGACCAGGGTGGTCATCCGAGAAATCCAGCCATAGTGCTTATAGGAGTAAATAATAGAACCTTTGGAATGGAGAATCTCGTACATCCACATGAGCTCAATTTCGATTAACTTGTAGGCATCATTGAATTTAAGGCCCTCGAAATACTTCTGGCTGTCCTCACGATTCTTATAGCTCAGAATTAGGTCCACAAAGAGGCGCTTGAATATCGGGAAGAACCCGTACGCCTTGCACACAACTTCTTCATAATCTTTGGTCTCCTCAACCACTTCTTTCGGTTGCTGTTTCTCCGGATCACCTTTATGTTTCTCTACCTCCACTTTGATTGTGGCTGTTAGCCCAGCATCATTAGATGATGTGTACTCCTGCATGAACTTGGCATAGTTAGGGCCAGGATCAGGTTTGGTGATCATGGAACTCCGCAGGGAAGACATGCTTGCACGCTCTAATGACCAAACCCTCTCGGCATACTTGAAGATTGCAACAATAAACATGAGAGCGGCAGGGAGCCGCAGCACACCGACTTCTAGGTTGGATGAAAGATAATAGTATATTGCAAGTGCAACTTGAGAGCAGAGTGTTAGCAAGTGTCGCGCCCACAACTCATTATCTTCGACGGACAAGGCAGTGATGGTGTCCTGCCCCCCAAGGTGGAGGATGAAGAAAGGGGCCCAAAACATGAGCAGGTGGTGATGATTTTTGCTTTCCTCATCATTTTTGCTTTCCAGATTAGTCTTACTCCCGGGAAGGTACGCAAGAGCAACTGTGGCCACGTAATCAGCCAAGAGGTATGCTAACCAGAGAAACAAGTGGAAGATAAAAGCCAGAGGTCCTCGGAAATCAAAGCCGGTCGTTTGGGCCCACCGGACTGAAATAACATACTTTCGAAAGCCGGAAATGGCAAGGAGAAATATCTGCAGGAAGAGGCTGCTAATCACGAGCACCCTGATCTCAATTTTGTTCCATAATTGTTCGAAGGGTGTCATAATCTTTTTCTCTCTTTTTTTTTTTTCTTCTGCTTTTTGGATGAACTTAGGTGTTCTTAATTAGATAGGAGGAAGCTCTTTAGCAGTTTAACGTTCCTATTTCGATTCTCCATATAACCTTTACATTTTGCAGTAGAAAATAACTAGATAAGATATTCCCAAGAGCCTAGTCTACCACACATAATAATATTCCTTCATTTATGGGTGCCGCTTGAAAAACTTAAATCCGCGCATGGAAGAAATTTGTTGTTAAAACGAGAGCTGGTAGGGGAGCCCACATTCATTTAATATATGGCTACCATTTCTATTGTAGTTTCCGGGAAACTTCCTTTTTTGTCTGTGGTGACATTATATATAAATAAATAATATTCCTTTTTTTATGGGTGCCTAGAGTATTAATTTTGCCTGCCTAGGGCATGCCCATCCTACCCGCCCGTGTACCCGTGCCCAAGCCCGGGTATAGGTCGGGTACTCTGGTACACGGGTACGGACAAAAAAGGGGCCGGATTCGATTTTTTGAGCAAATACCCGACCATATCCGTATCCGACCATACCCGTATCCGACCATACCCGTTTACCCGTTGTACCTACCCGGGTACCCGTTTACCCGTTGTACCCTACATAGGTACCCGTACCCGTTTAAATTCAAAATTTCAAAATTTTCAAAATTCCCCCCAACCCATTTAAATTCTGTTTTTTTTTCTGTTTTTTAAATTCTGTTTTTTAAATCTTTTTTTCATTTTTGTTTTCTAATTTCTGTTTTTTAATTTCTGTTTTTTTAATTCTGTTTTTTTAATTCTGTTTTAATTTCTGTTTTTTAAATTCTGTTTTTTAATTTCTGTTTTTAAGTTCTGTATTTTTAGTTCTGTTTTTTAAATTCTGTTTCCTAAATTCTGTTTTAATTTCTGTTTTTTAAATTTTGTTTTTTAAATTCTGTTTTTTTTTATTTCTGTTTTTTTATTTCTGTTTTTTTATTTCTGTTTTTTAAATTCTGTTTTAATTTCTGTTTTAATTTCTGTTTTTTTATTTCTGATTTTTAAATTCTGTTTTTTAATTTCCGTTTTTTAAATTCTGTTTTTTAATTTCTGTTTTTTTATTTCTGTTTTAATTTCAGTTTTAATTTCAGTTTTTTTAATTCTGATTTTTAAATTCTGTTTTTTAATTTCTGTTTTTTAATTTCTGTTTTTCGATTTTATATCTTAGATTCATTTTTAATAGGTTAAAAAAATTGGTTTTTTAATTTATGTTTTTGAATATGTGAAGTAATTAGATTTGTTTTTAATAGTTAGATTTTATTTTTGAAATTCGGATTTATTTTTAATAGGTTAAAAAAATATGTTAGATTTATTTTTGTGAATATGTTACATTAGATTTTATTTTAAAAATGTTAGATTTATTTTTAAATAGATTAGATTTACTTTTGAAAATGTTAGACCTATTTTTTAATATGTTAGATTTATGTTGAATAGGTTAGATTTAATTTTGAATAGGTTAGATTTATGTTGAATAGGTTATATTTATTTTTAAAAATGTTAGATTTATTTTAAATAGGTTAGATTTTTAACTTATATTTTATTATTTTAGAGTAATTGATTTAAGATATTTTTTATTTATATTTTATTTAACCTATTAAAAATAAATGAACGTTTACAAAATATATTATCAATTTAAAATGAATGTTTAGAAAATATATTATCAATTTAAAATGTAAACTAAAAATTTCAAGATATAAATAAATTATGAAACTATATAGTTAGAATGAGAATTTGAAAATAAAATAAAATGACTCGTGTAAAGAAATAAATAAACACATTTGTACTTAGCCAAATAAACATACAAATTTTCGCAAGAATAATTTTTATATATAAGTTACAAATTTTATTTATTTAGGAATTATAAAGATGTGACTTGATAATTTTTTGTATATATATATACACTATTTGATATTGAACTATTGAACTATTTAGATTTTAGAAGTCGAATTATAAACACGTAATAATATTTATACGACACTGTTAAAAAAAACAGAAAAAAATATCCTAAAATTAAATAAATATATTAGAAATTGATCAACTTTTGATCTATAAAATAGTTTTTTTAGACAAAATCAATTGTCCTAATCTGAAAATAGTTTAATATTCCAATTCTCAAATGAAAAAATCACTTTTATGCCTGAATCTCTGTCTTTGCTCTCTTCAATGATGGAAATTAATTGTTTTGCTAATATTTTGTTTTGAATTTATTTGATTAAATATTAAGTGATATTTGATAATTTTCAAATTAAGTAATGAAAATGTTGAGTTTAAGAGTAGAAGAAAAAAGATAACAAAAATAAACTCAAATATTAGTTTTAGTGAAACTAAATAATTTGTCAAATATCACTAATTGACACAAATATGATACACTAGAATTGCATAACACTTTTTATTATAACATTAAAAAATACACAAAATTGACACAAATTTCAATTTATTTGGATTTTTCTACAATTAGTTATGAATTTTCAAAGTTCTACCATAAGAAAAACTTCAAACATCTATAACTTTGGCTACGAGTGTCGGATTCACGCGTTCTTTGACTTTTCGGAAAGGGGAGAATGAGACGGATCCGATTTTGCAATAATAATTAGAATGAGAATTTAAAAATAAAATAAAATGACTCTTGTAAAGAAATAAATAAATACATTTGTACTTAGCCGACTAAACATACAAATTTTGGCAAGAATAATATATATATATATATATATATGTGTGTGTGTGTGTGTGTGTGTGTGTGTGTGTTACAAAGTTTAATTATTTAGGAATTATAAAGATGTGACTTGATAATTTTATGTATATATATACACACTATTTGATATTGAATTATTCATATTTTAAAAGTCGAATTATAAACACGTAATAACATTTATACGACACTGTTAAAAAAAATAGCAAAAAAAAAAACCAACAACAAAACAGAAACAAAACAAACCAGAAAAAAAACAACAAAAAAAACAGCAAAACAAAACAAACAAAACAAACCAGAAAAAAAAAGCAAAAAAAAGAAACCAACAAAAAAACAGAAACAAAAAAACCAGAAAAAAACCAGAAAAAAAAAATACCCGTACCCGCCCTACCCGTCAAGGGTACACGGGTACGAGTATAGGATGGGTAGGGTATGATTTTTGAAAAATATACCCGACATACCCTTATCCTTGTACCCATCCTACCCGTATCCGAGACATACCTGTACCCATCCCGAGTATACCTGGGGTACCCGTACCCGCCCGATCATTAATACACTATGGGTGCCACGTGGAAAACTTAAATCTGAATATGAAAGGAATTTGTGGTTAAAACGAGAGCTAGTAGTGGGGTCTAGTGTTTGGTAAATGCCCGGGGGCTCAACCCAGACCGGACCATGTCCGTGTCACGGGTATGCACGGGTACACAAGTACACGGGCAAGGGTATTAAACGGGCCAGATTTGTTTTTTTTTTTTTGAAAAACCCATGAGAACATGGACCCCCATATTCTTGAACCCATACTCATGAATTTGTTCCTGTGAATCCGTGCGCCCGTGCCCGTGACCGTGTACTCATACCCTTTTTTTTTTTCAAATTTCAAATTTTTTGAAAATTCCCTCCAAACCAATATATTTTCACATAAAAAACAATATTTTAAACTAATAATATTAGACATGCATAAATTTATTTTATATAAAGTGACTAAATATATAATTTAAATGACAATTTCATTTGCAATTTAATAGATATATGATAATTTCATATATTTTAATGAAATTACTTTCAAAACATCATATTGACAATAATATTAATTTTTATTTGATCCATCTCATAAATTAATTTCATATATATATATATATATATATGAGAGGGTTCAAATGCACCCAAATTTTTGTGCACCCAAATGCACCCTATCTTTCAAATCATTTTTCTCCGTTTTCAAAGTCCGAATAGTCAATCCAAACCGTTACATGCGATATATATATTAAAATGTACTTGAAGGCCAAATTTTACATTTTTTAGAATTTTTTTACTATTTATTAAGCCACTTCGAAAATCACTGATTTTACATTTTCTGGACCATTGGATCAGCCATTTTTCAAAGTGGCTTAATAGATAGTAAAAAAATTCCAAAAATGTAAAATTTAGTCTTCAAGCACATCTTAATATATATATCGCATCTAACGGTTCGGATTGACTATTTGGACTTTTAAAATGGAGAAAAAGAATAGGGTGCATTTGGATGCACAAAAATTTGGATGCATTTGAACCCTCCTCTATATATGTATGTATGTATGTATGTATGTATGTATGTATATATATATTTATTTATTTATTTTTAAACACTAAAAGCAATAAAAAAATTAAACGTCATATTGATTTTGAAAGAAAGAAAAATAGTAAAAAAAAAGAAAAAAATCGAAAAAATAGGAAAAAGAAAAAGAAAAAAAAACACCAGACCGGACCACCCGGCCCCCTACCCGGACTGTCCTGCCCTCAAATCCGTGATGGGCATGGGTATTAAACGAGCAGGGCAGGATTTTTGAAAAAAAAACCCGTGATACCCGGCCCGTTGTACCCGTGTGCCCGTGATGCCCGTGACTGTGTCTACCCTTGCTTGTGCCCGGATTTTGCTCGGACCGCCCAGTTCGGACCGTTTACCAAACATTAGTGGGGTCCACATTCATTTAATATATTGTAGTTTCCGGGAAACTTCCCTTTTTGTCTGTGGTGACATTATATACAAATAAATAAATAGACTCACACGCCTATGTTACACAGATACTTCATAATGGACTCTGTACCTGTATTCTGTGCGTATCAAATATCGATACGGGTACAATATAGACCCAATATGTTTCCGATACACCAACTGACGTATCTTTAACCTCCTGATATAATCGTGAATATGATTTGAAAGCTGCTGATGTCACTAGCAGAAAAACTGAAATTAGTATCGGCCTATCTGGATCGGCTATATGAAACAACAGATAATAATACCTATCTAGATCGATTTTTTTTTTAAATCGATTCTAAAAACTATTAAGATCGGTGTGTTTGGTCAACTGATCCTAATGTATGCACTATTAGAGTCGGTTGTTTATAATAACCGATCCTAATACTATTAAAATCGGTTTTTTTTAATTAACCGATCCTAATTTTGCAAAAAAAATGTTGGTTCTACAAACAAAAAAGAATTAGGATCGATTCTTTATAATTACCGATCCTAATACTATTAGGATTGGTTTTTTCGAATTAACCGATCCTAATTTTGCAAAAAAAAATTTGGTTCTGCAAAAACAAAAAGGAATTGGGATCAGCTCTTTATAATAACCGATCATAATACTATTAGGATTGGTTTTTTCAAATTAATCGATCCTAATTATGCAAAAAAAAAATTTGGTTCTGCAAAAAAAAAAGAATTAGGATCGGTTTTTTCGAATTAACCGATCCTAATAGTCTGATCGGTTTTTTCGAATTAACCAATCCTAATTCTGCAAAAAAAATTTGGTTATGCAAAAAAAAAAGGAATTAGAATCGGTTCTTTATAATAACCAAGGTTCTAAATAGTGTTTATCACGTCATAGCAGGGAGCCTCGAAGAAAAGCTATAGCGAATAGCGACGCTATAGCGAAAGCTATTCCAAATAGCGTTTTTAATTTTTATAAAAATTATATTATACATTTGTACTAAATATCAACATTATTTAGTCTCATAGAATAATAATAATATCAAATTGATTAAAAATTATAATATTCATATTGAACCAATACAAAGTCCAAATTGCGACTCAAAATATCTATAGTAATACTAATATCATAAACTATTGATCTCTTTCTATTTAAAATATCTTCAACCTCATAACATAATTTATCTTTTTTCTATTTAAATTTCAAAATAATCTAGAAATTGAAAAGAAAAAAAAATCATACTTCTAGTAAAATAAACAGATGATCCTTGAAATTCTTGTTAATCCCTAAAATTTCCATAATTTAGCAATTATTTATTTGATTTATCATCAGTTAAAAAAAACCCAAGAGCAAAATGAAAAAATTATTATAGCGGACTTGAATTTGATATTATGTAATATTCATCAAAATTAAACAATATCTTCACCATTTATTTATTTTAAAGCTCATATAAATTGAAAAATAAAAAAAAGCAAATGTTGCATAGCGCGCGCTATTTGCGCTACACGCTATACGCTATAGCGGACTGCTATTACTGCTATAGCATCTGTAGCGCAAATAACATGTTTTAGTACCATAGCATAGAGTTTGGTCTCCAAAAACGTTATAGTGCGCTATTTAGAACACTGATAATAACTGATTCTAATACTATTAGAATCGGTTTTGTCGAATTAACCGACCCTAATTCTGCAAAAACTGAAAAAAAAAATTCAGAAATGAGATTTTCCAATTTATTATTATTTTTTTTATAAAACTCATTTACATATATACATATACTGATATACACCAAAATTATATACTCCAAATCTATTCCAAAATCCGAACTGTCTAATCTATGCTAATATTTGTGCTACTAGAAACGCTGAATTTTCTCTTAACGGAGTGGTTCCGTTAAATTTTAAACAAGTCATCAGCGAAGGGAGCTCCTATTTTCTGTCTTCTCCCTCTCGATGGATTCTCTCCTCTCTTTGCCTCCTCTTGATTTTCTTGATTCAATTCTTCCAGCAGGGGTCGCTTCCCCCTGATCTTGCCTCTCCTTCCTCCCAGAGAATCGAAGGCGCGCACCTCAGCTTCAATCTGATCGGGTCAGTTTTTTTTTTCTGATCAATCAAGAAAAACCCCAAGGGCTCTACTTTCTTTGATTTTTTTTCCTGTACGACTTGTATGCCTCTCTTTCTTGGACTTTCAACTATACACAAAAATTCTGTTATTTGTGAATCATTGGAGGTCAGTTGATTGCAGTGGAGAACACATTCAATTTTCTAACTACGAATGCCACCCCTGAGCTTTTTTTGGGGTACCATTTTGGTAAGGTTCCTGAATGCTGTTCTTTTGGAGAGGGAGATTGATATTGCTTTTGATCCCTCGACTTCTTTTGCATTAATTACACAATCAGTGGTAAATTGAGGTGTAAATTGAGCAACATTTCAAAATCGAATTTAATTAGCAAATTGGATGCAGTGGGTGTCTATTGTAAAATTAAGGCTTAAATGAGGATTAATTTGGGTTAATGTAATGTTGATTGCATAAATGACAGAACCATTGAATCTCACTGTTGCTAACTACCTTTTGTTCTAATATCCTTCTCAGATAAGGCCACCAAGAGATATACAATTGAGCCGATACATAGCCTTTGCACTAGTCTAGAGAAGATGAAGCAGCCCATTCTCACCGGTACTACATCAGAAAATATAATTTTTGGTTTGATTTACTCTTACACAGTACCAATCTGAAAAAAAATATTATATGTAGGCTGGAATAGATATCATAACTATTATGTGATTGATGAACAATGTATTTTTGTAGGCATGAATCCAAGAGAGAACAATAGATTTGAGAAATCAGGGAGGACATGGTGGTGAGTACCAAATGGCAACTGCTAAGATACCATCTGAAATTAAAGATCCAGAATAGGTATGCCAGATGCACAAAGGTACATCCTTTATGCAAATATCCAGTCTGTTCATCATATCACTGGAAAAAAAAAACTTATTAAAGAAAAACAAATTAGCATCAACTAAATTTTTTCGTATTAATGACCTATCACTTCTATCAACATCAAATGATACATGCCAATAGTAGTGTCTAATTCCTCAACTGAGATATCTTATCAAGATCAAATGGTCTCTGTCTCATTTCATGGTTCTTTGATAATTATTTGGAATGTAGGGACCTCAGTTATCGCTGCAAAATTGAAAGCTCACTTTTGCTCTTTCTTTTTCCGATTTTACTTGCTGTTGCGTTTTTCATTATCTACTATGAACTTTTTTTCTATTTCAATGTTGGCCTCCCGGCCTTCTCCACAATATAAATTATTTATATATGTAAGTTTGCCTTAAATCGATTTCATAACTCATAATTTTGTATTGCTAAGCCTTCAAAAGGAAGTTGGTGCTTTGTGGTGGCAGCGGTGGGCTACCAAAAGATATGGACCTTACTGGGCTTACTCGCATACGGTGAATAATTTTCCAACCACAAATTCCACAACCAATTTTCAACGACAACACAACACCTTTATATGGTGAATATGTCAGCTCCATAGATTCACCAAATCAGAGACAAATTGAGCTCGAATAAAGTTATTTAGTTTTAGAAAAAAAAGAAAATAAAAAAGTGAAAAATGGAGTAAATTCCAGGCTAGGACAGCTAGGTTTTGTTGTATGGACCAAATAAGATAACACTGTGATATGAATTTGAACTTTTCATAAATGTAAAATACTCACCGTACTAAATTTGAACTTTTTAAAACACCTGCGGGTTGCGATACGAGTCTCCATACGAGCCTTTTATAGATATTTAGAGGTGAGAAACTTAGCTCTCATTTTTATCTTAGAATTAGTTTGATGTCAATGCTCAAATCTCACTCTATCTCATATGACTCAACCTACTTTCCTAAAAAAGGAATTACCATCAATGCCAGTTTGTTGAAAAAAAATCTGACTATTAATGTCAGTTTTAAACCCATAATTCTAGTGTATTAAAGTACCATATAAATATTAGTGTTATCAGAACTGGACTGGACCTGGACCAGGTTCTTTTGGCATATCCACTCCCCCTCCAGCTGGCGAGTTAACTGATTCCTACTTTAGAGCTTATTTTGGACTGGATATGTTCTACAGTAATCAGTGGTGGCCAATTTTCAAAACAAGAATAAAGGAAACAAATAATAATGAATATTATGAAAATTTAATATAATACAAAACTTTATTCTATCATGTATCATCTTCATACAAATATAAATATATATATATAATTTTATTTGTAAAAATTATCTTATATCATAACTCATATGTTATTAATTAAAACAAGTTTCTTTAATATTGTTAATTATTTTGCGGATTATAATTCGACACTTCCGCAATTCATTCTGCCACAAATTAAAATGGTATCCAGCAACGGATCGAACACAAGTAATTAATGAAACAGGCTTTATAAGGCCCTCAATCCAATGATGAAGAAGAAAGGGAAATATTGTAAAAGTTATAGCAGAGATTGGTATAGTGGGCTTTAAGCCCAACGAAATGTTTTTTGGGCTGAGACAATTAAAAGATGTAGCATGGGTGTATCCCCAATGAAATGATTTTTGGGCCGATTAGATTTAATGCTATTTGGGCCAAGAAGATCTAATGAAATGATTTTTGGGCTGAATAGATTTAATGATGTTTGGGCCAAGAAGATCTAATGAATTGATTTGTTTTTTTTTTTTTTGTTTTTTTTTTTTTTGCAGCGATAAGAAAACAAATCAATGATTTCTCATATACTCATAGTGCATATTTCATGCGGTACAAGTGTCCTCTTTAAGATCTGTGCTAGATTTAAAATGAACGGTTCAGATCTCACTCGTTGTACCTCGCTAGATGTGAACTCGATTTCTGATGGGCTCATGGGACGTCTTTGATAGTAACTTTTCTATATTTCATTTTCCATTTCTATTTTTTTTTCTTTCATTCTCTTGTTAAATATTGTAGAATTGAACTTTCTTTCAAGACTGATTGAGTTTATGTTGTAATAAACTCAAATAGAGTAGGGTTATATGCATCATTAGTTTTGTGTTGTAATCATGTTTAACGTTTTTTTTCTCTGTTTTCAAAGTTCGAAGAATCGATCTAAACCACTCAACATGATCCTCATATTAAAATATGCTAGAAGACAAAATTTTATATTTTTTGAAATTAATTTACTATTTTTTTAGATAGGTAAAAAAATCACTGTTTTGGGTAGTTTAGAATCTTCTAAAAAAATTGATTTTGTACCTATTTAAAAAAAAATAGCAATAAAATTTAAAAAAATATAAAATTTGGTCTTCAAGCACATCTTAATACAAAGATTATGTGTGAACGGTTCGAATTAACTGTTCGGCTTTTGAAAATTAAGATAAAGATGTAGAGCATAATTGAAGCACAAAACCAATAATGAATTTGAACCGTACTATGATAAATATTAATTTGTACAAATAATATTATAATAATTTTCATTAAAATAATTCCAACTCCGACATGTAAATCCTTGTTTTATTCCCAATAAAAATACCATTTTTCTAATATTTAGAATAACTTAAAACAGTCACCTTATTTTTCCTATTCCACCTCAAAAACTGTTTTTGGAATGAGAATAATTAAATTAGTGGTCCAATTTCCAAATTTAGTCAGATGTGTCATTCAAAAGTAACTGTGGAATTATTAAAGGGTGATATTCCAATTTGGTTCTTCCTTGTAATTTGCTAGCCGACATGTTGTGCAAATTTCTGTAATATGCTGTTGCATGTTTTAATCATTTTAAAAACTATGGAGAGAAAACGATGTCATGAAAATGGACATGTAGCAATTTGTTTGTTTTTACGTGTGATTATGCTTTGTTTCAACTTTCAAACTAAAATCAATCTTATCAATCAACTTTATTTTTTAATGATTTGAACAACTAAATCTGACATAAAAATTTGGTTCATCAACAAGATCAAGATATAAAAAAAATGGAATTCATTATTTGAAGGTGATAAAAATTAACAAGTCATAATTTAATTTTAAATCTATGAAATATTACAACAAGTCATAATTGAAAATATACCCCGATAATATAATTATGTAAAATAAAAACTAAAGATCAAGAGTGACTACTTGTAAGGATAATATTATCTTCAATTGTTAGCTTAATAATGTTTCTTTTATTTGTGGAATTGAATCATAAAATTGTATGAATTAATTTGTAGATCACTAATCTACATTGACAACGAACAAATAAAGTATTATTTGATAATGTATCAAAAAAAAATTTAATTTTAAATGATCGGCAGCACTATCACAAAAAATATATATCTCACTAACATAAATGCATTTGACATTTCTTGGTGCAAAATACCCCACCATACATGTATTATATGTGTTGCTAGGACCATTGTCAATCATTTGAACCAGCACTATCACAAACTAAAACTTCAATGATATACAATGGATGAACTGAAAAATAACTAACTAATCGACTGCGATTATCAGTTTGACATTCAAAACAATTACATTTCATTCTATTTAAGTATCAAAAAAGAGGTCCCTCTAAATCCAATAACTCCATATATATATATATATATATATATATATATATATATATATATATATAAAGAGCAGAGTTAAAATGCAATATTGGTTTTGTGCTTCAATCATACACCGTTTCTCTATATCTGTTTTTCAAAGTTCAAATATTCCATTTAAACCACGCAACATAATATCTATATTAAAATGTACTTAGAGACAAATTATATATTTTTTGAAAATTATTTAATATTTTTTTAAATAGGTACAAAATCACAGTTTTTGAATAGTCCAAAAACAGTGCTTTTTTGGAAATTGTTCGGATCGACTATTTGAACTTTGAGAATAGAGATAAAGTTGTAGGGTATAATTGTAGTACAAAACCAATAATGTATTTTAATCCTACGATGAAAAACAATTACCATTGACTAAAGTATTAAGATTTATTGAGATTGTAAGACACTTATTGTAGAATGTAGATAATAAGAGACATATAGAGAGTAGTAGTTAATCAGCCCTTCAATCTTTAATAATTTAAGAAAATATAATTAAATTTTTTTTCTAATAACAAATTGACTAAATTCTTAATATGGAATTTTTTTTCAAAATTAATCAGAGCATGTTTGGATCAAAATTCCAAATTGTATAAAACTTAATTTTGAAAATGTATATCCAATTAATTGTTCTTATTTTAAATAATATTTTAAATAATATTATGTTATTATTATGCTGATTATTTAGTTAATTATTTAAATTTAAAAAATATCATTTAAAAGATACTAGAATGTAGTAGTCCCTTTACTAAACAAAAATTAAATATGAACGAATAATTTATGTTGGTAGCACATTATTCATCCAGGTTCAATTCACCGTTATATATTATTGGAAAGGAATTTTGAGCAAGTTGAGAAAAACAATTGAACAACAATCAATGTGCCATCGGGTGCATATGTTGGGTATACCAAGCATTTACGATATGCCGATTAATGTCGACCACCGCCCAGAGAGGATGCGTACAAGAAGACAAAACTACTTTCGCCAATATTCGTGCCAACTTTGAGTGACAATTGAGAATAACAAACTTGTACCTAAAGAATCCTTGCAAATTTACTATAATGCCCCTTGGTTCAGCCCAATCCGAAAAATATTCGCCACCTGTTTACAATTAATATCCAATTACTATGTTAAAGATCAGAATATTATTTCTGATCTAGAGGAATTATCAATTATTTTTCTATAATATTTCTTTTTGTAAAAAAGGTAAAAACGGAGCGAATTCGGAGCGAATAATATTAATATCAAATTTGTATTTTCATATTTAGAAGATAAGAATACATAATATAAATAATAAACCGATGTCAAAATTTAAAACCATTTTTTTCTTAAATCAATACAGATACGGAGCGAATAATCTACGAATACGAATTTAGATATATATGAGGAGGGATTCACTTACATCCTTTATTGGTGATACCGAATTACATCCAATATTTTTGAACATTTCAAAGTTCAAACAATTGATCCAAACTGTTTAATATGATAGATATATTAAAATGTGCTTGCAAATCAAATTATATTTTTTTTTTGAATTTTTAAAAATTTATTAAGTAATTTACAAAATCGTTATTTTCAGACTATTAAATTTTGTACCATTTTAATAATAGTAAAAAAATTTTAAAAAATGTAAAATTTAATCTGCAAAGACATATTAATATATGTATTATGTTGAACGGTTTGGATCGATTGTTTGAACTTTGATTATGTAGAATATAATTCGGGATCACCAAAAAAGAGTATAATTGGATTCCTCGTCTATATATATATATATTTTTTTTTGAATAATTGAGTCATATAAAATTTAAGATATGGATAATGATTAAAAAAATATATATATAAAATCATCTATTGAAATAAATTTAACCGTATTTATATGCGGATATTTTTTCATATTAGATAAATATCTGAATTCAGATCTGAAGCGAATTTGAACAGATAAATCCAACTATTTCTTTTATTGAAACAAAAATAATTTATATTATTCTTACCTCTAACAAAATAACATTACACCCACAAAAGATACATTTTCAACACCTGGCTTCAAAACGTACACCTCCGTTGTAAAGATATTGACAAAGCAATTCTTACTTCATGCAAGCAAGAACCTTGTGCAATACTGAGCTGACCTTATTTTCTACGCTGCATGACGTAAAACTTGTTCTGTCAATATGTTTACCCATGCATGGGTTTCCTTGGTCAAACTTCCAACGGAAAAGAAATGGAAAAGAAATAATGCTGATAGTTGGTTCGGACGCGGGTACTGTAAATCAGACCCAAACCCGATAAGAGCAGTAATGCTCATTTATCTCCACGTTGCTCTCACACGTGTATCTAGCTTAAGCGAGCCATGTCAGCTCCTAAATCCTAATCTTGTGAGATATTATTTTGGTATGATAAAAGGCATGATAGTATCTGGAAAAATTACAAAAATACCCTTCACCATTTGTCTGCTTTCTGCTTTCTGCTTTCACACGTACTACTAATGCTTTCTCCATGCTTCTTCGATTCTATCCAAATTGTTATTCTTCTTCCTTCTTTGCAAGAAATTTAAAAGAAAGAGAAATATCCCACTTTAAATATCCCACTTTTGTTTTTCTTTGAAAGGTTTCAACTTTTTCTAAATTAAATTGGTTTTGGTTGAGTGGTTCTTTCAGCTGAGCTAATTCAAAATTTCAGCTGAGCTAAACATCAAATTTTTCATATTTAATCTCACTTTTGATCTGCTTTTTTTGTTTATCTATTTGTTGTTTACCTATTAATTGGTATCATTTTCTTTTTTATTACTACAAACATCACATCAAGTACACTTCTACCAATAGAAGAAACCAAGTTTATTTTCAAAAGATTGCATCATTTTCTTGGTTTACTTTCATTCACACATCAGTGTTATCTCTCTATCTTGTCACTTTCTTTACCTTATACAGAGACGTTAAAACACTACACAGATATTCATATTCCCACCATAATAGTCTCTATCTCTCTCTGTCTCTCTATCAACTTTATTACAAAGAATCCAATTCACAAATTGACCAATTTTGCTCATAAAACCAGACCTCTGCACCTATTCCCACTTGAAAAATTAAACATGGGTACTCTCAAAGTTTTGATTTTGGTTATGATTTTGGGGTGTTTCGAACCGATTGCCGATGGATTGGGGGTGAATTGGGGCACCTTGGCAAGCCATCCCTTGCCTTCTAAAGCTGTGGTGCAATTATTGAAGGATAATGGGATAAAGAAGGTGAAATTGTTTGATGCCGATTCTGGTTCGATGAATGCTTTAGCCGGTAGTGGTTTAGAGGTGATAGTTGCTATACCGAATAATTTGCTCGACATGATGACGGATTATGATAGGGCGAAAAAATGGGTCAATAGAAATGTCACCGGTTATAATTTTAATGGTGGGGTAAACATCAAGTGAGTGCAATAAATTCTCTCTTTTCTCTGTTTCAATTTATAATTAGTAATCCCTTTCCTGGATTATTTAAATTTTGGTTTCAATTTATTCTCTGTTTTGATTATAAACTTGTAATTAGTAAACTTCAGCTAATGGAAATGAGCCCTTTCTCTCATCCTATAATGGGTCATTTCTAAATGTTACCTTACCCGCTTTAGAATGGTATCATTCTGTTTGCATTTTTGCTTGTAATGGTACCATTCTGTTAATACCGGGTTGGGGTCTACCCCAATTTATTAAGGTCAATTAGAGTCTATTTTATTCTCAGTTTAGATTATTAAATTTATAATTAGTAAACTTCAGCTTTGTTCAAATTAACTACCAATTTAACTGTGCTGCTTGATTTTTTCATATGTAGATATGTAGCAGTGGGAAATGAGCCCTTTCTCTCATCATATAACGGCTCATATCTAAATGTTACCCTACCCGCTTTACAAAACATCCAGAAAGCACTGAATGAAGCTGGTGTGGGGTCCACAATCAGGGCCACTGTACCTTTGAATGCTGCGGTGTATGAAGGTGACGTACCATCCGCTGGCCGATTTCGTACCGACATCTCTGACCTCATGACACAAATCGTCACTTTTTTAAATCAATCCGGAGCTCCATTTATGGTTAACATATACCCGTTTCTGAGCCTGTATGACAATGAGGGTTTCCCATTTGAATATGCGTTTTTTGACAATACCGGTAACACGGTAACTGATAATGGGATTGTTTATACCAATGTTTTTGATGCTAATTTTGACACGTTGGTATCGGCTCTGAAGGCGATTAATTTTGGGAGTATGGAAATAATTGTGGGAGAGGTGGGATGGCCGACAGATGGAGATATAAATGCAAAAGCGGCCAATGCACAGCGATTTTATGCTGGTATGCGTTAATTTCTTTTTGTATTGGTTTTGTACCAGTATATCATTAATGGTAGTAGATTATTTTCAAATTTCTTTGGTTTTTAATTAACCTCTGGTTTCAAATCCTTTGTGTACCGGTACTGGTACTAACACCAGGTGGAACCTTTGTTTTTGTTCTGTACCAGTATTCATCATTAACTGTAACAGAAGTAAAACAGACAAGACCACATGTGCAACCAAATAACCTTTAATGCACCACACATTTGACAAAACAAGAAAGATAAAAGGTCCCTTTCAACAATAAGCAAAGCCTAAATCAGATTAGTCAATTAATGCTTACAAATTAATTTATTTTAAACATGGTCCATATAATATAACCCCCCCAACAATAAAAAGCTATTTAGACATGGTTCACATAAACCATTACTATTACTGTCTCACACAATGCCACATATACCCAGGACTCATGAAGAAACTGGCAGCAAACACTGGTACACCGCTCCGGTCGAACCAATACATTGAAATGTACCTCTTCGGTCTAATAGATGAGGATGCGAAAAGCGTCGCACCAGGAAATTTCGAGCGGCACTGGGGCGTTTTAAAATATGACGGCCAACCAAAATTTAACATGGATCTCACGGGCCAAGGCCGGAGCGTGACACTTGTACCAGCAAAAGGTGTGGAGTACCAGCCAAAGACATGGTGCTTACTGAACCCGAAAGCGCAAAATAACATGACAGCTATTGCAAACAATATCAACTATGCTTGTACATATGCAGATTGTACTTCTCTCGGGTACGGGTCAACGTGTAACGGGTTGGATTCTAGCGGGAATGCCTCTTATGCATTTAATGCATATTTTCAGGTTCAAAGTCAGATCGATGGTAGTTGTGATTTTGATGGATTTGCAACTGTGACTACACAGGATCCGTCTACAAATGGTTGTAATTTTACAATTCAGATTGTGCTAGATGATTCGTTCGGATTACAGGTTACAGTACCAGTACAGATGGTTCTTTTACATGTTTTGGTCTCGGTTTTCTTAGTGATGGTTTGTTGAACAGACAATTTTACAGGAAAGAAATTTCTTTTTCTTTTTCTTTTTCTTTTTCTTTTTCTTTTTTTTAATTCTTGATTTGTTTGATTTATTTAGTGATTTGTTCCATTTTGAGATGGTTCTATTACTGTAAATCATGCATGTAGTTAAAATAGCTGGTTAGATATAAATGACATCAGACTGTTTATCATTCATTTTATTTCTTTAGTAAACAAGATGGATGGATTTTGTTGCTTTTATTTGCTACTGACACACAATTTAGAATTTGATGTGATTGCAAATATTGTTTTATTATGTAGCTGATCAGACTTTTGTTTCCATCTGACTTTGGTTACTTCCTTTTACATTTTCCCAATTTTCTTTTCATAAGGTAAATTGTAGAAAACAAAATTATAAATCAGGAAATATGTAATTAATTAATTAAGATTCATGTCTTTTGTGAATGCAATCCTTCTCAAGCAAAGTCTTAGAATTAACTAAGAGTATGTATTAGGTAATTAATTAATTGACAACAAAAATATCAATAAAACTTGGAAAATTCAACTAACCAAATCTACCTGTGTATTCATACCCAAACCCATCACAAAAGATTAGGCCTCAATCATTTTTTAATAAAAGAAAAGCCTAAAAAATAATAATAATAATGGGGTTGCAACTAAGTCTTCAGTGGCATTTAAAAAAGGTGTGTCCTTTTTATGATATATCATATAGGCAAACATGGACCACACACATACACACTATATATATAATATCATGGTTTTTGGATAGAGACAATCCACTTTAACTATAAACAGCAATTTAGTTAAGCCTCCTAATATGCTCTTATATATGTTGCCGTTTGATCAATGCTATTTTTATTGAACAATTTGTGATCTCTTGTTTATATGACTTTTTATATTTTTTTTCATTGATAATATTATATAAATTAAAAATTTTGATATTTTTGTCGGTCTCTCAAATCATTTTGTGTTCAATTAATTCGGGAACAATTTGGATCCGATAAGTTCAACATCCATCCAATCTGCTTTAAAATTTGTGTGAACATCACTTCAATAATTAATTGTATGTATTTGTTTTAATATTTATGATGATCTAGTACATACAAATCTTAAAGCATATCCGACGTGAAACCCATAAGTTTCGAAACAAATTTGATTCCAAATTTAATTTTAATTTTTAATATTAATTTTATTTAAAATTAAAATTTTTATAATATTTAAGTTTTTTTGAAATGGTTCAAGTGGAAAATGACATTGAAGTCCATTTCAAAAAAAGAAAATGACATCCAAGTCCAAGTGGTGATTTGGTATTGATTTGCGTTTCAAATTAGAAAACTGTTAATAGCTCTTTCGGAAAGAGGACAGATAAGGTGAAATAATTGAGATGACACGTGGCAAGATATTAGCCACCTGCTTCTGGACTTCCTTTTATTTATTTATTGTTTCTTGAAACTGCTTCTGACCTTTTGTCAAGATCATTCAATATAAACAAATTTGAGTCATCTGATTGTGCTGCTTAATTTATAATTAACAATTCATTGTACAACCATTTCATACGAGTTGCAAACTTCAACAAGGAAGCATATAATATATATACATAATTATATATGATGAGGTGCTACCAAACATGTTTAAAAAATAGAAACCAAAATTAATTATTTATTCAAACTCAATTTCTCTATTTTGAGAAAAGACTTTATATACAAAATATCTACCAAGCATGAAAAGGACCATCCGAAGGAACTTTTTTAAAAGACAAAATAAAATTCTTTGAGTGTTAATAATCAGTAATCACCTTTTTGACTAATTTATGTACCTTTATTAGCAAAAATCAGTATAAAATTCCTTCAACTGGAAACATCTATTTGTACTTGACACATCACATGAGATAGTGACTTGAACTTCTATATCACTTATGCTTCCACAAAAAGAAGAATAATATCCAGTTCCACAAAAAAAAAAAAAAAAAACTTTTGTTAGGTCTACATACTTCCATTTGTTTATCTCTTCATTATGTGTTTAATATGCTTTTTATTTTAAAATTTTGAATAACTTTAAATTTGAAGCTTAAATATCAGTTAAGCATCTACAATGACTTGCAAATGCAATTGCAAAGTTCTTATTGACAGTTTTATTTCTATTTACAAAAATATTGAACTCTTTCAAAAACACTTTTATCTGAGAAAATTGACGGTTACTGTTCTTTAAAAAGTAAAATTTTGCAATTACTACTCTTTCATGAATACATTTATTTTGCAATTAGTGACTACTTTCAATTTGACAACTATCTTACAATTGCTAATCAATTGCATTGATGGAAATACTCTTAGATTTGATCTATGTTATTATCTCAATGTAAAATAATATATCAACTTTATTTTATTGTTATCCATGACATGTAAATATACACTGTTATTTATAGAGAAATAAAATTAAAAAGTAGAATTTTTGTATGTTTATATAAAGAAAATAATATCAATTATATTTAATGGTTTTATTTTGACATATAAATTTTATAATTTTGTTATTAAAAAATTTAAATTGAAAACATGATGGAGACACAAGACAATAAAGGCTACTGCACCCTTATCTTGCTCTGTAACTCTATATGAATTTTCATAATATGGGCCTATTTTCATAATCCCTTTGTAAGTGTAATTGGGCCTTCAAAATCAGCCCATGAAAGCAGTGTTGTAAAAAACGTCCGTTATTAGTCGTTGGCGGTGACTAAACTGTCATGAATTTTTCTAACTAATTGACCGATTATTTCTAATTATGACCAATTATTTCCGATTAATCGCTTGGTGGTACTCTGTCCGTCCGACGACCGCATACCGTTATTTAGAACACTGCATGAAAGTTATCATGAATATATGATGACAATTGCACAGGTAAAGGCCTAACAAAAATCCGATGTAAGATATTGGGCCATCTGATGTACTTGAAGGGTTAAGCAAACACCGTTATTGGGCCACCAAACAAGGCCCATAATAATTGTAAAGGCAAAATTAAACTATAAAAATTTCAAAAAGACGGCCTATATTTAAAAATACAGATATACATGTCACAGTGAAAAAGTATTTGAATTGATACCTGTAAACAATATCATATATGATCAATGAAAAGGGGAATCATATTATTCTTCCAAAACTAAAAGGAAATAGTTACATTACCAAACGATCGAGAATTAGAAAAAAAAACATAATATAAACTACGAACATGATCGAGACAAAATGATTATTCAGATTAAAAAAATAACATTATAGGTGTTCATAATTAAGTATTTATCATATACCACAAATCACAGTAGTTCTTCAGGTTTGCGCCTACCGTTGAGATTTATTTTTGGTTCATGGCAACATAATCTCCAGCAGTGAACAGTGCCCTGCAACCCAAGTTTGCATATGCACGTAAAAAGCAAGGAATACAAACTATACAAAGCTTGGTAATACTTTTTTTCCACCTGCTGTGCTGAATATACAAAGCTTGGCAACACTGAGATCTCTCAAAAAGAAAAGAGGATTACAAAAGAATAATGTTGGAGAAAGTAGCGGCAGCCCAAGTAACCAACGGCCAAGGAAATAACCGGCCAAAGGACTGAGAACAACAACGGGGCTGGGAACAACAATGGGTCCGAAAACACCAGCTCTGACCCAGCAACAGATCAGCCAGTTACTAGCTCGTAGCTTACGAACTAGTAACCGACTGATCTGTTGCTGGATCAGAGCTGGTGTTTCTGGACGCATTGTTGTTTCCAGCCCCATTGTTGTTCTTAGTCCTTCGGCAGCTCCTACTTCCTCGGTCGCCCAAAATCGGACAGTAAAACCCAACTGGTGGTACAGAGCTTCTGCGGTAAAGCACAATCGGTTCGCCGTGGTAATGCAAATCCTCAAATTTCACTGGTCTACAGTTATGCAGCTGAGACGCATCAGAAGATGACACACTCCCTTTGCTGCTGCCACTTTCTCCAACCTCATTCTTTTGGCCTTGGTAATTTTAATGCTCTTTCCTTTTGTTGCTGGAAGACATACGTTGGCTTGATTGGAAGACAGAGAAAATGAAGTTTGAAATAGGGAAGGAGATGTATCACTAGGCTCATGATGTATTTATAGGAGGTGACTTGGGGCGGGGTGGGGTTTGTGACTGGCACTAGCTGTAGCTATTTCTTGGGTTTAAATCGGACTAGCGCTATATGTTTTGTTTATGAAATGCAATCAAAGTTTGTAATTTAGTTTTCAAATAATATCTATTATATTTATCTTCCACCTATGTACTTGTAAAGTTCATTTTCTTAATACAACACTTGTCAATCGATTAATTATCAGAGTTGTAAAAAACGTCTGTACATAGGTGGAAGATAATTAATCGATTGACAAGTTTTGGAAAATTTTGAAAAACTTCTTTAACTAATTTTACAAAATATATGAAGCGACATATACGTACACAAACTCTGAGCTATATACTACGACTTATATATTTCAAAAGAATATCGTTGTAATATAAAAAACTATTTGATGAAACAACCAATATAAGTAACATCTCATTCTAAAAAACATTCATTAATTTCTTACTTTTAAACAGGAAAGATCGATAGAAAAAAAAAATTATAATAATATAGAAACAGAGTTTTTTAAATGATGTCTACGAAAGTAATTAAATGTATTGGTCTTAAACAAAGAAATAAATAACTATATTTCGAGAAGCTTACAAAATATTTTTAAATAAATTCAAGCTAGGATTCATTATACTGATAGAGACTAGAGAAATAATATGAACAAAAAACTTTAACTTTATTAGATATTCATAATATACAAGATATGCATTTAATAATACATTTAAATAATACTAAATGCATTTAATAATTCATGAAAAGTGGAAAAATTTAAAACGATTCAGTAATGTAGAAATGATGAATCTATAGTGGAGCTATATATGTATATATATAGAGAGAGAATGGCTAATACACAAACATTTGTTTCTGGACTTAGGAACAAACAGTTAGATTATTTAATTTTTGAAGTTCAAACAGTCAATTCAAACCATTAGATATTTAATCTATATTAAAATGTATTTGGAGACCAAATTTTATATTTTTTAAATTTTTTTTTACTATTTATTAAGCTAGTTTGAAAATCACTGTTTTTATTAAAATTTTGCACAATTTAAAAACAACAATTTTCAAATCAACTTAATAAATAAAAAATTACAAAAAAATATAAAATTACGTCTCCAAGCACATTTTGATATAGATTTAAAAAAAATATACATACAAGACATAAATTTAGACATTTTAAACTGAAAGCAATAAGAAAAATAACATTAAAAAAAGAACTTTATTTGATGTCCCTAATAGAAAATATACATGTTTAATGTCACTATAACATGGCAAAATGCCAAAATGCACATGTCACGGCCTCACGGGTAAAAATGACAAAACCAGAAAAAAAATCGGAGAATTTTATAGAATACCCCTCTCTCTAAAATTTTCAAATAAAATACCCTCCAATAAAAAATATTGACAAAATACTATTGTGGACCCTACTTTCTCCTTAAGACCTCTGACGTCCCTCATGGATTCTTCCCCTCCATCTATCCACCATGGTCAGTCCCTGAGGGATTGAAGCTGCGATGGGTTGAAGCTTCGACGAGTGGGATGGAGCTAGTTGATAGGTACAAGTTTGAGTAAACAGGCAAGTTCATCTGCATGGAGTTGCTCAGCAAGTCTTGATCATCTCCCGTTTTAAAAAAGTTTGAAGACACACCATTGAGAATCGAAAGAAATAGATCAAACATGCAAGTTGCTTTATTTAAATGCTTTTTCATTAAAATATAACATGTTGAGGTATTCTATGATTTTGATTTCTTTAATCTGCACGGAGTTGACTACTGACATGTTTGCAAAGTATCTTAGGGGAATTAATACAAAATTGAAAATACAGTAGGATTTGTTATATATATAGACGATTCTTGGAAGGAAAAAAACAAGTGCTTTGATAGTTTTAGAAAGTGAAGTATTCTATAAAATTTCCCGAAAAAAACCTTCTCATCTTTTCTCTGTCATTTGCAGAAGATAATAAAGCTGAGCTTGTGGACCCCGCTTCAGAAAAAAAATTGACCTAGCTAGCTACCTTAAAATTTTGATATAAAAAAGTATATATTTTTGTATTCAACAGGTGGGAAGCGCTACAAGCAAAAAAGTATTATCAAGCTTTGTATATTTTTGTATTCCTTGCTATTTACGTGCATATGCAAACTTGGGTTGTACTTCACAATTTATTGTATTAATGCTAATTAATCAATGTTTTTGTTTAATGCATCTTTTAAGTATAATATAAGTGTTCAAAATATATATACGTGCTTTATTATTTACAGAAATTGTTTTATTATTCAGCTTAAATCTATTAATTTTCAATCCATGTGTTTTTTTGTTCAATTTCAACTCTTCTTATTCAATTATGAGATTTTTTTAATGTTCGGTAAAATTCAAACTGTTCAATCATCCAATCATTCAATTCAATCCAAACAGAGAAATTAAAAAACAAAAAAACTAAATATAAATTCAGTGTCATACAAAAATAACCAAAGATGATGTACCAAAATAAATAGTTGTAACTAAACTAAATAAGTAGATATAATGAAAGTTTCTCATATAACAAAAAAGTGGAAATTGTAACTATCCCAAATAAAAAAAGAAAAAAGTTCCTACTAAAACAAATAGAACTCAGTAGCACGAATACCGAAAACCAACATAGTTGTGACTAAATTTACACTGAAAAATAGAAGCCAACATACTGGAGTTAATGTAATGAACAAGTAGCTAGCTATTTAATACAAAGTTCATAATTAATTAAGAAAAAACAAATGTGATTTTGATTTTCTCTAATGCCCAATATTTAAATATTATATAAGGTCTTTTAAATTCATAAATGATTCAAGTTTAGAATAGAATGACTTTTAAATTCATAATTGATTAATTTTTCTCACATAATATATATTTATAGTAGTTAAGTTAGTTACATAATGAAAGGCATGCAAAGAAATACATTATGGATGAAGGATGACAAGAGATGAATGATTTTACATTTTAAAATGTATGACAAATAATCTTTTTTTTATTAAATGCACTTAAGACGAAATATATAATTTTGTATCGGAAGTATGCTTCCTACTAACACTGATCCAAACATATATCACTAAAGTTTAGACTCTGTTCAATGTAATTTAATTGTAGCGTATCATGTGGCAGCATATGTGATGAGTATGTTTTTAACTAAATTTAGATTTCTATACATAAAACATATGCATTTAATCAAAATAAGACAAATTATGTAATTTAATGGTTGAGATTAAATCTGAAGTTTCATCTTTCAATTATAACCATTGGCGGATCGGACACCCAACGTACTTAATAATGGAATAGAGATATTTAGTTAGGAGCTTTAACTTAAAAGTTACTATACAAAAAACTATAATAAAAACAGACAACAAGAACTCGAAAAACTTTTCAATTATAAAATAAATTTATTTGGGTGATATTATATTATGGTTAAAAGATGTTTGAAACAAAAACAATGATAAGTTACCATTAATACAACAAAATTAATATATTTTGACGATCTAAAAAAGGATATAAAAGAAGTCTCAAAGAAACTAGCTATAAAATGTTGACAATATATAAATAATATTAAAAGCATTTAATAATACATGAAAAGTGGAAAAATTTAAAACAATTCAGTAATGTAGAAATGATCAATTTATAGTTGAGCTATATATATACGACATTAGTTTAGACATTTTAAACTCAAAGCAATTTGAAAAATAACATGAAAAAAAACTTTATTGTCCATAATAGAAAATAAAATGTTTTAAAATACGGTTTTGTTCATGCATGCAGAAGGCCACTATATACCGCATTAGCGGTATGTGGACAAATATGAGGATTTTAAAGCAGATTTATATATACGGATTTTAAAATAAAAATTAATGTATATATATATTCATATTCATATAGTTGAATTTATTTTCATATAACTAACATGAAGTATGCCTTGTTGTATATAAAAAATACAATAATTTGGGATGAGATAGTAAAATTCCGCATAATGCATATGAACTTTTAATTACATGTGCTGCATATTGCGTTTTTAATCCGCATATGCGGCTACATACTCAAAATTGCATGAGAGGAACTGCATGGTATTAGAGGAACTGCATGGTATTCTGAACACAGCTACTAACTGCATAAGCATATGCAACCGCATTTTAAAACACCAGAAAATATACATGTTTAATGTCACAGGAAGGAATAAATAACATGACAAAATGCCAAAATGCTTTATGTCACGGGTAAAAATGATGGATACTAATCTGCTGTGATTCAGATTCTTTGAATCACAGGATCCTGCTATTCTAAATCTATCCATAGAGATTCATGCATGAAAAATAAGTGATTTTGAGATTCCTGCATTCTAAAAAATGAAGGGGTGGATTTAGAATCACAGATATCCTGCGATTCTTTTAGAATCACAGCAGATTTATTTCAAAAAATGACAAACCCAATGCTACTTAATTTTTTAAACCCCAAAACAGCTCGTACACTGTACACAAACCTATCCTGTGAAAAGATACGACCCAGAGGAAGTAAAGGAAATAAACAAAATTTGAGATGCCTTATTTGAACCCAAAGAAAGAGTGACTGTCACAATAGGAGAGATTCCTGTAGTATGTCAAAACCTACTGATTATATTACGCTCTATATAGGGTCTCATGCAGGAAGCAGACACATACAATCTGAGGGGCTCAAGGGAAACCAAATAGTACAGTACAGGGCTGCAGAACCACAACACACAAAAAACAGTACAGTAACAGTGTACAGCCTGCCATGTGGACCACGAAAAGTCTACAGAAAACCCTCTCCACCACTATCCATAAACCATTCATATTCATACCACCTTTTTACATACAGAAAGAAAGAAAGATATAGAAACAAAAAAGAAAGGAGATGCAGCTTTAACCCACAAACACCTACAACACATGCAGTTATGGTTTTTGTACTTGTAGGTATTGAGCCATGGTCTTTGGTTTTTGTACTTGTAGCTTATGAGAATTCATTTACACGAAAATAAAAAAAAATAAGATACTGCAAATGCAACTTTTTAAAACATCCGTCCACGTACAACCCAATTTGATTGAAACATGAGTGAGTCTATGCTACTATGCATATTACGATTTGGCCCGTGGTACGGCTCAATATTCGACTTTTTAAAATTCTAACGGTCGATCCGAACTGTTCATCTTGTTCTCCATATTAATATGTGTTTGGAGACCAAATTTTACATTTCTTGAAATTTTTTTACTATTTTTTTAGATTTATTGAAAATCACTGTTTTTGGATGGTCCAGAATTTTCAGATCAAGTGATTTTCAAGTAAACAAATTTCAAAAAATGTAAAATTTGTTCTCCAAACACATATTAATATGGAGAACAAGATGAACGGTTTGGATCGATCATTAGAATTTTGAAAGCTCAAATATTGAGCCGTAGCACGGACCAACCCGTGATATACATAGTACCATAGACTCACCCTTGAAACATACATAAAATTTTAAAACATCCAGACTATCCAATTAAGATTAGAGGCGCATTGAGCTATCAGATTTAGATCAAACACATGGAAATATTAAAAAAAAAAATTTCTGACTCATGATAACTTTCATGGGCTAAGATTAAATGAGGTTTTTATTGGCTACGATTTGTTTTTTAAGATCAAATTAATCCGACATTAAAAATCTGAAAGTCCTTTTTTTGTGTTAGCTATTCCTTCCAATTTATAACTTAATTACCTTTGTGCTTGTAAAATTCACATTCTTAATACAATACTTATCAATCGATTATTTACAATAATACAATTGTTATATGGCTGAGTATTTATGTAAGTGAAAAACAACTTAAATTAAATAGGCCCATAAGGCTTATGGAAACTCATATTTGGTTACAGATCAGCAACATGAGTGTGCAATAGCTTTTATTGTTTTGTGTCTCCATCATATTTTGAATTTAAGTTTTTTAATAACAAAATTAATTTCTCTAGATAAACATATACAAATCTCACTTTTTAATTTTATTTGTTTTTATAAATTAACAGTGTATATTTACATGTCCTTGATAACAATAAAATAAAGTTGATATATCAATCATTTTACATTGAGATAATAACATATATCATATTTAACTGACATTTAAATTTTAAATTTGAAGTTTTTGAAAATTTAAAAATAAAAAAGCATATTAAAGACATAAATACATAATAAATAGATAAACAAATGAAAGTATTTAGACCATACAAAAGTTCTTTTTTTATTGTGGAACTGGATATTATTCTTTTTTGTGGTAGCATAAGCAATATAGAAGTTCAAGTCACTATCTCATGTGATGTGTCAAATAGTATATTATTATTAGCATTAATTGATAATATTCTTGGTTTTCATGAACTTGCACATTCTCTTAATACTATATACTAGATATTCAATCCATTTAGAAATTCGATTGATGATCTATTTGTCATAGATTAAAGGCAACATTCTTTTTGGCAAGAAGTTCGACCCCCATTGGTAGCTTGACTGTTTAGTATTATTTAATTAAAGGCATTCAACTTTTTTTTTTTCTTTACTAAATGATCAATCTTAAATTTGAAATTGGTAAGAAGTTTATGATATAAATATAGTTTCTTTAAAACTTCAATTTATTGTGAAAATTTTCCTGTTTCGTTCTGACTTCTTTATCATTTTTTAAATTATCTAAATATACACAATTTATTGTATTAATGCTAATTTATCAATGTTTGTGTTGATGCATCTTTTAAGTATAATATAAGTGTTCAAAATATATATTTGTGCTTTATTATTTACAAAAATTGTTTTATTATTCAGCTTAAATCAATTAATGTTCAATCCATGTGCTTTTCTGTTCAATTTAAACGTTTCCTATTCAATTATGAGATTTTTTGAATGTTTGATAAAATTCAACGTGTTCAAACATCCAATCAGTCAATTCAATCCACACAGAGAAATAAAAAAAATAAATAAATATAAACTAAGTGTCATACAAAAATAACTAAAATAGATGTACCAAAACAAATAATTGTGACTAAACTAAATAAGTAGATAACTAGATATAATGAAAGTTCCCATATAACAAAAAATTGGATATTGTGACTATCCCATATAAAAAAAAGTTTCTACTAAAACAAATAGAACACATGAGAACGAAAACCGAAAACTGAAACCAACATAATTGTAACTCAATTCACACTGAGAAATAAAAACCAACATACTGGAGCTCATAATTAATTAAGAAAAAACAAATGTGATTTTGATTTTCTCTAATGCCCAATATATAAATATTATGTAAGGTCTTTCAAATTCATAAATGATTCAATTTTAGAATAGAATGACTTTTAAATTCATAATTGATTAATTTTTCTCACATGATATATATTTATAGTAGTTAAGTTAGTAATTACATAATGAAAGGCATGCAAAGAAATACAATATGGATGACGGATGACAAGAAATGAATGATTTTACATTTTAAAATGTATGACAAATAATCTTTTTTTATTAAATATATAATTTTAAAATGTATGAAATATATAATTTTGTATCGGAAGTATGCTTCCTACTAACATGATATCAATTGTGAAGTATGCTTCCTACTAACACTGATCCAATTCTCCTATCCAATAAGGATTCTGATCCAATTCAAGATTCCCTCATTCCTCTACTACTCTCTCTTTCCCCTAAGTCTGTATTTGAGCATGACCACATATACCTCAAGCGCCATTTCTCTCCATTGAGGATGTCGAGGATAATGAAAATTTTGTAATTTTTGCAACAAGATCACTCGTTCAACCTCTTTCAAGAGAGATTGGAGAGCCATTTCGTAGAAAATTGGAGGAAGTTATCAGCCAACAATTGATTTCTAGTATTACCAAAAATTTGCGATAATCAAGCTTAAAGATGGAACATCTTTGATCATTCAATTGTCTTATATAATTGACTTGTCATCTATTTAAAATAAAAGAAACAAAAATTCACTTGTATTGCCTATTGGGTGTATTTAGAATTGATGTTTAATAGGTCAGTGATCACTATCTAATTGGTATTAATGTGATTGAATTGGATATGAAGGCAATAAATTATCTTTCAAGCTAGCAAGATGCAATCTTGAAGTGAACATATGTTTTAAATTATACTATAGTTGGCATTTAATAAATAAATACGTGAAATGAACATTTATTTATAGAAACAAGTGAAGAAGACTATTTGATATATTTTGAGATCTGACGGTGGAATAATACTGAATTTGATATCACCTAGTATATTTCTTGATTACTCAATTTTGATGCCAGAACTAATTAATGGAGAGGTCGGATTCTAAATACCATGTATATAAAATACAATCAAGAGCACTTAATTAGAGAAATAATTATATGAACGAAAAACATATATAACTCTATTAGATTTTCATAATACAAGTTATGCATCATCAAGTATCTAAATCTACTTGTACAAATTAAATTTTACAAGTTTGAGAACTTTTAAGGTTAAACGAAAAAACTGTATGACTATACCAAAAATAGGTCAATTAGTGATAGAAAATTTATTTATTTTCCTCATGATTAAAATCTAGCCACATTTTCATGTATAATACAATTAGATATATTAGAAAACCTACATGCACACTTAGACTTTTTTTTTAAATTAAAAAAATCAATTAAAGCAAACGGGAGTCACTTAACTTAAATATTATCCTACAAATTTTATTTAGGAATGTAAACTTCCGATATATAATTATATTTCTGTATTCAATTTATACAATATAATATATCTTCAGTGCATTAAGGAAAATAATTATTTTATCACACATTTACAATGTTAAATCACTCATTTACTTGCCTCCTCCACCAGCATTTCTTTGCATGTCTTTTTTACCGTGTAAATGACATTCTTAAATTAATTATATTTTGCATAAAAATTAACAAGGCAGCGTTATTAGTTAACTAGTATAAAGAAAACAAAAAAAATATAGTTCTGGGGTTTGAATTTCTACCCGGGCTACAATTATTATATTGTAGATAAACTGTTCAAATAAAAACTGGATGTTGATAAAGAGCCACTGATGTGACTATATATTTGGCTATTTAATTAGGAGCATTAACTTAAAAATGTCTAGGAGTTTTAACTTATAAGTTACTATACAAAAACTGTAATAAACGCAGACAACAAGAACTCGAAATACTTTTCAATTATATAAGAAAATTATTTGGGTGATATATTATATTATGGTTAAAAGATGCTTGAAACAAAAACAATGATAAGTTAGCATTACTAAAACAAAATTAATATATTTTGAAGATCTAAAAAATGATATAGAAGAAGTCTCCAAGAAGCTAGCTATAAAATGTTGACAATATATAAATCATATTAAATGTATTTAATAATAAATAAAAAGTGGACAAATTAAAACGGTTCAGTAATGTAAAAATGGTGAATTTATAGTTGAGCTATATATATATATATATATATATATATATATACGACATTAATTTAGACATTTTAAACACACAGCAATTTGAATAACATGAAAAAAGAACATGATTAGATGTCCATAATAGAAAATACAAAATGCCAAAATGCTTTATGTCACGGGTAAAAATGACAAAACCAGAAAAAAAACCTTCTCATCTTTTCTCTAATTTGCAAAAGATAATAGCTGAGCTTGTGGACCCCGCTTCAGAAATAAAAAAAATAATAAAAAATAAAAAAACGAACTAGCTACCTTGAAATTTTGATATAAAAAAATATTTCCAATCTTTTTATATTCAACAGGTGGGAAGCGCTACATGAAAAAAAGTATTACCAAGCTTTGTATTTTTTTGTATTCCTTGTTTTTTACGTGAATATGAAAAAAGATAAAAAAAAGAATATATATTATTTAATATGTTATTTAATATGTTATTTTACGTGTTGATGTTCTTTGAAAAATATTATTTATCATTTAGTCTAATTTCTTTTATAAAAATAAGTCATTTTGTATGAGATTTTTTTGATTCTCTTATAATATATTTTGTTGCAATGCACAAGCACCATATTAGCTAGTACTTTAAATTATCACAATTTGATACAACAGTACTACAGTTTCTTGAGGAAAAAAGAAAGTGAGGAATGAAAAGATTTTTTTTTTTTTTGGAAAGTAAGGAGAGTATAAGAAAGCATAATAGTATAATACCATGTACAAATTACATTTAGAAAAATTAAATACTTCAATTATACAAAAATTATTACCCAAGCATAATAAGTTATGAAATCAGTAAGATCCTCTATGCATATCTTTCTTCTGACCGAAGATCTTTTTTGTTAATGATGTTATCTTTCTTCTGATGTCTCAATTGATAGACACATGTTTTGCTCAGTTACTTCTTGCTTTTAAGTGTCATTTGTTTTTTGCAGAATTGATATAGGTCTTCTTCGCCAATGAAAAAGTAAATACATTTTTACTTGTTATATAGAACTAATTAATGCACCACATGCAAAACTTAGTACCTATAAAGAATAGTTTTGACCATCTCTTAGAATTCATTCATACTTGTATAGTTTTATGTTTTAGAATTAATTAAAGAGCTCAGAGGTCACTACATTTCATGTGGTGTGTGTATATATATATAGACTAACTTATTTTGGAAATTAAAGAGAGTATTTTACTTTCAACTTATATCTTTATTTTTTTTAAATTTCAAATTTATTTTAAAATTACAACTTAAAATAATAAAATAAATATATATGATGAGGAGGGATCCACTTACAACAACTTGAAAGTTACAACATCTTACAACATCGTTTTTTTTTTTTTTCAAAGTCCAAATCGTCGATCCAAACCGTTAGATATTCAATCTATATAAAAACGTGGTTGGAGACCAAATTTTATATCTTTTGGAATTTTTTTGCTATTTATTAAGATGGGTACAAAATCGCTGTATTTATTAAAATTCTGCACCATTAAAAAACAGCGATTTTGTACCCATCTTAATAAATAGTAAAAAAATTCCAAAAAATATAAAATTTAGTCTCCAAGCACGTTTTTATATAGATTGAATATCTAACGGTTTGGATCGACGATTTGGACTTTGAAAATGAAAAAAAACGATGTTGTAAGATGTTGTAACTTTCAAGTTGTTGTAAGTGGATCCCTCCTCATATATGATATAGTTTAATATATATATATATTATAAACAAATTTATCTTGTTCATCATTATAAATAGCAGATATATATATCGGTATTTGTTTTATATGATCGGATAGTATACGTGTAATATCCATATCCGTATTTGAAAAATATTTGGCTAACCATATTACAAAAATGTTGGAGAGAAATTGTCTAAGTGCAAAGCTTAATTCAATAAGCGCTGGTTTTAATTTGACTTCATCAACTACAGCAAAGGCCAAAGGTAGGATTATAATTTGACTCATTTTTTATGTATTGATATTTCCGTTTAGTATGTGATATTAAAAAGTCACGTGGTTCCAAAAAATATTAAAAAAATATTTCTTTTGCAATATTTAATATTTTCAGTAATAGAAAAATTAAAATAATTCGATGATTCAAAAATGCTGAATTTGTAATTAATTAAACTAATTCGAAAAAAAAATGTAACAAATCATAGAAAACAAATTTACTTTACCTTTGTAAGTAGTTAATTAAAATAATTCGATGATTCAAAAATGCTGAATTTGTAGTATGTGACATTATAACTTCTATTTTCAGAGTAGCCATTTTAATATTAAATTATTGCTCTCTGTGTCTTTAATTTACTTTACCTTTGTAAGAAGTCAGATGGTTTATTTAAAGAAAACAAAAGGATGTAGAAGGAGAACAAGTAGCAGGGAGAAATATAGAAACTAAAAATACTAAAATTGTGCTTCAATATATAGATTGTTCTTTGGAAAAAAACTGAAATTAGGAATTTATATCAAGTATCCGAATTATATCCATAATCATATTCGTATTCCTATTCGTGGAATATATATGATCCGGATCTGTATCCGTTTGCACCCCTATTCCCGCTAGCTGAACTACAAAAGTTTTTTTTTTCCAGGAATGAAGGCAAACTTAACAAATGATGAAAAATTATTACAGTAACAGCTAACTAAATAATTAATTAAACCACTTTTTTAAATTTGCAAGAATGAAAAAATTTATTCGGAAGGCAGGCATCAATGAAAATTAAAGATGAAACACAGGTTCTAAACACGGAATTTAAGACCATATATACAATCTCTTACTAAAAAATAAAAATACAAAAATGAAATTTAAGACCACATACAATCTCTTACATGCATCTATAATTATGATAATTATTCGACAATAATAGTTCATACTAAAACCCTTCAAATATGTAGATTTTCTACCTGTTTTGAAATTTGCACTAAATCTAATTTTTCTGCCCGATCGTTAAGCTCAGCCAAAAGAGAGGGGCAATTTCGTATTAGTTTAATATATCCTTCAGTAAGCAGTAAGGATACCAAATTACCTTTATGAACAACTAATCGGAGACATTGTTCCTTGAGCTCAAAACAATTGTATATCTCAGCTAATTCCAGAGTAGAAAGAACAGTGTCCAAAGAGATCTTCTCAATTAATTTATATTCACATGCAACTTTTAGCCTCAGCACCTCATAACGGTCGGCTGCCACTAGCAAATGTTGAACGAATGCAGTAGACGATATCGACAGCTCATAATCGTTAATGCATATACAACAATTGTACATAAAATCAAGCATTGCCTCGAAAACTGAAGGTATCATCTCATTTATCTTTATGATGCAATCCATATTAGATTCTATCATCGAGCCAAAGAATTCTGCTCTAAATACTGGTGAATGAGCTGCCAGTATTAGTCTATGAGCAACAAAATTCTTGCCCTCAACATCAAAAGTGACATCAGTATGTACATTATCCTTTCTGAACTTGTGAATGCCTTCATACGGGAAACCCAAGGAACTAATTATATTACTATCATGACCTACGCTGATTGAAACACGGAGCACAAAACAATCATCTTTGATATATGATTGTTCTAATTTGGTCTTTTCAAAACAGTCATATAAACCAGCGAATTTTTCCTTGGATGTAAATGTGTGATGTAACAATATGAAAGTGGTTGGTGAAACCATATTTGCATGCTTATCCAGCAGTTGAAAACTAAATTCTGCTGGGACATCTACAGATTCTCTTTGAAGACCTAGAAAGACCGACACATATTTGCCATTGTAATCTTTGTTATTAATGCCTTGAGGGAAGTAATAAACAACCCAATCATGTTCACCAACTCGGAATTTTGGTGAGGTGATCTGCTTACCGATGCTCATGTCTTTCATTTCTGAGTAGTTGATGTTAAACTGATAGCATCCTGAAGCGGCCATCATGCTTAAAGATTCCATGACCTGAATACAAAAAGAATTAGTGAGATATGATGAGCATAAAAAAATGACATGTTAGGTATATCACAAATATTATGCATTGCTTATGTAACCAAATTAAAACTTTTAGTAGACATTACTCAAGAATATTAATTATATGATGGATAAACAGTGAACACAAAGCCTATAGGCAGAGTTGAGAGATATATATAAAAAAAATAATGAATGAATTCAGAATTACTGGAGTATTACAGAAGTCTTGGAGGATAAATGAAAAAGTAATCCTTAATAAAAACAGAAATAGAGAGATATTCAGTAAGGACTTATACGATATTATCAATATATCAATGAGTGCTTGTATTATCAATATATTGATACCTTCAGAATGAGATGGGAAATGAGAAAGAGAGAGAAAATAGCAGCCGCTGTTAATTATTTGTAAAAAGTAAAAGAGAGAGAGAGAGGATCTAAATGGAAGAAACTGGATTCAGACTCCAAAAAGGCAAAGCATTATTTTTGTATTTTTTTCTAAATTTCGAACTCTATTAATGGGCACTTTTTAAGTGTTTGTATTATATTTTTGTCATGTAAATTTAATAACGGCATAAAAAATAGTTTTTTTTTTATACTTTTTTGGTTAATTTATGAGCTTCTTATTCTTAAGAATTCTATATTTTTGCATTTTTAATTTGAATTTTTCTAATTATAGTTTTTTGCTCACAATGATAAAATATTTTCACTATTGTTACGTTAAATTTAAAATAGAGACAATCAAATATGCAAAAGAATAAATTTAGGTGAATTTGGAAACAAAAAATATTGATTTATTAAAGAAAACGGTAAATTTGTCATTAAAAATTCAAAGAGGTGTCATGAGAAGAAAGGACGCACGCTGTCAAAGGAGCACAACCTATTAATTGAACTGCACACAAACTATATAGCACCAAAATAATGTTGAATAAATCTTATCAAGTGCCAATAAAGCAAAATTATGCAGCCAAATGATATGATTGGATAAATATATAATACTGGATTTTTTTTGCTAATATTAGCTATCAGATCAATTAAAAGTGGCATCCCATCGTGAAGAATGCCATAGCACTATCGCGGTTCTCCGTTAATTTTGAAGGATCATGTTATTTTTCTGTAGTATTGTCTGACTGAATAGGATCAACTCTGAAAGAACAAAGACAATGACTTAGTTCTTTTTTACTTTGTGAAAAATGTTGAAGAAAGATTTTTTTTTTTTTTTTTTGTGAAAACTGGGCAGCGGCTGCCAGGTGATAAAAAAAATGTTGAAGAAAGATTACGGTATAGATTTATGTTCGTAAGAACAAAAGAATGATAGATAATATGGCAAAGAGAATATCTTTAATTTGTTCTTCTGTTTCAAGTCATATTTATTAGCAAATTAAAGTTTCCATCAGCCAAGAAAGAGCTGATTAATGCAAGGAAAACTTACTTATTTAAATTTACGTTATATTGCAATCAGAAGTTTCACCGCTTCCAATCAACTTATTCATTATGTGATCAGAAAAAAAAAAGAATAACACACTTAATTATTTTTTCACTTTATTTTAATTTATTGAAAAAAATATATTAGGAAAACATATATATAATCACGGATATATCATCTATACACTTCTCTGAAAATCGCTATAATTAATTGGAGGGTCCTTAGTAAGTGCTCTTGATTGTATTTTATTTAGACGGTTTATTTAGAATCTGACCTCTTCATTATTTCTCACATCAAAATTGAGTAATCAAGAAATATAATAGGTAATAGAATTCAGTATTTTTCCACCGTGAGATCTCAAATATATCAAATTTTCTTCTTCACTTGTTTCTATAAATGTTCATTTCAATTATTAATTTATTAAATGCCAACTATAGTATAATTTAAAACATATGTTCACTTCAAGATTGCATCTTGCTACCTTGAAAGATAATTTATTGCTGCATATCCAATTCAATCACATTAATACCAATTAGATAGTGATCACTGACCTATAAAACATTAATTCTAGATACACCCAATACAAGTGAACTGTCACACCCCAAATCGGGTATAACAACCTGCCACGTATATTTATTAAAATATATACGTAAGGTAGTGAACCTTTTATATGCATTACCAATAACACCATTACATATTAACCACATCCCAATATTTCTTACAAAATTTATCTGACAGAATACGGCAAGCTATATTTTAGAAATATCTCCCGCATCCTGTCAGTTTCAACAACCCAAATCCCCAATTTCTTGTGGTTGTGTTGTCAGACGCAATCCAGAACCGTCTCTCTGTATCCATATAATAAACCTGAAAATAACCCAAAAGGGTGGGGGTGAGAAATAATATAAATATTATCTCCCAGTGTGAATTTGCCACAATCAAGCCACTGGACTTGCAATTAATCCATATCCAGAATTAAATCCTCGCAACTTGACATTAACAGTTCAATTTATCAATTTATATATAAGTTAATGCAAATGCTTAGTCACAATATTCAATCGAATCTCAACTCATAGAATTTCAAATGAAGCTCAACATATACATTAGGCTTAAACTCAGATTGTCAGGTCTGGTAACACATACAGATGGTCCACCAACTTGTCACACAGGTGGCCATGCTAAACCCACACCTACCGGTACTCAGTACCATCCACTGACCCTCATCTGATGTGCTTAGGCTTATACCATTAATTAAAGTCTGGTTCATAGTCAGATAATATTTCGTATGCAATAAACTCGGAATTGGTAATTCTCAACATATTAAACAAACCTGTCATTCCGGTCCCAGATTGGATATGACATCAATCAGACGTCTCTTTATAGTCACCCATAGTCATCGTCAGAATCAGAATTAGAATCAGAATAAGATTCCCCCTCCCAACTGGTAATGAGATTAGCGAGGGTCGTTCACCATATGCACATAAGGATTCCGTAACCAAAGTCTAGTCTATAGCTCCTAGACTTTGCAGAGCTCAACAGATTTCCATAAACATAAACTTGTGGTGACTCAATCATAATTCAGCATAGGAGAATTATACAAATGGTAAACCGTACAAAATGATAGGTCAAAAATATCACACAAAATTCTGTTATAATTTGATTGGGATATGCACATGATTCACACATCTCAAATAATGCAGCAAACAATTATTCGACATGACAAAGAAATAACAATTTAATTCTTAAAAATGTAATATCAAACAAGTCCAGTAACCCCGCACCTGGTATCGTAGAGAAAGAAGCTGAGCTTGTAAGAATCTGTTATACTTCGGAAAATTTCGTCTCGTCCATCTCTTTTGTAATTACATCGAGTATTGAAGAATTTTGTAATAATTACATATGATCTCTCTTTTATTATTTTTTTCCCTATTTTCTTTCTTTTTCTTTTTCTTTTTTTCTGTCTCTGATTCCCGTTTTTTTTTTCTAAGCTCTCTGTTTTTTTTTTTTTTTTTTCTTTGATTACATCCGAAAATGGGAGAAGCCATATGGCTTACGATGAAATGGAGAGGGCCTCCGCATGTGGGCCGCGTGGCATGGTTGCCACCTTAGCATTACCATTTTCTTTTTCTTCTAATTTGAATATTTACACATACCACCTCCAAATTATGAAATATTATAAATAAGTTAAAAATAAATTTTAACAAACTTATTAAAATTCCTCAATAATATGTTGCTTATTTAGAATAATATAATTACCTATAGATTGAAAATAATATTTCTAGATATTCATATTACTCTTAATACATATTTTTATACAGATGTTAGAGATTTCTTTGAATTATTAAAATCTATTCTATTAGCTATTACATATTTTCTAGAAAAATGTCACTCAAACTTTCGTACATTATTTCACTTATTAATTTCATATTCATATTTTTACATAATGGAACATGAACTTTTGTTCTTTTATTTTAAATAGATGAGAAGTCAATTATACAACTTTTCATAAATATTGTGATCCTTCTAGGACATTTAATTTATAAAAAGTTGTATCTTATTTTGAGAATTCTTTTTGAATAATAATTATTAAATAACTTAAAGTTTTTGTTTTTTTTCAAAAATAGATACAACTTTTCATAAATTAAATGTCCTAGAAGGATCACAATATTTTCTAGATTACATAGAAGTGACTTTTGAACCGGGATTAATAACTCAGAATCTAAGGATTTTTATTTTTTTCCAATAACACATAAAGAAATATATTAATTTTTCTTACAGCCGCAAAAAATCGGGCCTGAAAAATATTGATCCGGGTTATTTGTTACAATCTTTCTAATAAATTAAATTATATTGTATTCCATCTATTTTGAAAGAAACATATCCAACATTTCTAATATTTTAATACAAAAAATAAAAATAAAAACAAATTTCTGTTTTATAAAAAAAAAATTGGAATTAAAATTCCAGCCCGTGGAAAAATTCTACGGGTGGGGTATTTTTAAATTTTTTATTAAATTTTGGTTATTATTATTAAAATAATTTTTTAATGGAGTAAAAATAAAAATGTCGGAAATGTAAGTGATATATAAATATATGCAAGAAGTAACATTTAAAAAACAAACAAAAAAATAAATTTTTAAACGAGCTATTCAACTTAACTGTATCTTTGTTGGCTTTTTAAGTGATTGTTTTACAAAGATAATAAATAAAAATATATAACAAGATGATAGTTTGCTTTGAAGATACGAATGGAAAAACAACTTTTTTTATGTAAATCTAGTTCATAATAACTTTACAGATCAGCTTAAAAAAATTGAATAAACTTACGAAAGTAAATATATAAAAAATATTTATAATTTTCATTCCAATATTTGAAAGGCAAACACAAACTTGGTAGTTGAAGTTACTAGCACTCGTCTCTATAATAAATAATTTGATTGTCAAAAAATTATGTTGGGTCAAAATTGTGAACTCCGGTATTTTATTTCTCAAAATCTCTCGTTTGATTTTTTTTTTTTTTTTTTTATAATTTAGCACATGCACTTGAGGAGCATTGTGATATTTCTATATTTCTATATTTCAATATTTCAGCAGGGACTAAGCTATAAGGACAAGTATTCTCTCAGTTATTCAACGGTGAGTTCATAATATTACGGTTCAGATTAACTCCATCTGATGTCTATTTGGAGATAGCGTACAGAAGCCAATATTATTTGATGCTTTGAGATTCGTGCAAAGTTAAAAGGACAGTCCGGAATCCGGATACACTAAATCTAAAAGATTCCCTTGTCCGGTACCGGGTAGAATATGAATTTCTCTTGTCCTGTACCATAAAAAGTTATATATATATATACACAATAAATAAAATATGGTTCGAGGTCATTACAAAAAAAAATCCATCATGTAAATGGAGTCCATTGGAGTTTCTATTAATAACTTGATGAAAATAGCTAGACACAGCTACCACATGTATCACAACATTGCATGTATAATTTATGTACTTAATATAAAAAATCATAAAATCATATACATAGTATAAATTATTATTATTATTATTATTATTATTATTATTATTATTATTATTATTAAGAGATGACTAATTTGTATGGGCTGTCAATGTGACTCCATATTAAAAAGAAAAACAAATTAAGACCAAATTTTATATATTTTTTTAATTTTTTTTATTATTTTTGTAGATAGGTACCACATTGTTGTTTTTCACGATCATATAGAAACAACAATTTTATATCAGTCTAAACAATATTAAAATAATTGTTAAGTTTGTAAAATTTGATCTATAAGCACATATATAAATGGTACGTGGTTTTGATAACAAGAGTGTAAATTGCATTGAGTAGTTTGAATCGACAGTTTGAAGTTTAAAAACGACAAGGAAAGATGTGAAGCAAAAGAGAGTCCATGTTTATAAAGCATATTGTAATACTATTGTATTTTGTTGTCTTTCCTATAGTTTTATACAAATATATTATTATATTTATGTATCAGGCTAATACGCTTCTCATATATAGTATTTCAATTATATGTATTCAAAATTTATCGGATCAACTTCAAACGATAAATTCAAACCGTTTAAACTAATCTCTTTCATGAGAGCTTCATTTATGTTTAAACTAAATTTTTTAATATTCGAGTTTGATGGATGAGACAGAACACTACGTGATCCAACCATGACTTAAGAGCTGCTAATTTCTTTGATAGAGCCTCACCAGTGACTGTGGGCCATTCTTTCTCCTTATTTAAACGGGCTTACAAAGGTTGAATACCAACCAGGCCCAATGAAACCCATTTTGATGAGATAACAACTTCAATTCATCCGCAGTTTACAAGAGATTACTTTTTAAATCTCTGTCAATATCTTTACCGCGCTTTGTCGATGAACGCTGAGCACCAGCTAACAGTGGTATTGAAAGAATTGGGCCACGTACTGTATTATTTTGATCATTTATTCATTTGAGGTGGCATTTCCCGAAATTTTTATTAATATTCAAAAAAGTTTCAAAATTTAAAAATCTGCACCTATCTTTAAAAATCTTTATTAATATTCCGGAATATGTCCAAATCAGAAAATTATTTTCCGGATGCAGCGTCTCTTCTCGGAAAATAATTTTCTGGATTTAAAGTTTTTTTTTTTGAGAATAATTTTTCAAATTAAAAAATTCTCTTTTAGAGAATTATTTTCCGTATTCAAAGTTTCAGAAAATAATTCTCCGCTTTTAGTTTTTTTTTAACTAAAATATAAAATGTTATGATTTATTTATTTGTTGTATTAAAATATTAGAAATATTATATATTTATTTTTCAAAATAAATAAAATAATATATAATTGGATTTATTAGAAAGACTACGACAAATAATCCTAATCAATATTTTTTAGATCAGATTTTTTGCAGCAGTAAAAAAAACTTAAAATATTATTTTGCATATTATTGAAAAAAAAAATCTTTTGAATCTGTAATCTTTTGAAACACATGCTAATATTAGTCTGCGCTCTGATCTGCATGTCGGTTCGGTTCCTGATAAATATTAAGAGGTCTTGTAACTATAGTTGGTGGTTTTAACTATAATTTTTATTACAGTCGTTTTTACTAAAACTGTACGATATTTAAAATTTGAGAGTGCTCTTGCAAAAGACTATAGAGGTATTATTTGACCTGGATATACACAAACATACAGGAGATTTTATTGACGCGAGCCAATTATGGAAAGCTGGAGGCGCAGGAAGCAATCTGGAGTCGCATAGCTGGTTTATTTGTTGCCTTATTTTGTGTCTAAAGATAGAAGGAAAGATATATGTAATAATAGGATGAATTCTGGCATGATTTTACTTTCCTTTAATTAGTGATTGCCTCTCTATTAGAGGAGGCAGAAAATACAGAAATTGTAACACAAAAATTTTACTAATCAATAAAACTAAGGGAGGGTGGTTTGTGGGAGTGTGGTGTTCTTTATTCTTGCTTTGTGACAGATTTTAGGTATTGAGTATCAAACTACAATTGTCAAATAATTTCTATTTCCTGTCATCATTTATAGCTTACTAAAGTGATTTTGATGTCTAATGACTTCAACTAAAATAATGTCAACAAAGATGCATATATAGTGTCCATCCAAAATAGAAGAAAAGATTGAACCTGGCTCCTTGTAAATTTCCTGTTTGTACCAGATTAGTCCAACTTGCTCCCAGTTATGCAAAAGAAAGAAGCACAGATTAAAAAATCAGAAAAATTAGGGTTACCCAAAATTTAACACAAATACAATATGGCACCTGTAGTCCAGTCGCCGTCATTGTTTCCGTTGCTCATTTGGCATTGCTCAGCTTCGTACAGTAGCAAAGGTGTTAATTGCCGGACCTCTCCAGCCCAGTCGGCGATGCTTCAAAGGGGAAAGGGGGGACGGGACGGGGATGATAGCCTTGAAGCCCTTCCTTTCGATTTTGAGGCGCAGTTCTAGATCGGAAAGGGGAGAAGTGGGAAGGACGGTAAGAAGAAGAAAGAGAGAAACTAAGTCGGATTTTAAATGATTTTGAAAACCCTCGGAGAGAGAGAGAGAGGGAGACGGAGGGAAATGAAATGAGTTAAGGGAGATGGTGGCTCCCTAAATCCTCTTTGGATGACATGTGGAACAAAAAAGTTTCTAAGTACAGATATTAACAGAGAAGTTTAAGCTTCAATGCAGTATGTTAAATATATTGGATACTCTTTTTATATAGGTCGTGCATTACATAAAATCAAAACTGCTCTGCTAATAAAATTACTCCAAATTTCAAAGCTCTGTGAGGGGAAATTGAGAGGGAAGTGAAAATGAAACAAAATAAAATTAAGTAATGCATACATGCATGACAGATAACAAAAAAATTCTAAAAAAAATATATTTTTAAATTTTTTACAGTTTGGCCAAATTAATATTATAATTGATGGTACATATATGTTTAAATGTTTATGAATAATAATTGATGTTGGTTTTATTTTTTATAAATTCAACTAGTTCAATATTTTTACTATCGGATTGATAAAATAGCAATTATTAAAATGACAATAATTAAAATGATATTAATAAAATTTATACCAAAATACAATGCTAGAACATTTTTATTGCATTATTAAATAATTTTGACAAATTAAATTGTATAGTTGTACATGCATATTGCATCAATGACTTGTGTCAAACATACATGACTATAGAACATCAACTCTTGTTGGGTGAGTTAATGAAGGAATAAAGACAAACATCATCCGTTGGTCAATCGGAACCGTTCAAATCAAAGATTGTTCCATTAATTTCATTGTTGGTAAGTTTGATCTAATTCGATGTTCATTTACACATCCATCCGAGCGACGGAATATAACAATATCGTAGGGCTATAGATAATACACATTGGATTGAAGCTTATAATTGTTGGAACTCCAAAAAAAAAATTTTGTTTTTAAGGTTTCTGAAACTAATTGATCATTTTAAAAGAAATTAGGGGTTATTTCATTGCAGATCGACCGTTGATTACTCATACGAAAATGAACGGTCCACAATTATTAGCTCAATTTTAATGGACAAATATTGATGAAATTATATGAAATTGACAATTACAAACACTATATGGTCACATGGGTTGTATAAAAATAGAAAATATTTTTTTAGGAATTTATTCATATCATTTGTTGTACAAAAACCACTATTTTCGTCATCTGTTGATAAGAGTTGTCTGATGGATGATGAAGGGTCCTGATTACCAGTGGATGTCTCCATTAAAGGGGCTATGGGCAGGAGGTCCATTTCACTGAGATAACATACTATTTTTGTTTAGATCTGCCTTATATGAAATCACTTAGATTCTTTAATAACTGTGCTTATTTTGATCATACGATCCTAATCTAAATATAAATATTATGTTACCTCAGGTGATATAAAATTGTGGGTATATGTATCCATGGTAAATGCTCTCTGGAACTCAGGTCCTCTCTTCTTTTCACTGCCGCCAAACATTTTGGACTCTCTTCTTAGATCCCCACCTAATATTGGACTCCCGCTAGTTTTTTTGCAACTTGCCTCCACAGTTTTTGGCTGCCGCCAAATCTTATTTCTACTATTATTCCATCATCTCTCTCTTTTCTTTACTGTGTGTCCCTCTTTCTCAAGCCGGTCCAAGGCTTAATTCCAATTTTTGTTCGACTATGTTGCATGCGCTCGTGAACCCGAGGTTAGCCAGGATAAGCAAGGTCGATGGATGGTACTGTAGACCTTGATTTGCAATCTTTGGTAGTCTATTGTTTTACCTTTGTGCGTTTTCATAGTCATATTAAAAAATCTGGAATAGCTATAAAAAAATTCACCCGCACCCTACAAATGTGAAAACAAATGAAGACATGAAGTACATTCCGTGTACTTCTATACTATGTCAATAATGAGCAAAAGAACATGATAGTTTGCAAGTTTTGGACAGTCCTCTTATAAATGGAATGTGAGGGGTATATACATTGGCTCTTTGTTAATATCTTCTGATATTTTGAACTTTTCTTTTTTGTATGTTCACATGTGTGGTTCCACTTTGTCGTTTCAATGCAAGGAAATAATATTGGATGAAATAGATGTCACAAGGGGAATCGTGGATTTTGTGATGCACCGCTTAGTTGACAAGCTTGTTGTGGGAGCATCAAACCATGGCGCATTTGCTGGTGCATTTATGAGGTCCTTTCTATTTTGTATTAATCAAGTGTGTCGAACATTTCTTGAAATATCATAACTAACAGTTTATGTTGTTCTTTACAAATATATATATATGTGTCAAGAAATTTCGAGAGATGGTAACCACCCTTCCCCCTTCCTGTTTTTTCTAATATAAAATTGAACTAGATTGCATAAAGTTACACTAAGAGTTGACAACAACTTGCTCTCCATGGATAACTAGCCCTTGATTTTAAATTTATTACTTTTCTGGTAAAGAAAATGGAAAGTTCAAATCCTAAACATCAACACTACATATTAGGCATAGGTGACCAGCAAATAAAACAAAGGAAATGAATGTGAGGCATGACTGGTACAAACAGACTCCAAAATGTGCCTAAAGACAAATCAGAAAATCTGAAATAGCTAAGGACAGAACTAGGCCATGCCAGTTTGCAGTGTTATAGAACACATCATCCCAAGTATTTTGATGTTAAACTTTGCATTTTTAGGATTTTTCTACTATTTTTTAGTTATTTTTGAATCTGAGTTTTTAAAAATCTTTTTTCTGTTATTTGCTGCAAGGTAGAAAGCTGCTACCTCAATTTACACTTTAGAAATCACTCTACCAGTTGGATTTCTTTATCTCCAAAAATCCCACAATAAATCATGCATGTAGATCAGGTTTTTATACACATTTACATAAAAACAACAAAAAATTTAATGTAGTAGTTTGTCTGGTATGAAAATAACAAATCAAGTTGTCAGAAAAATCATGAACTGCTGAGTTGTTGTTGCAAAATTGAACAGAAACCATATGAATAAATTTCTTAAAAATGTGACAAAAATCTGAGGACTACGTAACATCATTTAGAAGGACCTTGTAAATGAAGTTTCTCTAATTGTAACTCCGTTTTGCAAAATTATTTTAATTTATGAGGCTCCTTTTACTTGAATTGTTGAAGAAATTAAGGGTTGAGGCCTTTGTGTTTTAGATACATCTTTAGGTGCTAACAATAGTTACTGATATGTGAAGAAGCCACCTAAGCCTATACTTGCTCATGGGGAAGAGCACACAAAGATCTCAACTATAATTGCGAGGTAATAGCCTCTTAATTAATAATGAATTTTACCTTCAACAGAGTCTTAATTATTATCCCTAAATTATCTTGAAGTTATAGGTCAAACACAAATATGGATCATTCTAGTACATAATTTGATAACATCTGTACTAGGTGGCAAAACCAACTAAGTTTTTGAATTCTTAAAAAATAAAACAAAGAAACAATCCAATGCAGTACATACATAAAATGATAAATAATTGTTCTAAAATTTGGTATAAATCATGGTAATTGAAATTTTGTATAAAATTTGATTTTAATTGAAACCTGTTGTAATTCTTTGATTATATCGCAAAATGAGATAACCCTACTGTCCGCGATATTGCACACAAGAATGAAGCAATTAAAAAACAAAAGCTTGATGGAAGGACGACTAGATAGGTTAGGATATTATCTTGTTATATGTCATTTTCTTGTTCTCTTGTTGTCCTGTGTGTAAAGCTCGGAACTGCAAAGGTGCAGTATATATGATTATTATGCCTATGCTTAACACTTAAGTGATACCTTCATTACAAATGTTTAACACTTAAGTAATACCTTAAAAAGTATCAACACTACATGATTTTCAGCTTGTACATGTATTGTACGTGTAGAGGCAAAGGGAGTCGGGTGTAGTTTTGAAAGTAAATTGAGAATATGTATTTTGTTATGGTATGTGTGATATTTTTCTTGGATTGTAGAAGTACGGTTCTACAGTGGTACTACATGTTCTGCGGAGTTATACTTGGTAATTTCATGTTTTTTAAGGAATGCATGTGAAATTTTCCTCTAAAAAGTAGCTTTTTGATTTATTATTCGTTTATCAGCGGTCACAGTTGAAAGTAATTAAAAATATAGAATTATATAAATTCTCTATTAGCATGTCTCTCAATTTTTGAATAATTAATATTTTCATTGGTATATTTTTCTCTTATAATATGTCTCCTTCGCAACATACAGGCATGATACTAGTTACTTCTTGTAAGCACTATTTGCTTGAAGACTCTTTACCGTCAAGTATTGCTAGAATTATTTTGTTAGCAATAGTGATTATATTATTAAATCACTATCTAAATCAAGTACTTTTCTTATTAATTATGATATGTTATAGAAATTCTTTTGTTGATTAATTACTGCCTGTCATTTTGAGATTGTATTCTAGATTAATTGAATGTTCAACATTCAAAGAGAGATCTCAATAAATAGAAATGCTTCTATCTCCATGAGCTAAACATTTCCAACGGTAGCCTCATGGAAATAGTTAGTATAGTTATAAAATAATATTAACTGTATCAATGAAACATTTCCAAGGGTATAGTAGCCAAGTATTTCCGTGGGCCTTCATTATAAAATAATATAAACATAATAACCAAAATATTTCCAAGGGTATCTCATGGAAATAATATGTGTTACAACTTTCAAAACATTTCCAAGGGTCATGGGTCATCCAAAAGTATAAAATATAAAATAGTATTTGATTTGTTTGGCAGGTCATGGGTCATCCAAAAGTATTTTCAAGGGTAGACACGAGACATTTCTAAGGGCAGACAACAGGGATTTCCATGCGAAACTATTTCTATCGGCCTATTATTGAAAATTTTAAGTGTGTCAAAAGTGCGTTAGAAAATACAATTTTATTTCTGACGACCTCTCTTACTCTTGGAAAAAGTGCAGATTCTAGTAGTATGATTTTTTTCGATTATAGTCGATTATTATTGATTAATTTCTTGACGATACCCTATTTATCTTATGAGGGCATACCATTATTTACAACATTGTTAATTACATTAATACAATTCCAGAAGCTGCAACAATTGACGTCTCCACGGATTATCATAAATTGAAGACCACATTTAGTTTTTATTATAACACTTTTTTATTTTAGCAATAAAACTATAAAAGACAGCCTAATTACGACCATCTCTGACAAGGGTGCGGATAGGCCTATAAAGGTACATCTGGTTTATGAGAAAGTAGGTCGCATTTGCTATTTTTGTGGCCTGTTGTGCTACAATATCACAACCTACCCAGATAGAGCCAGGTTGGCCATATTGAAAACCAAAATGGCGGACCTCAATAGGCCTGAAATGGAGGGAATTCTGAAGCCCATTTATCATTGTTTGAATCATCTGAATATACGAATTTTGTTGAATTAATGCTAACTTATCAATGTTCTTGTTAGTTGAATCTTTTGAGTATAATATAAAATCACTCAAATAAATGTCGTGACCTCTGAGTACTTTAACTAATTATAAAGCATACAAGTCTGAGTGAATTCTGAAAGATGCTCAAAACGATTCTTTATCCGTACTAAGTTAAAGTGCATGTAGTGCATTAATTAGTTATGTACATCAAGCAAAAAATGTATTTACTTTTTCAAACGCAAAGAAGACCTATACCAATTCTGCGAAATACAAATGACACTTAAAAGCAAAAAGTAACTGAGCAAAACATCATTAATTAAAGCAAAAAGATCTTTAACTTGTTAAACTTGTTATGCTATGGTTATAACTATAACTTTTTTCATCATTCAAGTATTAAAAATTTAATTAAACGTAATTTGTATATGGTATCATACTATTATGCTTTCTTATATTCTCTTTTCTTTTACAAAAAAAAAAAATTCTTATCATTCCTTACTTTTTTTCTCAAGAAACAAGACTATTATCTCAAATTGGTATGTTAAATTGTCACAATTAAAAGTACTAGTATTGTGTGTGCGCGTTGCAACGGTGATATCGTATAAGAGAAAAAAATTTCATACAAAATGACTTATTTCCATACAGAATTTGACTAAATGACAAATAACATTTTTCAGATGACATCAGCACATAAAATAATGTTCCTGAAATGACATATTAGATAACATTTTTTTTTTATCTTTTTAACATGTTTTCATAAAAAATAATCTCATACAATAATATAACAAATAATATTCCTTAAATGATAAAGAAAAAAGATAGAAATGAAAATTAACATGACCAATCAATTCAAAAATTACTTAAATAAATTTGGTCGGAGGATTAATATTCATAGTGGTTAAAAAAAACATATTATTTAAAGAACATAAATAAAATGCATAGAAGGAATATTTGATCGAAGGTTAATATTATAAATTATGTAATAATAAATAAAGACCCACATTTTTTATTTCCAGACAGTTCTATTTCAACTATGTCAATTTATTATATATGTGATCACCAAGGATGGAATACCTGTCTCCACAACTACAAAGTTAAATTATAATTAACCTTTAGGCGCTACAAGCACATATTTAAAATTTTACGAGCAAAGCTGATCTATTAAAAAAAAAAAACTAATTGAGGTTTAATATATATTTATTATAAAAATTAAAATTATAGGATGTGGCTAAGTATCCATTGACTAGGGGCGTCAATTAATACGATACGGTTTGGGTGGAAGAATTTTCATTTCAATACCTATTAAAAAATTGACCTACCTATACTCTATCCTTACCCTTTAAGAAATTGACTACCCTTATCTTACCTTTTTTGTTGTTGTTAAGATTATCGAGTCATCAAATGACAACAGACAACTAATAGATTATACTAATATAATAGTTAGTTTTATTAGTTTTATGAATATAATATCAAAACTCATTACTTTCACACATATGCAATCACATTTTCAATATAAAAATCAAAATATAATTGTGCAAGCAATTTCAACTAATATTTTTAATCAAAATAAGAAAAAAAAATTAAAAAAAAATCTCTTTTTCGGTTCTTTAACTAAATAATAAGACATGTAAATAAAAGTAATATATTCAACATTATTTAGATAACCAAAGGTATAATTGTGCAAACTAATTTAGATTGATAGTGCATTAATTTTGTAACAATTAATTTATATACATACAAATTAATTTAGAGCTGGGATATAATTAGGATGTTGAAATGATTGTAATATATTTGTACTAATTTTGTCACACGTACGGTAGTGATCTTAAAAAACAATACATTTATAATTAATTTTCTTATTTTAATAAATAGTGATATATGTTAACCGTCAATCTATTTATTATGGTATTAAATAAAATTGATGTTGCCAACATATTACTTTTTGAGATCACAAAAAACTATATTAATTTGTGATATACAATAGTTGATTTCTCTAGCTTGATAAAGAAATTTGTGCAATAAATATTTTTCTTTCACATTTGAATTAATATAGAGAAATGTTACAATTTAATTGAAATCTCTACTTATGACAACAGAGATATCAAATAAAAATAAAATAAAAAGAGTTGCCCAGTCTATGGATCCAATTCCGAGGCGCCAGGCTCTCTCATACAAGGTCCTTTTTGTTTCCTTTTCAAAATCAGTGCGTGGCTATTGCGTCCTTTCTGTGTTGGTCAGAATCAGATATTTCTTTGCTGGCATCACCAGTTTTGAATGAGGAGCACGATTTGATTACTGGTTATCTCCAGCGGTGCGTAATTAATAATAATAATAACAATAGCCCATGTATATTAATTAATTGTACAAGGTAGGAATTAAAGCTAGCTGTTAGATTGATATTCAAAATAACTACTAACAAAACGTGCTGCCGGCCAATGTCAGGTTAGGACGTATACTCATCTTCTTTTCAGTTAGTGGGTCCCACATGTGAATCACACATATTCTTAGGGTACGTGGGAGTGGGACCCACACCCATGTATACTCATTTGATTTCATCTCTATAATAGCCGTTTGAGAATATGTGCCATGAGATGATAGCCAGCCGCCAGGGGTGAGGTTTCATCATGACAGATTAAAAAAATTAATAAAAGTCTTAAAGATATAATTCTAATTAATTAATTAGCATGACAGATTGAAAAATAAATTAAGAGATGTTTGAAACTAAGATACAAGATTATGGATGATGGAAAGATCGAGTGAAAACCTGTAACTGAACAAAAACAATAGAGGCTGTATCGATCATTAATCCAAGAAATATAAGAGACTTATCTCAAATATATATATATATATATATATATATATATATATATATTGCAGAAAAATAAAATAAAAATAAAGCTGCCATGCGCCAGTTAAATAACCAATAACAATATGGAAAATACAATAGGCCTGGTTTAGGCAGTAATATCCAGAGTACTAGCTGTGCACCAAAAACCTCTTTTTGTTTGTTTGATACACCAAACCCTAATGCTCACAGCTTGTATGAACTGAACCTGTGCAGGTTTCTTCTCACAATATGTATGTTTTATTTTCAAGCTGTCTTGTCGTGACCTCTTAGTTCTTTAACTAATTATAAAAGCATACAAGTATGAGTGAATTCTAAAACAATTCTTTATCCGTACTAAGTTAAAGTGCATGTAGTGCATTAATTAGTTATTTATATCAAGTAAAAAATGTATTTACTTTTTCAAACGCAAAGAAGACCTATATCAATTCTGCTAAAAACAAATGACACTTAAAAGCAAAAAGTAACTGACCAAAACACACACACACATATATGTGTGTGTGTGTGTTGATCAATTCAATTGATACATCAGAGAGCTGGTACACTCCTCTCTTGTCTATATCAATTAATGAATAACATCGTTAGCTAAAAAGATCTTTAACTTGTTAAACTTGTTATGCCATGGTTATAACTTTTTTTATAATTCAAGTATAAAAAATTTATTAAACGTAATTTGTATTATATGGTATTATACTATTATGCTTTCTTATATTCCATTTTCTTTTACAAACAAATAATAATTCTTATCATTCGATACTTTCTTTCTCAAGAAACAGGAGTGTTATGTCAAACTGATATGTTAAATTGTAATAATTAAAAGTACTAGTATTGTGTGGACGTTGCAACGGTGATAAATTATAAGAGAACAAAATGACTTATTTCCATCAAAAAATTAGACTAAATGACAAGTAACATTTTTTAGATAGCATCAGCACATAAAATAACATTCCTGAAATGACATATTAGATAACATTTTTTTTATCTTTTTAATATATTTTCATAAAAAAAATCTCAAACAAAATAGCAAATAACATTCTTTAAATGATTAAAAAAATAGATAGAAATAAAAATATGACCAATCAATTATTAATCAATTCAAAAATTACTTAAATATATTTGATCAGAGGATTAATATTCATAGTCATTAAAAGAAAACATATTATTTAAAGAACATAAAAAATGCATAGAAAAAATATTTGATCGAAGAGTTAATCTTCAATCTGAATTTGTCTTTTAATCAAAGTTGTCTGTGGATCAGAAAATCTATGTGCTTAATATAAGAATGGAATTTTAATCTAATGGAGCTCGATAAAAACTATTATTTACTATTTTTAATACAGTTATATTTTAGTTACTCGCTGAATTTAATTATCACAACATGGATAATGTAAGTACTTTTGAAACATTGGCACGACATGCATGATACATTTGGTGGTCACGTACGTATATGGTACAACACGTGAACATATTTGGTATAGCATGACACATGATTACATAAATCTCCTATTATCTGAACCATTAGATCTTTATCTAATGATGAATCTTATGGAAGTAAGTCAAAGGAATTTTGGGTCGATATTAAAAAATTATAAATTACGTAACAATAAATAAAGACCCTCATTTTTTATTTCCAGACAGTTCTATTGCCAACTACATCAATTTATTATATATGTGAGAATTCAAATCTCCACAACTACAAAGTTAAATTCTAATTAATCTTTAGACTACCAACATACACATTTAACATTTTATGAGCGAAACTAAACTATAAAAAAAAAATTGAAGTTTAATATATATTTACTGTAAAAATTAAAATAATAAGATGTGGCTAAGTATCCATTGACTAGGGACGTCAATTGATACGGTACGGTTTGGGTGGAAGCATTTTCATTTCAATACCTATTAAGAATTAACCTACCAATACTCTATCATTACTCATTAAGAAATTGACTTACCTTATCTTACCTTTTTTTGTTGTGAAGATTATCGGGTAATGAAATGACAATAGACAATTAATAGGTAATATTAATATAATAGTTAATTTTATTATTTTTATGAATATAATATTCAAATTCATTACTTTCACACATATGCAATCACATTTTCAATATAAAAATCAAAATATAATTGTGCAATCAATTTCAACTATTTATTTTTATCAAAATAAGAAATTAAAAAAAAAAAGTAATATCTTTTTTTTTTTCAATTCTTTAACTAAATAATAAAACATGTAAATAAAAGTAATATATTGAACATTATACTGATAACAAAAGGTATAATTGTGCGAACTAATTTAGATTGATAGTGCATTAATTTTCTAACAATTAATTAATATACATACCAATTAAATTAGAGTTGGGATATAATTAAGATGTTGAAATGATTGTAATATATGTCGTACTAATTTTGTCACACGATAGTGATCTTAAAAAAACAATACATTTATAATTAATTTTCTTATTTTAATAAATAGTGATATATGTTAACCGTCAATCTATGTATTATGGTATTAAATAAAATTGATGTTACCAACATATTACTTTTTGAGATCATTAAAAACTATATTAATGTGTGATAGACAATAGTTGATTTTCTCTTCATAATTAAAGAAATTTCTACAGTAAATATTTTTCTTTCACATTTGAATTAATGTAAAGAAATGTTCCAATTTAATTGAAACATCTACTTATGGACAACAGAGAAAATCAAATTAAAAAAAAAAAATAAAAGTTTTGCCCAGTTATGAAATCAATTCCGAGGCGCCAGGCTCTCTCGTACAGATACAGGTGCTAATTTTTGTTTCCTTTCCAAAAGCAGTGCGTGGCTATGCCGTCCTTGCTGGGTTGGTCAGAATCAGATTTTTCTAATTTTCTGGCTATGCAGCGCATATCAGATATCACCAGTTTGGAATGAGGAGCACAATTTGATTCCTGGTTATCTCCAGCGGTGGGTAATTAATTAATAATAGTAATTAGAGGAGGGATCAAGTTACAACATTTTTTTAGTTACAACAAGTTACAACAAGCTTTTTTTTAATTTTGGAAGTCCAAATCGTCGATCCAAACCGTTAGATGTGATCTCTACAATAAAATGTGCTTGGAGACCAAATTTTATATTTTTTGAAATTTTTTTACTATTTATTAAGATGGGTACAAAATTCAATGGTCTGAATTTGACTAGTTTTTGTACCCATCTTAATAAATAGTAAAAAAATTTCAAAAAATGTAAAATTTGATCTCCAAGCACATTTTATTGTAGAGATCACATCTAACGGTTTGGATCGACGATTTGGACTTTCAAAATTAAAAGAAAAGCTTGTTGTAACTTGTTGTAACTCAAAAAATGTTGTAACTTGATCCCTCCTCTAGTAATTAATAACAATAGCCCATGTGTATTAATTAATTGTACAAGAAAGGAATTAAGGCGCAACGTACATGACAGCTAGCCCAGCTGTTACGTACATTGATATTCAAAATAACTACTAACAAAAACCTTATTTTCAGTTAGTGGGTCCCACATCTGAATCGCACATATTCGTAGGGTACGTGCGTGGGAGGGGGACCCACACCCATGCATACTCATTTGATTTCATTTCTATGAGATAAAGACACGTCGTAAAGGTTCACTTGAGTTGTCTACCATAAATGATAAATATATATATATATATATATATATATATATATATATATAGTTCAAATTCAGTATGTATGTATGTATGTATGCTTATTTGTTGTAGCTAGAATCATGTTGGTCTGTAATTAGAAAATTAATTTAGCATTACACCCTTTGTCCTCAGTCACTACCTCCATTGTTAATACGTGAACAATATATATATATATATATATATATATATATATATATATATATATATATATATATATATATAGTTTAAATGGAACAGAATATCACATGCAGTATACGCATTAATAAGTAAAATGGCAAAATATATCAGACATACTTTATTTTTTTTTTAATTGCCTTTTGGACATCTATAAATTAATTATTTCTCCCATATAATATATATATATATATATATATATATATATATATATATATACATATTCTGTAATTATTTAATTAAAATAATTAAACGACATTAATTACACTCTCGGCGGGGACTACAACATATTTTATACTATAAATTTGTTTCTGATATTCAATATATTTCTTCACTATATTATGATCGATTTTACAATTTTTAAATTTCCAATATCATAATGCTTTTCTTTCGATCTTTGCTGAACGCCTGTAAATAGATCAAAACTTGGTAATATTTTTTTATATCAAAATTTCAAGGTAGCTAGTTCGTTTCTCTCTCTCTCTTTTTCCCCCTTTCTCTGAAGCGGGGTCCACAAGCTCAGCTTTATTATCTTCTGCAAATGACAGAGAAAAGATGAGAACGTTCTCTTCTGGTTTTGTCATTTTTACCTGTGACATAAAAGCATTTTTGGCATTTTGGCATTTTGGCATTTTGGCATATGATCATGTTATTTATTCCTAGCTTCCTGTGACATTAAACATGTATATTTTCTATTATGAACATCTAATAAAGTTCTTTTTTTTCATGTTATTTGTCAAATTGCTTTGAGTTTAAAATTATGTCTAAATTAAAGTCGTATATATATATAGCTCAACTACAAAAGACATGCAAAGAAATGTTGATGGAGGAAATAAATGAGTGATTTAACATTGTAAATGTGTGATAAAAAAATTATTTTGCTTAATTCATTTAAGATATATTATATTTTGTAAATTGAATACAGAAATATAATTATATATCGGAAGTATACATTTTCTAAGTAAAATTTGTAGGATAATATTTTAGTTAAGTGACTCCGCGTTTGTTTTGATTGATTTTTTTTAATTTAAAAAAATAGTCTAAGTGTGCATGTCGGTTTCATAATATATCAAATTTTGTTATACATGCAAAATGGATAGATTTTAATCACGAGGAAAATAAATAATTTTTTTATCACTACTTGACCTATTTTTTTGTAGTCTTACAGTTTTTCATTTTAACCTTAAAAGTTTTCAAACTTGTAAAATTTAAATTGTACAAGTAGATTTAGATATTTGAAGATGCATATCTTGTATTATGAACATCTGATAGAGTTAAGTGGTTTGTTCATATTATTTCTCTAATTAATCTCTATCTATCAGTAAAGTGAGTCCTCTATTGAATTTATTTAAAAATATTTTGTACGCTTCTAGAAATTTAATTATTTCTTTCTTTGTTTTAAGACCTATACATTTAATTATTTTGGTAGACATCAATTAAAAAACTCTATTTCTATATTTTATATCTTTCTTTTTTTTATAAATCTTTCATGTTTAAAAGTTATAAATTAATGAAGAGTTCGACTAGTATGACACTAGTGTCAGATGACACCAACTCCAAAATTTATTGGATATATTTCAAATGATAAATCTGAACCATTCAAACCAATTTACTATATGAATGATTTGTTTATATGCCAATTTTATATAATTTCGAGTTATTTTAGTATCAAATCAAGCGGTCAAAAATATTGAAAAATAAATGCATTAAAATTAGCTTAAAACTCTTACATTTGACCGCTTAACTTGGTACTAAATAAACTCCAAACATTATAAATTTTGCATGTCAATGCACAAGTAATGAAGCAGATCGGTTTGAACGGTTTGAATTTTCTGTTTGAAATTAATTTAATAGGTTTTGGAGTTAGTTTTATATAAACTGAAATGACACTAATATCATACTAGCCTGACTCATTAATGAATGTTTTTTAGAATGAGGTTTTACTTATATTGGTTGTTTCATCAAATAGTTTTTTTATAAATATTACAACGGTATTCTTTTCAAATCTATATGTTGTAGTATATAGCTCAAAGTTTGTATGTCGCTTCGTATATTTTGTAAAATTGTTAAAAAAGTTTTCGATATTAGTTTAATCAGTTAACTATATGTTTATCATTTTTTATATTAATGAATCCTTATTATTCTTGAACTTTGACGTATAATTAAAATACTTCATTTTACAAAAAATATTGTCAAAATTTAATTATATGACTTCTTTGGGACTTCTTCCATATCAACTTTTGAATAATCTCAATATACGAATTTTGTTGAATTATTGCTGAATTTTCAATGTTTTTGTTTGTTGAATCTTTTATGTATGATATTATAAAATCACCCAAATAAATGTCTTTTAGAATTGAAAATGATTTTGGATTCTTGTTGTCCGTGTTTATTAAATATTTTTTTATAATAACTTTAAGTTAAGCTCTTACACATTTTGTTTGCTCAATTATTCTGAGATGTCAATTTTCTTTATTTAATATATTGATTATATATATTAGACAGAGAAGTTTTTATTCATTATATTTTTTTTTCTAAGTGATTCATATATTTTTATATTTTTTTGCTAAAATAAAAAAAGTGTTATAATAAAACTAAATGTGGTCTTAAATTTATGACAGTTTGTGGAAACGTCAATTGTTGTAGCTTGTTAATTGTATTAATGTAATTAACAATGTTGTAAATAACGTTATGCATTAGTCAGACGGACAGAGTACCATAAGCGATTAATAAAAAATAATTGAGAATAATCAGCCATAATCAGAAAAAATCAGCCGATTAATCGGAAAATTTCTTGACAGTTTAATTACTACCAGTAACAAATTGGCCGATCGGCCTAAACAAACATTTTTTTTAAAACACTGATAATTAATCAATTAATAAGTGTTGTATTAATAAAATGAACTTTACAATTACAGAGGTGAAAGATAAATATAATAGATATTATTTGAAAACAAAACTAAAATATTTGATATTGCATTTTATAAACATTATAGATAGTCTGATTTAAAATCCAAATATAAATCAGTTCGATCGTAACCGTCCGATTTAAAACTCAACTAATAGCTATCGCCTCCAAAGAAACAAAACCTAGTCACCGTCTATAAATATTCAGATGTACATAGTGATACATACTTCTTCACTCTTTCACACTACATTTTCTCTGTCTTCCAATCAACAATCATGTCTTCCAGCGACAAAGGAAAGGGCATTGAGATGGCCGATCTCGGACAAGCTAGCGGCACCAAATTACGTCTATCTTCTCATGAAATAACTGAGGTCGAACCAAGGACTGATGAAGGCGAGATTACCAGCAGCAAACAGGCTGACATTAGCGACAACAATGTGATTTGGGCACCTTCTGATGCGCCTTGGCAGAAACCATGGCGAACTGTGAAATTTGAGGATTTCGAACCGATTGAGCTTCATCGGCTGAACACTGAACCACGAGCTCTATCACCATTGAATTTCCGCCGCGAAATGACACTGGACTTGGATTTCCACCGCCAAATGATGCTGGACTTACAAGCGACGGAGGACAACAAAAGAGTACCATCAGTTCAGGATGGGAACAACAACGGGGATCCATCTCTTGGGCATTGCTGCTGTCTGATTATGGGCGGCCAAGGGAGTAGGGGCGGTCAAGGGATCACTGAGAACAATGACGGGGCCAGAAACACCACCAGATCTGACCCAGCGATGGACCAGACGGCCACTGGCTTAGCCTCTGCAGCAGGTCGTGCAGCCATAAGTTCTGTCTCACCAACAGGACATATTGTAAGTAATTAATTCTATTTTGGTTACCATTTTTATGAACTAACCTAGAGCACTTAGAATAATATTTGTTTAGACCTAAAAAGCTATAGCACCTAGAACAATTATGAACTAAGCTAGAGCACCACAGACTATATAGACTTCAACCGAGTCAAAGGTTGTTACCAGTAAGAGGTTATTAGTTAGCTGACCAGAATTGGTTAGATAGTTAGCAGATTACCTCTCTGGAACAAAGGCTTTATAAGCTGATGTAAATGTATGATTTCAAGCATGATTCAATAAACAAATACTGTTTCATCTCTCCGTCCCTCTATTACTCTCTCTCTCTTTTAATCAAAACTACAACCCTCACAACATTATGCTATATCTAATTTCCCTGACTGTAATAAATAGATTGAATTTGAGACGCAAATCGTTTTGATCACTACGGTACACACGGCTGTACACTTCTCTCTAGGACTGCCATCTGTTCCGAGTATTTTTTATCCATCGGCCTCTTCTATATCGGCCTATGCTCCATCGGCCTATGCTCCATCTCATGCCCACCACTCAAGTCTTTCTATCAATCAGTATGGAGTACTTGATTGGTTCAATACGCTGTGCACCTATCTCTCCTGCTTGTCAATCTTCACGACTATCATGGTGGCAATATTAGTATGTACCTTTTAGTTTTTATAATTATTGTTCACTTTCAATATTCAGTACTAATATGTATTTTTTCATTGCTTGTTTAAATCAATCTCTCTATTGCAGTTGTTTTCAAGTTGTAGTCATCGGCACCCCCGTTGCTGTGCTGGTATACACAAATTTATGACTATGGCACTTGGGGCTACTTACATGATGAGTGGAGTTTCGGCTATCATACGGGCCATACTTCTCTACACCAATATTATCTTTATTACATATTTGATAGCCACAGGTGGTGTTTTTCTCATCATCCTATTCCTGAGTTATTCGGATTTGATGTTTAGGTTTATTAGTTATGGGCATTTATAGTCTTTAGTTTTAATTTTATTGCTCTGTGTGGAACCTAGGTTCTATTTGTTTTGCTAGAAGCTTTTTAGTTTTTTTTGGTATGACATTTAGTTAATCTTTAGTTTTTAATTCTCAATATGGATTGAGTCACAACTACGTTGGTTTTTGGTTTTGGTACACCTGGGTTCTATTTGTTTTAGTAGAAAGTTTTTTGTTATATGGGATAGTAACAATGACTAGTTTTGTATTGCTGGACTTAAACAAAACTTTTCATTGTATCTACTTATTTAATTTAGTCATTATTATTTGTTTTGGTAAATCCGTTTTAGTTATTTTTGTATGACACTTAGTTTATGTTTAGTTTTTTTTTTTTTTTATTTCTATGTGGATTGAATTGAATAATTGGATAATTGAACACTATGAATTTTATCCAACATTAAAAAAAATTCTCATAATTGAATAGAAAGCATTTAAATAGAACAAAAAAGCACATGACTGAACATAAATAGATTTAGGCTGAATAATAAAACAATTTCAGTAAATAATAAAGTATACACATATATTTTGAACACTTATATTATACTTAAGAGATGCATCAAACAAAAACATTAATAAATTAGCATTAATACAATAAATTCTGTATATTTAGATAATTTAAAAAATGATATAGAAGTCTTAAAATTTCACAATGAATTGAAGTTTTAAGGAAACTATATTTAGATCATAAACTTCTTATTACCAATTTCGGACTGATCATTTAGTAAAGAAAAAAAACAAGTTGAATGCCTCTAATTAAATAATAATTAACAGTAAAGCTTCCAATGGGGTAAGATGGGTTGAACGTACCTTCTTGCCAAACAGAATGTTACCTTTAATTTATATCATATAGATTATCAATCGAATTTCTAAATGGATTGAATATCTAGCATATAGTATTTAGGAGAATGTGCAAGTTCCTGAAAACCAAGAATATTATCAATATATTAATGCTAATACTATTTGGCGCTTGGATTAATTATGATTTCTGACGCATGTACTTCAAGTATATAGTAATGATGATATAATAATGATAAGTAATGAAAAACATATGCATGGCGCCCGTTAACTAGTCTTAATTTTATTTAAGTATTATATAAAATATATATGTATGTACTAAAAAACATATGCACGTTGCCTACTAAATTTTATTTAACCAAAATATGTGTGTACTCCTTATTAGTTATAAAACTCTCTTAGGGTGTCCATGGATACGGTATGGGTCGGGTGGAACGGATAATATTAACCACCATACATCTCTCTTTTCTTTTTCATTTAAAGAAAACAAAATTATCTCCTGAGACTCCTCCAAGTATCATATTGATATTGAAATATTTAATTAAATTAAAGGAAAATTGAGGAACGGATAATATTAACCACCATACATTAAATTAATATATGATGATTAAATTAATAAACAGCACGTACTCGAGCCAACAAATTAAGGGTATGCATATTTGCCTTAGTCAATTTCACAACGAAGTAGAGGCCGCAAATAATTAATGCAAACAAGGAAATATAATGCATCTCTAAATATTACAAAAAGGTTGCTCGTGTTTGTTCTGCACGTGTACATGTATAATATATTACTTCAATTCTTATTCTCTCATTTGTTTGTTTTTTTCTCACCGGGCCGTTTTGCTTATTGCTATTGCTCCTACTTTCTTTTATTTTTTTATTTTTTTTGCAGCAGGATCGAGATTTTAGATTAGAAATATTTAAGCCTATTAATTAGTATTAGAGAAATTTAACTTACCCAGTCCCTAGAAATGTCTTTTCGTACCAATCTTTTATAAATATATACGGTAAAATAATAATTTTGTAAAATACTTAATAAAAAAAATATAAAAAATATAAAATTTTATCTTCAAACACATTTTAATATATAAATCATGTTGTATAGTTTGAATCGACTGTTTAAACTTTTGAATCATAAAATCAAATTATTATAAAATATTGTAAGTGGATCTCTCTTCATATATATATTTGTGTGTTTGTGTTATTGTTAGGGTTTTCTCATGTTTGAATCTTCTTCTCTTTCTTTTTGGTTGAAATCCTGTAGGCAATTGCATTGATTCAACGATATACAAGATAGCTATTACATATGTTTCTTTTGATTAAAATAAAAATATGAAAACCTATACATTGAGCTACTTGTAAAATTATCTAATTTGCTATGTCAAAAAATAACAAATACGTGAGGCCAGAGAATGCAAATTAATGAATTCGTGCCCAATTAGCAAGTAGGTGGGCATTTTGATTTTTTTCTCTGAGAATGTAGACATAGCACTAATTTATGGAGTTGTATGGTTGGCAGAGTATGCCGTATCGAGCCCTATATTACATGATACTGTTGACTTTTCATTCCATTCAATGATCGAGGGAGAAAAAAAATTAAAAAAATGTTGTTTACTGCATCAATCATTTGGCAATGCAATATCAAACCCTTTACTCAATTTCTATATGTTCATTTGAAAAAGTGATATTTTACTTACTACCACTATGGTCATAAGCATGGTTTCAGAAATCGGCCGATTCCGAGTCAACTCGGCCGATTCAACTTGGAATCGGACCTGACCGAGCCGAGTTTTACCCGATTCTCACGCTTGTGCGAGTTTCTCGGAAAAACTCGGATGAACAGTGCCGAGTCAGCCGAGTTTTCCGATTTTTCCCGCCGAGTCAGCTGAGTTTTGTCCGATTCTCAGTAACCTGTGCAAGCTTTGTCCGATTCTCGTAGGCTGAGTTGTGCTGAGGAGAAGAGAAGAGGTCGACCGGCTGAGAAGAGAAGAGAAGAGATCGGCCGGTTGTGTCGTGCAGGGAAACAAGCTGAGTCGCGCAGAGGTCAGTGCTGAGGAGAAGAGAAATCTCCATTGTCGTGCAGAGGTTAGTGCTGAGCTGAGTCGGAAGGGACGAGAGACTCGCGATGGGGGAATTGGTTTTTGAGTTGGAAGTGAAGACAGAAATGAAGACAGAAAGAGAGAGGGGTTTTATTCAACTTGGCCCCTGGATGGCGGAGAAATTGCAACAAAAGAGATGGATGAAAGACAGGGACCTTTTTGCTTAGGGAACGGAGCTTTTTATTTTTGAGTAGTTAGGTTGTAGTGACTGCTTAATTTAGGGACTTACATGTCCGCAATTAATCTAGACTTTTATTTTCAATTACTGCTTTTTAAGTATTGTAATTTTTTTATCATGTAAACCCTCTATTACTAAAATCAAAGCACCTACGGGTTTTTTTTTCTTATTTTTTGGCTACAAAATAAGGCGCGCGCTTCTGCCAAAAATACCCGAGTTACCGATCCGATTCTTCCGATTCCGACCGATTCAACCGATTCTAACTCGGTGGCCAAAAATCCGATTCCGATTCCGATTCCGATTCCGATTCCGATTTCCGGAACCATGGTCATAAGACCCACGTTGGAATTTATATGTATATTTGAATTTCTATATGTTTCATGATGTCTTTGTAAAGTCAGCATTCTCATATAAATGAATAGTGTAAAACAAATATAGCTAATTACTCTTTTAACGTACAAGTTACAACCAAGCAAAGTAAGATACTGGTACAGATGATCAGTTACACCAAGGAATGTTGCATGCTGTTAAAATTTGTAATCCTTAATATTACCATATATACCTTTACTTGTTTGTTCTTTCTTTAAAATAATGCCAATGTATAGCTTGTGTTCTACAAAATTGAACAATAAATTTGAAAGTATGTAAAAAAAAAAAAGATGGTAATGTATCAAAATGCTTCAGAGTCTCAAATCTTACTGCACTAGACCACTAGTTGCTGCCAACAACAAAGCATCAACAAAGGCTCAATTGATTCTCAATTATCCATTGATAAACAATCATGCAATTATTTCTAGTGCAGTAAGATTTGAGAATCAATGGATTAATATAGATAGAAATAATTGCATGACTATAAAAAAGAAATACAACAGACAGAGAAGGCCTATTTCTAGTGCAGTAAGATTTTGGGCCTATTCCAGCCCATTGAGAAGGCCTATTTCCCCTTTTTTCCTCATCCACAGTTCCATTCAACTCCTATCGAACTAGTCCGATTTTTTTTTTTTCACAAATGTTGTGACCTTAGACTATCTATGGTCAAATACCAAGTCGGCCTTTGCAGAGAAATATCCCTGTGATATTATAAAAAAAAATAAAAAATAAAAATATGGAAATGATATAGCCGGGATATGGCTATTAAAATTGAAATATTTATATATATCACAATCAGCTAGATGTCTTGCAAATTCAAAGGATGTGTGTGGTGTGCAAGTTTAGAAAATAGCCTTAATTAGCTCTACAAAGCATGCTATGGTTAATTGTGATTCATCAAGATAATGACATTTTTTTAAGTTTGAATAATTATATTTGAGAAATTAAAATTATGCATTTTATACTAGAATGGGATAATGTTAAATACTAGTAATAATTCAATCATGGTTTATGTGAGCCACCATATTTTTATGACATTAATAAATAAATTAAATGATTGTCATATATAGGATATAAATTTGTAAAAATAGAATGAAGGATGACATGAATTTCTAAAAATTTACAATCTGCTATGTCATGCATTTGATTTATTTATTTTTTAATGCAATATTAAAAGTTGATCTTAACACATTCTTTTGTTCTCATCATCATCTTGAAAGTGAAATTTAATAGGAAATAAAATGCGTTACGTATGAATGGGAATTATTCTCCTTTTCTTTCTATGATTAGATGGAATCTATGCAATGTTATATTGTCCACAAGCGTTCTGAAATTGCTCATAGTTACCAATTTTAGTATTTTTTTTTTGGTCAACAAAGAAGGAAAAGCAATGTTATCAAAACCGGACTGGACGTTGACCCGGTAAAGCTCCGGTTTGATAGTTCACTGGTCGGACCAATGGTTCAATCGGTTTGATTGCTGATTTTTTAAATACTTACATATTTATTTATAAGATATAATTATTATTATAAATAATTATGTTTTATGTAATAAAATTTCCAATATACATATTAACAATGTATTAAATTTATATATTAGAAATAATAATTTTTTATTACAAAATAATATATCTATTGTAGATCAAATATAGAACTTATTGTTAGAATTAGTAAAATAATTAAATATAATATTATGAAATATTTTTTTCATTGAAGAAATTTTAATAGGCCCTCCGGATTCACCATACGGTCAGCTTCCTCCTGTGTTGTGTCCCTAAGCGCTCGGATATGCTCCTCAGAGGCCTCATTAAGTGCTCCCTACCATTGCGGACTAAATACGCTCTCGATTCAGTCTCGTGGGAAACCAAATCCTCTGCCCTCCAGGGGGCAGGAAATTCCTGTCCCCAGAGTCTCTGTGGGGTGGGACCGGTTACTGTTAAAGGGTTTAACTATTGTTACTGTTTTTAAATGGGCCCCATCCGTAGAGACTCTGGGGGCAGAAAATTCCTGTCCCCCGAGAGGGCAGAGGATTCAGTCTCGTCTCATGGCACCTATATATATGTAGCATATATATCCAGACATGCAATTATAATTTAGTGAGGCTATATATGATATAATGCATAGCGCATAATGGTCCATACTATGAATTAATATTTTCATTTTCAATGTTCAAACAATTAATGTTAACCATTCAATATGATATATCATATAAAAATTTATTTGTCGATTAAATTTTACATTTTGTAGAATTTCATTATTAATATTTTATAGGTAGAAAATTACTTGATCTAAGAGAAAATTCTTACACCATTCAAAAGTAGTTATTTTTTATCTATCTAAAAACGTAGTTCAAAATCTAAAATATATATATATATATAATTTAGTGTGTTAGTATATTTTTATGAACGGTTATAATCAACTATTTGATCATTGTAAACAAAAATATTTATATTTATATAGTATGAATCAATATGCGTCATGTATAGTAACATATATAGCTTCACTCATTGTATTTTATATACATTGTAGTTTACCAAGCAAAACGAATAGAACAACATAAAACATGAATACGTACATTCAAAGCAGCATGAACGACCTCCTCATTAAAGCTCCTATAAACCGGTTCGGGGTTTTACGATCCAGATGCATAAAATTAATGCTGTGACATAACTTCAATTCAGAATCGGTTATTAAATAATGTACAGCACAAATTTAGATGTTTTGGAAGACCTTTCAGACGAACAGGTTTCAGAAGTTCATATTTTGAGAAGTTTCAGGAGTTTTGGTGCTTATCCTGTTTTTGTTGATGTTTTGGTCTTGTTATTGTTGAACTATTAACATGCTTTGTAGTTCATAGGTATTTTGCTAAAATACCTATGCTTATCTTCTATTTTATTTTGTATAATGGTACCACAATGTTGGTCCTGGTCTCTCATAAACATTGTAGGAATCGTTTTTATTAATATAGAAATCGGTGGGTTTTTCCACTGTTATAAAAAAAATTAAAAAATTTGACAGCACAAGCAATGTGTGAAAAGAAATGAGTGCAGTTACGATATTGTCATGTTAAGCAACTTGAATTGATTGTTTAGGCTTTCAAAATAAAGATAAAAATGTGAAATATGATTGGGAAAGAAATATAATAGGATTTCGATTGACTATGTTAGCAAGTGTCAGTAAATTATTACTAAATCCTAATTTTTTGATAGCTAATAACAGTATCCGCACTACAGTGCTTGCACTATACCCGTAGGGGACCATTGGAAATTAAATGTAGAAAAAAAACTCTCTCTGAGGACCATAGAAACTCCGCAATTCGAATATTTTTTCTGAAGTATTAATACATATGACCAGAAGTATTTATACCCATGCACATAAGTATTTATACTCATGAGGTGAATAATCATTTATTGTGCCACTACTGTAGCACGAAAATAACAGTATATGTAGTACAGTACCCGCACTGTACCTGCGGGAGGGGGGAGTATCAAAAATTAAATGCATAAAGATAATTTTTTGCTGGTATTGCAAAAACTCTACAATTTAATTTTTTTCTAAAGTATTAATACCTACTTAATTTCCTCTTTCAAATTAGATCTACGATGATGTAATTTCAGGTTTATTGTTACTAGTATTCATATCTTGTCATGGAAGTATTTATAATTATACTTGCAAATATTTTTCATATGACACTGAAAGTATATATTAATATCTAAGTATATATTGAAAATATTTATATCTATGCACTAAAGTATTTATACCTATAAAGTCAACTATTATTGTTCAAGGAAGTTTGACAGAAGTACGATTGGGGAACTGAGAAATGGATGATCATAACAAGTTACGCATTAAAGTATTAATTAATATCTTATTTTTCAAATGTTAATATCTTGTCTTCTAAGTATTTATATCTATATAGGTATAAATATCTAAGTATTTTTTACATATGACACTGAAAGTATTAATATTTAAGTAATTGAAAGTATTTATACTTATGAGTTCTACTATTTTTATTAAAGAAAGGTTGACGCGGGGACAATGGGAAAATTGAAAAATGGATGGTCACAACAAGTTAAGCATCAAATTATTAATATCTTAATTTTAAAGTGTTAATATCTTATCTTTCAAATATTTATATCTACAATGGTTGACATGAGTATTTATATTTATGAAGGTTGACACGGGGATGAGTGCGGGAACTGTGAAAGGGAGATCATAGATGAAGAGCGCTGCTGGGTTTTTAGAATAATATTTAGGAGGAATATATATATATTTTTAGAATAATAATTAGCGAGGACCATAATACATCATTCTTCTAGGTACAGTGCGAGTACTGTAGCGCGGATACTGAAATAATTATTCTTATAGTTTATCTTTGGACTTATGTGTGCCTCTATCATGTTAAGCGATTAGAATAAAATATGAAGTACGATGCAGACATGATCATTTAAATTTTGTGTATACATGATCATTAAATTTTACGCTGTTTTTCAAAATTCCTAAACTTAATTTATTCAACTGGACCATTTATTGAATGACACGCCGCTAGCAGAACTAAAAACCATATATATTGGCACGTGCAAAACTTGACTTGATAGTGGCCTTGTCACATTTTTTTTAATCCTGAAGCAAGGCGAGTAAACTTTACACTAAAATTATCAAACAAAAAAATAAAATAGAAAAAATAAAATAAAATAATGGTTAAATAAGCTAAATTACTTATTCAGTCCGATTAACTTCCATTCATATAAGATATAGAAATTTATTTTCTAATATTGTATTCCTTCAGTTAAATTAATTTCATTCGTAACCTCAACTGTTAAATTAAATGTAAAATTAAAAAATAGATGTAGTAGTTTAATCCTTTTCAAAATTTAAGTATCAATCAAATATAATAACCAAGTCAATTAGATACCAAAGTTACCCCTTACTGATTTCTTAGGCTCTATATAAGAACTCCAGATCAATATTGCACGAAATGAAGATAGCAAAACCCCATAGCAGCTTAGATACAATATAAGCCTAAAAATCAAACATGAAGATCACCATAGAAAGTTCTAAGCTTGTGAAGCCAGCCTACAATAATGGCAATGCACCTAGCACAAACCATCATTTCCGTTTGAGCGTTTTTGACAAGATTACCTATAACATACACGTTGCTTGCATCTATGCCTTCAATCCTCCAACCCAAATTTCTAACATTGCTATTGAGGAAGGGCTCTCTAAGGTCTTTGTTGTTCTAGCAATATTTGTTGTCTATTTTACAACACACTTAAATTAACATCTATAAGACTAGACTTGTACATGTAATGAGAAAGTTACAATTACAAAATAGTTAACACAGATAAGTTAAGAACTATTTGTAATGTGTGTCGCATTCCAGTTTTTGTCAGATGCCGGTCATGACTCATGACATAGAAAATTCTGATTCTTTGAAATTTTTTTTTACTTATCTAAAAATAAATAATTCTAAGGGTTTCTGGTCCCTAGAGCTGTTTGGCACAGGGGATTACGTAATATGAAGCGTTCACTCACTTTCTTTAATTTTTTTAATCACTTAATCATTCCGAACATCGATTCCTTAATATGGATTTAAAATTCCTCCTTTAACCACTTTTTGCCTGAAATCTTAATCCTTATCTCGACCTTAAGGAATGTCTACCTCTAAATTAACCCTCCTTAGCATCTATTTACGGATTAAGACAATCAAAAATTAGTTTATGAGTACAGATTAAGATTTATTATTGAACAGCTAAAGATGTAGCACACTTGATCGTTTATATAATGGTGTGTTCTTACTAGTAGTGCAAACGGATCAGATACTATACACTATTATCTAGATTGTATTTAGATTTTTTGCAGATTTGGATATTTGGATACTAGTAGTTTGCAGATATATATGATTTTTACGAATACGGTTACAGTTTTGAAAGTGAATACCGATACAAATATAAATAATTATCCATATCTGTAATTTTAAAAATAACTTAGGATATCCATTTGTTCGCATATAGATACAAATAATTATTTGTATTTATATATTTTAATTGTTTGTTTAGAAGGGAATTTTTTTTTTGGTGGTATCTTTTGATTAAAAATATAATTATGTTAGTGACACTAGTGGAAAAATATGAATCAGGATCGGCCTATCTGAATCGGTTATATGAAACAACCGATACTAATATCTATCTGAATCGGTTTTCTGAACAAAACCGATCCTAAAAACTAGTTAGATCGGGTTTTTTAGTCAACCGATCCTAATTTGTGAACTATCAGGATCAGTTTTTTATAAAACCAATGCTGATACAATTTTTTTTTTCAAAGTTGGTTCTGCCAAAAAAAAAAAATCAGGGTCGGTTTTTTATTAAAAACCGACCCTGATTTTTTTTTTTTTTTTGCAGAACCAACTTTGAAAAAAAATTGTATCAGGATCGGTTTTATTGCTAAAAACCAATCCTGATAGTATCTGGATCGGTTTTTAGCAATAAAACTGATCCAGATAGTTTTTTTCTTTTATTTGGAAAATCTTTTCATATGGTTATGTTTAAATAAATATAAAAAATTACATATTAGAAATATAAGTTAATTATTTAATAGAAATTTTATTTAATTTTCAAATTCTACTTAAATAATATTAATGCAATTTTGATGAAAATTAATGTAATTTATATTATTAAAATTTATGTGATCATGGTAGAGTTGATTTTTGCCGAACCAACTTTAGAAAAAAAATAGTATCAAGATCGGTTTTTTATAAGAAACCGATCCTAAAAGTATCAGGATCAGTTTTTTATAAAAAACCCGATCCTAATACTTTATATGAGAAACATCACTGAACCCCACTCATATTGATGGTCTATCAACCATCAAACAGCTACCATTTATTTTCTTTTCTATTTGGTAATGCATGTAGACGGATAAATATTAAGAAAAATGTGAAAAATATAAAAATTATTTATTTGTTTTTGTATGGCCAAATCAACTCTACCATGATCAATTTTGTACAATTTTATTATTATTAATGGCATCAAATTGTTAAATGGAATGCAGACCATTCATTTCTGCATGATCATCCAACGGTGGGTCTGTAATTAAATGACATGTAATAATTTTTAAAATGATCAAGATATAACATAGAACATTCATAACGTAAAAGTGCCGAAGGCCCGACAACTGTAAGTCTTGATCCAACGTAAACTATTTATGGCCGTGCGATGTTGCTATATTGTTTTGCTTTGATGAACTAGTAAATGAATTCCGAATTGTATCAAATTTTATAATGGTGAAATTAATGTGACATTCTTTCATTTTAACGGTTCCGATCGATCAAATGCTAATGTTCGTATTCGTTCCTTCACAACCCCACACAACAAGGGTTCAAGTCCTATGTATATTATTATATAGCACAAGTCATTGATGCATCATGCATGATTGTATAAAAAAATTCAATAGTCAAAATGACTTCAAAATGAAATATCAATGTCAAATAATTAATTATATTATCACATAAATTTTAATAATATAAATTACATTAATTTTCATCAAAATTACATTAATGAAATATCAATGTCAAATAGTACCTATCTGCTGTTTAATATTATTTAAGTAGAATTTGAAAATTAAATAAAAAAATTATTAAATAATTAACTTATATTTCTAATATGTAATTTTTTATATTTATTTAAACATAACCATTTGAAAATATTTTCCAAATAAAAGAAAAAAAACTATCTGGATCGGTTTTATTGCTAAAAACCGATCCAGATACTATCAGGATCGATTTTTAGCAATAAAACCGATCCTGATACAATTTGTTTTTTTTCAAAGTTGGTTCTGCAAAAAAAAAAAAAAATCAGGGTCGGTTTTTAATTAAAAACCGATCCTAATAGCATTAGGATCAGGTTTTTATTAAAAACCGACCCTGATTTTTTTTTTTTTTTGCAGAACCAATTTTGAAAGAAAAAAATTGTATTAGGATCGGTTTTTTATAATAAAAAACTAATCCTGATACTTTTTTTTTCAAAAAAATTAGTATTAGGATCGGGTTTTTTATAAAAACCGATCCTGATACTATTAGGATCGGTTCTTTATAAACAACCGATCCTAATGATAACTTCCTATATAACCAGCTTAGCTAGGGTTCTTCTTATTTTCATTTCGCGCCTCTCATTTTCAATTTAGCGTCTCTCTCTCTGTCTCTGTCTCTCCCTCTCCTCCGTGTCTCTCTCTCTCTTTCTCTCCATCTCTTCCTCTCAAATCCGAGCTTCTCGCACCTCTGGCTCAATTGTGCCAGTTTTTATTTTTTTTTATTGTTTCAAAAATTAATTAATGGTGTTTGTATATTGTTTTACAGTTTTGAGGACATCTCTCTCAAGTTACTTAATCATCCGGCCAATCAACTATCATGGTATTAGCTTTATCTAATTTTCTCATTATTATACTTTTAAAACACATTTTTTTTGTATTTTTTATTGGAAAATGTTTTTCCATCTAATTGTTACCTTTGTTTTTGTTTTTAGGGTCTTTTTTAATCTCAAGTGATGTGATTACAAAAGAGGTAATTATTGATTTTTTTATTGTTGTGCTTTACATTAATTGCATAAATGTGTGTTAATTGAAGAAATAGCCGAATTAGTCACTTGTATGTTTGTTAATTAATTTTTTTTTGGATTTAAATTTCTTGTTATAATATGTAATGCTTCACAAAACTTTGTATGAAGTACATGAATTTTTTTGTAATAGTTTAAGATGTCTATGACAACTAATTTAGAATGTGTATATGATATTTAATTGATTATTGCTTCTTACTGTGCAAAAAAAAAAAATTTTAGGATGCTGGCCAGCAAAATATATATGGAAGCTGGTCAAATAAATAAAAATATTTTTTTTAGCTTCAATAAAACATCAGGACCGGTTTTTATTCAAAAACCGATCTAGATATGTAATTTTTTTAAAAAAATCAAAAATACTATCAAGATCGGTTTTTATATAAAAACCGATCTTGATATGTAATTTTTAATTAAAAAAAATTGGAAAAAAAATATCAAGATCGGTTTTTATATAAAAACTAATCTTGATAGTACGTATCTAGATCGGCTCTTAGTCAAAAACCGATATAGATAACAACTATTAAGATCGGGTTTGTTAAAAAACCGATCCTAATAGTTTCTATTTGGATCGGTTCTTTAAAAAATATAAAACCGATCCTAATAGTATCAGTATCGCCTTCAACAGAATCGGTTGGATTCCGATACTGATATGTGTATATAACCGATCCTGATTCCATATTTTCCACTAGTGTGTTTAGTTTTTATTAACGAGATATATTTTTTGTAATGACTTAATAATTTACATGACAAAAATTATTTTGTTGACCATAATTATTGAATATCCGAATTGAATAATACATATGTTTTGTTACAATATTTAAATTACGTATTAAAATTATATATGCATATCCGGATATGATATTATAGTTATATATGTATATCCGTATTCATATTATTTGATCAATATCTGTATTCAATTATAATATATGATCTGTATTTATATTCAAAAACAAAAATAAGTATGGATATAATTTTACCAATATCCGATATGGATATGAATTGCTTGACAATGGTTTTATCCAATGTTCTAAATAGTGGCACTATAGTATTTTTGGACCCTAAACAGTAAGCTATGACATCAAAACGTGCTATTTGAGCTACGGACGCTATAGCGGTAATAGCGGTCTGCTATAGCGCATAGTGTGTAGGGCAAATACTACGTGTTATGCAACATGAACTGTTTTTTCTTTTCTTTTCTTTTCAATTTATATGAGCTTTAAATAAAGGCTCATATTTGATTTTAACCGTGATTTTCTTTTTGCAATTGTCATATTAAGCTTTATATTGACCTATTAATTATTAAATGAGAGATCCATCAAACGAAATCAAATAAGAAAGCTACAACACACTATGCAACATGAGCTATTTTTTTTTCTTTTCAATTTATATGGGCTTTAAATAAAGGCTCAGATTAAATATATTAAGATATTTCATGAAGTAACAAAATGATTCTTATTATATGGTAGTTTGAATATTTTGAATCGATTAAGATAGTTAATTATGTCATGATATCTAGATTATTTGAAATTTAAATAGAAAAAGATAGATTATGCCATGATACTAAATATATTTTGAATAGAAAAAGATCAATTGTTTATTATATTAGTATTATTATGGATATTTTGAGTTGCAATTTCGACGTTGTATTGGTTCAATATGAATATTCTAAATTTTTAATCAATTTGATTTATTTATTATTCTATGAGACATAAATAATGTTGATATTTAATACAAATATATGATATATTTTTTATAAAAATAAAAAAATGCTATGTAGCATAGCTTTCGCTATAGATGCTATGTAGTATAGAGTTTGCTATAACGACGCTATTTGCTATAGCTTTTTTTTAGACTTTCCAGCGCGATAAACGTTAATTCAAACCTTGATTTTACCAATAATATTGATATGGATATGATTTGCACCCTGAGTTCTGACTTTCTTATTTGTTTAATTATTTTATTCTGACAGTACCAGTAGTGGTTGCAAGATATAAATCTCAAGGGAATAACAAGCTATATATCTTCATTTTAATTCTAACACATAGCACATGTTTAGATCCCGGTCAAGTGCAAAAGTTGCAACTTGGGTCATATTAAACTGACTGTTTGAAATTGTGTTATTCGTACAATAATCATTTTCGTCTATTTGACTAATTTGCAAAAACATATAATTATTGAATTTTATGATTTCTTCTATTTTAAGATTATGTAGGTTCAAGAAGAGTTGGAATTGCAATGTAATATCCTTGGACAGAAGAAATCATGAAGACCTTTATCAAGAATATAAATTGTAAAATCAAAAGCTCGGTAAAGTAAGTTTGAGACTATTTTTACAGAGGGAAAACGTTGGTAACGTTTATAAAATGTTATAACGTTTTAAACCTGTCAAAAACGCTAAAGAAAGATTGATCAAACTCAGAAAATAACGTAAAACATTATAAGTTTTCATAAAACGTTGTAACGTTTCAGGATTGGTAAATATGATAAAATATAGGCTTACTGAACGATCTAAAACGTTATAACGTTTTATGATTGTCTGAATCAATGTTAAAGTCAAATATAAAACGTTGTAACGTTTTAATTAAATCTGAGCTTCAAACAATTCCTATTTTTGATCAAGATTTTACAGAACAAAACGTTATGTAACATTTATAAAACATTGTAACGTTTTTAAATGCTTTTGCTGAGCTGTCAAAAAATTAAAACCCTAAATCGCAATTTGAACTAAAACGTTGTAACGTTTTAATTCAAACAGCTCATTTTTGAGCTGACACTATAAATAGAGTGATGGGATCTCTTCTTCATATCTCAGCCGACCCTAATCATTTTAAAAGCGATTTTCTGAGAGTTGAGCCTACTCCATTGTTGTGAGAGCTTAAAACTTCAAAATCCCTCAAGCAACCTCAAACCTACTTCACTAATCTTGATCTAGATTAGGTTAGAGTGATCTATTAAGTGTTTCTATTGTGTTCTAGACAATCGAGACCTTGTTCTCATCTCTTTGAGTTGGCCGTTTGACTTTCCGCTTGGTGTGTAAGGGCTCAACGGTTCACAAGTTGTAATCCTTTCGTATTGGGTAATAGAAAGGCGCACCACTCAAGGTTGCGAAGCCCCGGAGACGTAGGCCTTTGTTTTGCCAAACTCCGTTAACATCCCGCGTGTCAAATTTCTCTAAACTCATCTATTTACTTTCAATTGCAATTTAATTTCAGTTTTTGTTCAATTAGAGGTGCATTAAGTATAACAAAGTGGTATCAGAGCAAGTTACTCAAATTAAGGCACACTTAATTGGAGTTAGATCAACTTGACAAATGACACCCTATAGATCTGTGAAGGAACCCCTAATTTTTGGTACTACAACCAAAAATTTCATGCATTGGAAGAAAACCATGATTAACTACTTGAACATTCTTGAGGTATGAAATGTGGTTGAAAAAGGTTACACACCAACATTTACTTCCATTGCCACCAATGGTGAAACCGAAAGCTAAGGTTGAAACTCCCGATTCCAAACAAACCAAGAAAAAAAATGATCTTGCAACCAATGCCATATATAACTTGGTTAGTGAATCGGTAGCCTCACTCTTTAGTAGTGCTTCATGTGCAAAAGAAATGTGGAATGCTCTTGTAAACCGGTATGAAGGAAATACCCAAATCAAACGAACCAAAATAACCGGTATAGAGGCAAAATTTGAAACCTTTAAGGTTGAAGATGGTGAAAGCATTGAGGATATGTATAATAGACTTATGCATATCCAAAATGAATTTATTGAATTGGGAGAACAACTTTCTAACAATAAAATTGTAGGAAAGCTATTGAGGGTGATGCTTATGAGGGATAGATGGTCCGGATTGGTGAGTGCTCTAGAGGCAATCCAAGGCACGCATGACACATTCACACCGGATGACCTCTATGCACATTTTAGGAGCTTTGAAGAAAAACTTCGACAATCCGGTGATTTGAAGCAAAGCTCAAAATCCAAAACCGTAGCTTTCTCGGCACAAAACCGTAACTTCCTAGCTCCTCAAACACTCATCTCTCAAATGATCAATTTATCAACAAAATTGATCATGAAACATTCAAGGATGCCCTTCTCTTATCAAAGATGTTTCAAGGGATGCTTGATTTTGAAAGAAAATATAACAAGGAACGAGAAGAGAAGAGCAAGAGGGTAGTATGTTTTGCATGCCATAGAGAGGGACATACTATCCAAACATGTTTCAAACTATTCCCACAATTGAAGAACACTGATGGTGAGAAACAACAAGACCGAAAACCAAGGCAAAAGTATGACGGATACAAAAAGAAGAAAGCCAAAGCTATGCAAGCCTTGTTTTCGGATAGCAAGACGGATAAATCCGATATGGAATCGGAAAATGAAGAGGAGATCAACCTTGCATTGATGGCAAGTGTGGATGAAGGTCTCTTGAAGATTGACATGGACTCAATTATAGCAAGCAAGAACATCACCGATGAGACAACCATCAACTTTCTCATGGAGCTTGCTAAATCAAGGAATGCCAAGGAGGGAGATGATGAAGTCAAAACCTCAATAAATTTCACAAATGAGGTACATTCAACTCTTAGTCTTGATGGTTATGAGACCGAACAAGAATTTGTAAATGAAGGTGGTGAAGAATCTAGTGGAGAAATTGATATTGAAAATTGTATACTTACAAATGAGACCAACCATGATTGTGTACCAATCGGTTAGAAATCAATGATACAAGCACTTTCACAAATAAAACCCTAATGCACGATGCTAATGAATCTAGGTTGCGATCTCTCATTGATGATTCAAATAGAACCTTGGTTGAAAATGAAGGTATTATTCAAAAATTAATTGCTAAAAATGACATGTTAGAACTTGAAAATAAAAAATTAAAAGCATCGCACTTAGGTGAAATAGGCATTTTAAAAGTTAAGGTTCAAACCTTGGAGACCGAAATTCGGGCTTTGAGATCTCCTAGTGAATTATCAAAAGTCACTAGTCTAGATCCCTACTATGTGAGCAAGTTGATACATGATCAATCCTATTATAAAAATGATAGAGTTGGTCTTGGATTTGAGAAGGGTAAATCCTCACTTAAATCAAATCACATGCAATGCCCTAAAGGAAAAGGGGAACATTCTCAAACTTCAAGCATTCCAAATGCCAAACTTAAGTTTAATTGTGAACAATATTCAACTTATCAATTTTTTACTAAAAAGGGTTTAACTCCCTTGAACAAGGAAGCATCAAAATTGAAGTCTTCGCATGTCTCAAATGTTAAACAAAATGAAAAATCACCAAATTATGCATTTAGGTACAAGCACAATAAAAGAAATGTTAAAAACAAAAAGGCTTTTAAAAATAGTGATAGGAACACTTTTAATCCAAAGGAATCAAACAAAACTTATTTCAAAGGACCCGATGGATGGTTTTATGAATTCAAAAACAAGATTGCTTTACAAAATCAAACTCAAAGAAATGGTTTAGCTAGAGATGTTCCCCAACATCATAATAGATTTGATTCAAATAAAACCAAGGGTGTTGCATTTAAAGTTGCAAATAGGTCACATGGTAATCATAAGAGTGGTATGCATGAAGTGAAATATCAATCCATTCTCAAACAAGGTTCTACTACTCAAAAGCAATCAACTACAATGTGCAACTATTGTTGCAAACTTGGCCACACTTCCTTAGAATGTAGATTTAGGAATGTAAACAACAAACATAATGTTGTTTGGGTTCCTAAAGCTATACTAGCTTAAGTTCACACTTAATCTCCCCTAAAAGTATTATAATTGCCAAACATAAAGGGGGAGATTAAAGACAAGGTATATGTTAGTTACTAACTCAATAATAACTAATATATACTTTGTAGGTGTGTTTGATTTCATCTCAAAAGGAAAGTGCTTGGATCATTGATAGTGGATGCTCACACCATATGACCGGTGACAAATCTAATTTTAAATTCTTAGAACCATATGATGGAGGTACGGTTACCTTTGGCAATAATCAAAGAAAGAGCTCTATTATTGGTATAGGCTCAATTGGTAACCAACACTTGACCATATCTAATGTATATCTTGTTGATGGATTAGATTATAACTTACTTAGTGTAAGTAAGCTATGTGACTCGGGATACTATGCTAAATTTGATATTAATGCTTGTCACATAGTTAGGTCTTCGGATGATGCTTTGATATATTCGGGTAAAAGAAAGAAAAATGTATATTACTTGTATTTTACCCATTTTGACTCCTGGTGAAACATGTCTAAGTGCCACATCTAATGGATCATGGTTATGGCATCGTAGATTAGGTCATGTTTCAATTGATACCATTAGGAAATTAGTGAAATTAGATCTTGTACGAGGTTTACCAACACATAAACTAGAACTTGAAGGACTATGTGAGGCATGTGTTCAAGGTAAACAAACTAAAAGTAGCTTTAAATCCAAGGACATGGTTTCAACCGATCAACCTTTGCAATTGTTACATATGGACTTATTTGGACCAATTAGTGTACCAAGTTTAGCCAAAAAGAGATATGCATATGTAATTGTGGATGACTATAGTCGCTTTACTTGGGTTTTGTTCCTACAACACAAGGACGAAGCAATTAGCAATTTCATCGAATTTTGCAAACGTGTTGAAAAAGAAAAGGGATCAAAAATCATTAGGATTAGAAGTGACCATGGGGGGGAATTTGAAAATGCAAAATTTGATCAATTTTGTTCTAAAAAGGGATACAAACATGAGTATTCAGGCTCCTCGCACGCCTCAACAAAATGGGGTAGTTGAGAGGAAGAACCGAACCTTAGTTGAGCTTGCCCGAACCATGCTAAACGAATACTCCTTACCTAAACATTTGTGGGCCGAGGCGGTAAATACGGCATGCTACGTTGTAAATCGCGTAAGCATAAGGACCATATTGAATAAAACACCATATGAGCTATGGAAAGGGTATAAGCCAAAGATATCTCATTTTAGGGTATTTGGTTCTAAATGTTTTGTTCTTGATGAATCTCCCAAAGTAACAAAATTTGATTCTAAATCTATTGAGGGAATGTTTGTAGGGTATTCAAATTCAAGTAAAGCCTATAGAATTTACATTCCATCTCAAAGAATTGTAATTGAATCCGTGCATGTTAAGTTTGATGAAAATGCTAACCAAAAGATTGAGAAAGGTATTGAGATTGTAGGTGTTGAAGTGCCAATTCTTGATCAAGATGAAGTTGAGATGAGATCCGACACGATTGAGACTCAACCCGAAGTAGAAGCAACAAATGTTGAAACGGATCAAAGAATTGAGGAAGCAACAAACAATGAGATGGATCCAATAGTTGATGGAATGCAAATCGAAGAGATACAACATCCACGAATTGAGTACCAAATTCCTCAAGACCTAAGGGAAGTATCCTCTCATCCTCTTTCAAATGTAATTGGTGATCCTAGGGAAAGGGTTAAAACAAGATCCGAATTGAATCAAATGATTGGTCATTGTGCATTTGTATCTCATATCGAACCCAAAAATTTCAAAGATGCAAATGTAGACCCTAATTGGATTTGTGCCATGCAAGAAGAACTTGCTCAATTTGAAAGGAACAAAGTTTGGGAACTTGTACCAAAACCAAATGATAGAATGATTATCGGAACCAAATGGGTCTTTAGAAATAAAAAGGATGAAGATGGAAATGTAATTCGCAACAAAGCTAGGTTGGTAGCTCAAGGGTACAAACAACAAGAGGGTATTGACTTTGAAGAAACCTTTGCACCCGTAGCTCGTCTTGAATCCATTAGAATGCTTTTAGCATATGCAAACAAGAATTTCAAATTATTTCAAATGGATGTTAAAAGTGCCTTCTTGAATTGATTCATAGATGAGGAGGTGTATGTTAATCAACCTCAAGGCTTTGTTGATTCAACATTTCCTAATCATGTGTATAGACTCACCAAAGCACTCTATGGACTCAAACAAGCCCCTAGAGCATGGTACAGTAGATTAAGTTCCTTTCTAATTGACAATGAATTCATTAGAGGCGAAAATGATACAACTCTATTCACTAAGAAAAGAGATGGATCACTTTTGGTGGTGCAAATTTATGTAGATAATATAATTTTTGGTTCACCTAATGCAGCACTTGCCGAGAAATTTTCTTCTCTTATGAGTAGTGAATTCGAGATGAGCATGATGGGTGAATTGAATTTCTTCTTGGGACTCCAAATCAAGCAACTCATGGATGGCACCTTTGTGAGTCAAATCAAGTATGCGAAGGAGTTGATCAAGAAGTTTAGAATGACCGAAAGCAATACAAGCAAAACTCCAATGGCTACGAATGCTAATCTTGACTTGGATCCAAATGGCACATCGGTGGACATCACTCAATACCGAGCTATGATAGGTAGCCTACTCTATTTAACCGCTAGTAGACCCGATATAATGTTTGCGGTTTGTCTATGTGCTAGGTATCAAGCAAATCCCAAAGAATTGCACTTGAAAGCCGTTAAAAGAATTCTTCAGTATGTAAAGGATAGTTTAAATTTGGGATTATGGTATGGCAAACAATCGGATTTAAACTTGATAGGATATGCCGATGCCGATTTTGCCGGGGACCGTATGGATAGAAAAAGCACAAGTGGTACATGCCAATTTCTTGGTGGTTCACTTGTATCTTGGTCGAGTCGCAAACAAACCTCGGTTGCTCTTTCCACAACGGAAGCCGAGTATGTAGCAGCCGGTAGTTGTTGCAGACAAATTCTTTGGATGATCCAATCCCTAAATGATTATGAAATTCGCTTCCGCAACGTACCAATTATGTGTGACAATACTAGTGCCATTATGATATCCAAAAATCTGGTCCTTCATTCTAGAACCAAGCACATAGAAATAAGACATCATTTTATTAGGGATCACATTGAAAAAGGTGAAATAGAACTCATACATATTGACACCAAAGAACAAATTGCCGATATATTTACAAAACCCTTGAATACTCAACAACACAATGAATTAAGATTTAAATTAGGCATGCTTGAACTGAGAGATTAAGGCATATCAAAACTTTGTTTTAAAATAATTCATACAAGTCGAAATAGTTCAATTTATGTTAAACTTTACAGTACAAAACGTTGTGTAACGTTTTATAAACGTTGTAACGATTCTCATCCGCTACTTAGCCATTTTAAAGAGCAGTTTCCCTATTTAAAACGTTACAACGTTTTCACAAATCGTTGTAACGATTTAAATAAATGTTCCAAATTCAAAAATTGCAAAATTGGTCATTCTGAGACAGAAGAAAACGTTACATAACGTTTTGAAATCGTTGTAACGTTTTAGGTCAATAACACAGTAAATTCACAAAACGTTGTAACGTTTTATAAAACGTCTGTAACGTTTTATGACGAAAAGGTGCTAAAAATAGCCTTTCCCTTTCTTCTTCTTCATTCCTCTCCCACTTTCTCTTCCATCTCTTCCTCTCCTTTTCTCTCTCCGTCGTTTT